>JAIGNY010000440.1:265000-345000 GCA_020152595.1 Chiridota heheva | reverse complement strand
GGAGAAGAACCCTCTTATCCCTGGTAATGATGAATTGGGCAAAATTTAGCTGTAGTCACAGACTGAAAATTAATACAATATGATAACATTCCCCTGCCCCTATAGCGCTCCCTATTTCTTCATGCCCAAAGGATTTACTGTTTTTCTTACCTTTGGAAATACTCTGTAATGTTCCACACCCGTTGTTATCGAGTTCATTCAATCTGCAATTGCTAAGAATAGCTTTGATACGTAAGTTGTCCAATCTTTCGTTTGTTCTTATCTTTGAACTTTCCTTTTCGTCCTACAAAGGGACAAACATTATGATAACATCGTGAATATATTGATTTGTCTTTGTGAAATCATTTTACACAATCTTATGAATCAAACTTAATTTTATTCCTTTATTTTGTCTTTGGAATATATGATCACTGTTTGCGTTGTTTTAAAAATTAAGGAACATTAATTTGTAAAGTATTACTCTCAATCCTCATCCGCCTACGACAAAACTCACCATTATCTTTTGTTCTTTTTCTAAGACATCACACATTTCTAGATTGTCAACTTCTGCCCTGATGTCAGCAATGAACAACAAAAGGGTGCTGCGTACGGCACCATATTCTTGCAAGTGACTGACGGCTGAAGATAACTGGATGTTTAGATTGCAAATGGTTTCATCTTTCTCCGCAAGTTCTCTAACTTTATCTTGCGTAATGATGCTCAGCACGTCATATCGACTTTTCAGGTCAGCTATCAGACATTCCTTTTGTATCAGAGATTGCTGAAGATGGTGTATCTGAAAATAATAAAAACAGCAATTTGGGTTTAGCTTTTGATCATTTCAGCCAATCTCGTGTTACAACATTAAAAAATGTATATACAAAATTGCAGACAATGGATTTCACTTATGTAGTGCCTTTCATTCTAATCTTACACGTACAAAAAAATACAAACCTGCAACTCCATTTCAGCGAAAGATCCTTGCCGTTTGACATGCTCATCAATTTCAGATGAATCTCCATCTTCAAACTGAATTTTATCATCTTCTGTTTCCTCGCACGTTTCATCTTGGTCATCTCTTTTGCTTTCTTCAAGGTATCCGAGAAACAAATCTTCCTTTTCTTGTGCTTTATTGCTTGGTGCCTCCATCTCTTCCTTTATTATTCCATTGAGCACTTTTTCTTCTTTGCCCATCACTCTATCAACAATCTTTTCGGCATCTCCATCATTGCCATTGAGAACAAGGTCATTAATTGAAATTGCGTTGGCATGGTTGTTCTTGTCTGTAAATTAGATTTTATTATTATCTGGTTACTTTAAAATGACAAGTATGTTTATAATAATCTGTGATACACTTCTGAAAGACATTTACCACCGAATCTGTCAAAAGTTCAATTTTATTCAAATCTTTTGAAATTTGGTAGCTATCGATATTTGCATATACTACTTTATAGTAGGCCTATGCACGAGAGCTTGTAAAATGACTGAATGACGGATACTGCATGAGAGTGTCATGCACAAAGAAAAGGCCTATAAAAGAAGCATTTAATTGTATCCCATCAATATGAATGATAGTAGATTTCATGAAAGATATGTTTGTTAGCAAATAATACGGTTTTCTAAGGGTTAGGGCAAAACATTATATTTCAGAATCATGATTTATATTTTGACTTATAATCTCAAATATTACAGAAGTTCTTACTTACTCTGTTGGATATGTTTTCCAACTGGTTCGACTTGGTTTAAAACTTCTTGCGTGAGTAGCTCAATCACATAAAACGCCTCTTTAGCTGTTTAAGGAATGAAGAATGAATAGAAAATTGCCATGAACGAATCAAACTTGAAAACAAAAGACATCATCTGATCATAATCAGCAGATTAGATGGAGTTTTGAGAAAGCCCCATCTCAACAAATTCTCTAGCACGACGTATATATCTGTATATTACCAATATCTTAGCGTGTCTGTCAGTCTGTGATTATAAGACAATGTTGAAAGTTAAGATATAGGATATTTAAATAGAGAAAAAGTGATAAATATAGAAATGAAGGTGGATGGATTCCGAGGTGCATTATGGCATAGTCGAGAAGCCACCCCTACTGTTGCTCGTAAGCCGTGCATGACTTGTGCTTCACCTTGCACCACAAATTTTTGTTATTTTTTTCCTTTCAAACATAATTTAAAAAAGATTAAATTTCTTACCTATATGTTCAGTGAACAAGTATTCATTCATTTCTCCTGGCAGATTGAACTCACAATTCGAAGTAACAATCACCGAGGTATCACCACGATCACTCATATTCAAGTTAAGTTTCGTCATTCTGGAAGAACAAATGTTAATTTCCAACTAAAGATTCATCATCACAAGCAGAAAGAGACACAACGAGACGAAATGACAGTGATATCTGAACTGTAGCCATGCATGCATTCGCTGGGCGACAGGAGACGGAGGAAAGGGGAAGGGGGAATTACAATATCTACCGGTCTCCAATTGTCATTAGTATTTACCCGTATCGTAAATTTTTGCCACCGCCCCCGTCCCCTCCATACACAAAAACGTAAAAAGTTGATTGTACAAATTAAATTCGTTCTCCACAGCATTTTCATATTTCTTAAAGTTTCCAGTTGAAAACATGAAAAATATTTCCCTTGGAGAATTTTACCAAAGGTAGGTCTACACTACCGTAGACATTATCTCAATATTAGGCTGACCACAAATGCACTAGAGGGGGAGGAAGGATGAGGGGGGGGGGGGCGATAATTAAGTTATTTCTAAGCAAATACAACATTCTACAGTTACGCGGGATACATATCTGATCGGAAATCCGTTATTCATTTTTGTTGTTGAAACCAAAGCATACTGTACAACTTTAAAACACGATTCTATACATATGTGGCTTGCGATTCTATACATATATGGCTTGCGATTCTATACATATGTGGCTTGCGATTCTATACATATGTGGCTTGCGATTCTATACATATGTGGCTTGCGATTCTATACATATGTGGCTTGCGATTTTATACATATGTGGCTTGCGATTCTATACATGTGTGGCTTGCGATTCTATACATATGTGGCTTGCGATTCTATACATATGTGGCTTGCGATTCTATACATAAATGGCTTGCGATTCTATACATATGTGGCTTGCGATTCTATACATATGTGGCTTGCGATTCTATACATATGTGGATATTTCTAAACATATTAGACAGTAATCTGAGCTAAAACCTCGTGATTCAAGTAATTTTCCATCTTCAACAATTAAATCATCTTCAATGCCCGAAGTATAGCCTCCTGTATTCATAATTAAAACAAATAATACATTCTTACCTTGAACAAATTCTCTTTGATAGTTTTCGAATATTAAAATACGTCTGTTACTGAAGTAGTTAGATATCGATATGACAAATTTTTATTAGCGTTTCTACGACAAACATTATAGTAACCAATCAAAAACGAGTATCATTATTATATCATATCAAATGAAATGGAAAGAAGTGCATTCAACCAATGATATGTTAGTTTATTTGTTTCGTTAGCATTACGCGCGCGTTGCGGATCAGTGCAGGAAATCGTTAACTCTTCAGTGCGTTGGAATATATTACGCGCCTATTGGTTTGAGTTTTGCCCCAAATACGTGTGCATACTATGCGGACGGTTAGGAAGGATGTGCACTTGCCTCCATTCGCGCTTTTTGTTGGGTACCCATTGTACACGATAGCCTACGAATACGACAATAAAAATAACTCCACCGGGTAATAAGCAAACAAACAAGTAAGAAAAATGTGCAAAGAATCTCAAGAAGAATGTACATACGCTCTTGTTTTGCCTCCACGTAGGTGTTGGCATCTTTCATTAAAACTGAACATTGCTTAAATGAAAAACATTCATTTCTGGTTATTTTGCGTTTAAAAAATGGTTATTTTTACATTTTCTATTTTTTCAATTACTGAAGTCTGTCTTCTTTTCACATTGTCAATAAATGTAATTTATGTACAGTGGGCATAACATAAAAACTTACGTCCGGTACCCAAGAGGTATCCAGCTAATCATGCACATACTACACAAACAACGAGCGCACTAGGTGCGTAACTTCTGGCGTGATTCCAACGCGCTGAAGAGTTCTGCGATGCTGGAATGGTGAGCTGCGACGCGTGCGTGATGAAAACCGTTGTGCATGACACTACCAGTATGCTACAGTATATCCGTCCCTTTGTAGGCTCTCTGTTCCTATGTATAATTTGATAACGCAAATGTCGATAGCTATCAAACCTCGATAGATGTGAATCAGATGTGAATAAAGATTTGGTGATAAATGTCATTCAGAAGATTATCATCGATTATCATGAATACTTAATTAGATAACAGGTCATTTCAAAGTCAGCTGATTATCTTAAAATTCCTAATTTACAGACGAGAGCAACCATGCCAATGCCATTTCAAGTAATAAATTGCTCTCAGAGGCAATGATGCTGAATCCAAAAAGAAGATTGATAGAGTGATGGGAGAAAAAGAAAAGGTGCTAGCTGACATAAGACAGGAAGAGATCAAGGCACCAAGTAATAATACACAAGAAGTGGAGGATTCGTTCCTCATGTACCTTGAAGAAAGAAAAGAGTGGAAACATACAAGGAAACAGAAAATTATGAAATTCATTTTGATGAAGATTCATCTGAAGTTGATGAGCACGTGATACAGCAAAGATCTTTTGTCGAAATGGAGTTGCAGGCTTGTATTTTCTTGTCTTACTTGTAAGGATATTATGAATAACATTATACGTTCGTGAAATCTGTCGTCTGCAATTTTTGGTTAAAAAGATTTTCTCAATTTTTAGCGATATGAGATTGACTGAAACGAACAATAAAGCTTACCAAATGGCTGTTATTATATTTTCAGATACACCATCTACAGCAATCTCTGATACAAAAGGAATGTCTGATAACTGACCTGAAAAGTCGATATGACGTGCTGAGCATCATTACGCAAGATAAAGATAAAGAACTTGCGGCGAAGGATGAAACTATTTGCAATCTAAAAATCCAGTTATCTTCAGCCATCAGTTACTTTCAAGAATATGGTGCCGTACGCAGCACCCTTTTGTCGTTCATCGCTGACATCAGGGTAGAAGTTGACAATATAGAAATGTGTGATGCCTTAGAAAAAACTTTACAAATTAATGTTCCCTAATTTCTTAAACAACGCAAAAATTGATCATATTTTCAAAAAGAAAATAAAGGAATAAAATGAAGTTCGATTCATAAGATTGTGTAAAAGGTTATAACAAAGTAAAATCATATATTCACGATGTTATCATAACGTTTGTCCCTTTGCAGGAAGAAAGAGGAAGCTCAATGATGAGATCAAGCGAAAGAGTTGACGACTTACGTATCAAAGCTATTCTTAACAATTGCAGATCAAATGAACTTGATAACAACGGGTGCGCAAAATTACTCAGCATTTGCAAGGGTAAGAGAAGGGGTACATTTTTTGGGTGTTAACAGGGGCGGGGGCGCCCTAAGAGGCAGGAAACTTCTTCATATTCTTTTCGATCACGCTTTGTAAAAAAAAAAGTTCAGGAAGAAGCAAATGATTAAAAAAAAACAAAAAAAAAACAATTTTGTCCAATTTCGCGGGAACGAGGGGAGGGTCGAGGGGGTTTTCCTCCTCAGCATGGTATTCTTTCACATATTTTGAAAAATACGGTTCAGCGGGAGTCCTGAAGGGGGTCCCATAGCCCCAGCCTCTATTGACACAATTATATATACACCATAACATATTTGTCATTTCTATTGCCATTTGATATTAAAGGTGACTATTCTACATTGAAAATCATCATATTATATATTCATTATCATATCATATATTAAATATCATATTATATATTAATTATCATATTATATATTAAATATCATATTATATTTATTGGAGTTTTGAGGAGTGAAGGAAGCTCTGGGGAGGTTGTATAGGAGGCAGTCAATAAGGGGATGATAGACAGTGAGGGGGCAATGCGGACAGTTATTGCAGAGGGGTGGGAGGGAGCCGCTAAGGAGGTGGGAGTGTGTGAGGTGGGTATGGCCTATCCTAAGGCGAGTAATGTGGACGTTATTGTTACGAGACAGATTGCGGATAGTGGGTTTGGGCGGAATGGCGGCCTGGATGGTATGGGGTTTGTTATCTGTTAAGGTCCCAAGTAATTTTCCAGCAATCACGAACAAGAGAAACCTTAAGCGATTTTAGGTCCAAATGGGTTTGGGGAAAGGAATAGGGAGGTAGGGGGATATTGATACCAAGGTTAGCAGTTGAATCAGCTTTGTCATGGATGGCTAGGTATCCAGATGAAGATAATACTTTTCCTGCAGAGGTGGCGAAAGAAGTTTACGTAGGAGGACGTGGCAGTATCCTATTTAAGGTTGAGTAAAGAAGTAACAAGGACAGACTTGGATATGAGAAGACTGTTAAAGTGCCGAGTAGTTGGGACGCCTGCTACCGAGGGTGATGTATTGAATGACGGCAGCAGCAACTATCTTATCGCCTTTATTGGAGCCATTAGTATAGATAGAGGTGTAATTGGAAAGGTGGTTTTGGATTTGGTTGTGGTGGTTGATGAAGAGGTTGAGGTGGGTCCCAGGTGGCTTGGTAATGAGTGAAAATGTACAGGTGGATGGAAGGGGAGGGGTGGTCCATGGAGGAAAAGTGGGCCAGGAGAAGGTGCCAATAGTGGAGAGGTTGATGTCGAGATGTTGGAGGTCGGGTTTGATCGTAAGTTCAAAGGAGGGGTAGGGTCTTAAACCTATCAAAGAGGGTGAAGAAACTAGGATACCTAATGAGGCTGTAAACAGGGTTATGAGTGCTGGCTCTAGAGGCATAGGAAAGACTTAGCTTTCTACATCTTAGCAAAAGGGGGTTCGTTAGCTTCAATATAAAGGCTGGTGATGAAAAAGATCTTGTAAGCACCTAGACAAAGACGTATGGCTTCATTTTGGATGGTGTTGATGTGGTTTAGGTGAAAGTTGTGAGCGGCGCAGTAGACAATATTGCCGTAGTCGAGCTTGGCACGTATGGTGAGCCTGAAGATCTGGAGGAGAGCTTAGGGGTCCTCACCCCAAGTTGTGTTGGTAAGAAGGCAGAGAAAGTTGAGGGAGTTGTGCAGTTCTGTTTCAGGTTGGTAATGTGATGTTTGTTGGGATCTATAGGGTTAGACCCAGGAGCTTAGAGTGGTCAACTTTGGGATGTGATTGCTGTTGGGCACGAGGTTCGGGTTGGGTGTAAGTTGTTGAAATGACAGAAGTGTATGCAAACTGTCTTATCTTTGGAGAATTAAAAACCGTTATTGTTGCACCAGTTTTGCAGCCACGATTGAGGCTAAGTTGGAGCCTATTTTCAATGAGAGAAAAGCTAGGGGAGGAGTAGAAGATGGTGAAGTCATCCACGTAGAGGGCACATTTGATGTTGGGTCGAGATTGCCCGCAATTTTGTTAATGCAAAGCTTGAAGAGAGTTGGGAGAGGATGTTGGGAAACATCCTCTTTTTGGGGATTAGAGAAGGTGTGGCCAGTAAGGACCTGGAACTGCCTTATGGAGAGAAAGTTTTGAATAAAGTTAGGGAGGTGGCATCTAAGGCCGATGGTGTGAAGCTTACGGGTAATGCCATATTTGCAGGAAGTGTTGGGGGGGGGGGTCGTAAGACTCTGTCGACACCACACACACCCTGGCTACACCCACGCATCAAGAGCTTGTTTGCTTTGTTTTGCTCATACTCAGTGCAGTAACGTTAGTGTTTTACTAGAGTGGTGTATTTTTAATTACCACAATCGTGTTTTGTAATCTCCATCCATTTTTCTCCTCGTCAGTTGTATAGCGCTTAAAGTGACAAATTCAGTAAAATATTGATTGCTGGGGTTCATGGAAAAGGGGGCATATAGGTTATTGGGTGTCTTCATGAAGGTAGGAATTGGATGTTAAGTGTGGCCTATGGTACCTTCTTACTGTGAGAGACCCTGGGGAATGTTGCTGTGGCCAGCTTTGGGGTTGATGGAGAAAAGTTTGATGAGTCCCAGTGCTCTTGCAAGGTTTTCTGTGTTTTTGTTTATATTCTTTTATAGTCCGAGTATGTAATAATATAAAACTACTTTATTATCCTCATCACCATGCTTGTCAAACCTATTTCAGATTATGTACTACCTGAATCATCCTCTTTCATCGTCATGTAATCATATTAACAAGTTGAATAGTCCAACAATATATTATGGAAATTATTACTTGTCTTACGTCTCTTATTTAGTCATCTGAAGTGGAACCTCTCAATCTATTCACTGTCTTGAATACCTACGTGGCTTGTTATCCAGCAGAAGATGCTTTTGTTGTTATTTAGGTGGTTGTTCAGGAGGTGCAGTGGCTCAGTGGTTAAGGGGTCATGCTCACTTTCGAAAGGTACAGGATTCGTTTCCCGTTGCGAGGGCTGAATTATGTCCTTGAGCAAGACACTTTACTTACTCCAATCCATACAGCTGTAAAATGCGTACCAGCACTGCTGGGGAGTTAACCTGCAATGTCCAGGGGGAATATTGTGCTCTCATCCGTTTGCGCCGTGGATAAGAACCTGCCCTAGTGGCTCGCATGGATTTTACTTTGGTGGTTATTCAGCTGATTTAGAATCATATGTATGGTTGTGTTATCCCATAGTGCTTGCAGAAATGGCGGCGCCAGGATTTTATTCTTCAGTGAAAGAGAAGGGCAGTTATGTCTCATTGGTGGCAAAGAGCTATAAATCGGACAAAAATCAAAATGTCACTTTACAAAATTTTCTGGGGGGGGGGGGACACAAGGCAATCTCGTGGGATGAAATATCCCCCTCCCACCGTAGCGCCGCCACTGCTTTCAGAACTGAATTGGGAATATGAAAAACCTTTTTCCGGAAAGCATAATGTATGCAATTGAGGGGAAATAAGATGGCTTTTATTTCAGCTGTTAAGATGGAAGGCATGCATCAGGGAGGTTGGTGGAAAGTGTCATATTATAGGAAACTGCTGGGCAGCTGCTTTTTCACTTGCTTTGGAGCCGTCCATGCAGATATCGTGATAGTTTGTGAAATATCTTGTGATGTAATTGCTAAAAAAGAATGCTGGCTTGTCATTTTTGTTGTACTGGAAAAGCCAAAAGAAGACAGGTTTGGAGGATAGCCAATGGGCTCTTTTTAGCCAGGAGGGTTTGGCTATAAGACTGGAGACTTATAACAATTCTTGGATTACCCGTAACTCTGACAACTACAGGTACTTTTCAAGTAATTTATAGATTATTCTTTTCAAGATTTAAAACATTTTCTGGTGCATATAAAATCTCTACCTGTCCATATACCCTTAATGTTCTCAATCAAATGGATATGACTGCAATTGAAAGATTACTTGGGTGATCATGTTTCCATCTGCTATGATCGAGGGCTAAAAAACAAACACATCCGTGAAGAAAGTGAAGGGTACTCTGGTTGGGGCTGTGATGTCGAAATTCCCAACAAATTGTATGCATGTTAGCTGGCACCAGCAGCATTAGTGTGAGCATGTAGCTTAGTGGCGCTAGGAGCCCTAGCTATGCGATTTTAGATATTTGGAGGAGTAAACTTCGATCAAAATTAGCATAGAATGTTCTTGATTTATCTTTGTGGAAAGAGCTACCCTTCTTTCATACAAGGGATCATTGAAGTTCAACTGCATATCAGCGGCGTAGGAAGATATTTGATATTGGGGGATTTTATTATTTGTCCCAAGAATTCCAGTTGTTTCTGCACAAACAAGACAGAACATGAATATATTCCTAAAGGAATAATGTTTTAATAATTTCTTAACTATTTTTGTTTGTAGTAATGTCCTCTTTTTATATCAGATAAATTTGCTGACCATTGAACTAATCTTTTAAATTGGAATTAGTAAAAAAAACAGATACCAGCCAGAAACAAATACAAAAGACAAAACTGCTATTTTTTTACAGAGTATAATAATGTTTATACAAATTACAAGAAATGACGTCAAAAAGGCATCATTCTGCTTAAAGTATATATGACAATAGAATAATAAACAAATAAAATACTTACAACAATGTGATAATATGATATAATATTTGGATTTTAGCATATACTCTGTGAAAGTCCTACAATTTAAGTTTTTGAAAAGCACAGTATCAAATACCTCCAATTTTAAAGATACATTTGAACGGTAAAAAAGCTGGTGTTCCAAACCAAAGCAAATGGCTGGGAAAAAATCAATACCAACAAATGACAGTTAAAGCCCACAACCTGATACATTTGTTCATACTTCCATAATTACTGATAATCTGATGGTTAATTCTAACTGTGTATCATATTATACATTACTGAAATCATTAAAATGCAGGTAGTAAAAAAGGAAACAAATGTTGTTCATAGGTTGAAAGTGATTGGCTAGTGGCTTCATGACAATAGACCTGTGCCTATCCAATGTCCAGGCACAGATACAATGGAGAGATTCATTGCGTACCTGGCTACTCACCTTAAAGTTTAAAAAAAACGAAATTGGGATTGACCAATTACAAACTTTAGGGCCAAAATCTAAAATAATTCACCACCAAATGCACTAGCTTAATTTATCCTTGTGACAAATAGATTAGGCATTCATTAAGCTGAATGCTTCTGGACCCCCCCCCCCTCTCATCATGCTGAATCCTACTGGACCGACCGCCCCCTTCCCCCTCTCTCACCGCTGATTTTTGTTTCTAGCTGTGGCTCTGCTATCATAGTTTAAAGATCAGTAACCATCAACTGATTGGGAACAATGGCAGCAAGGAAGTTTGTTTTTCATAAAGACAGCCAACTTCCCCTCACAATATAGATTTATAAACTCCACGAAAAATCTGGCGCAACGAGGCAAGACTGATATATCAAGCACCATCCAAATACTTCTCACCTTAAAGGATTATAATTACAGGATGCCAAGCAAAGCCCTAGAAAATTAATCAACCAACTAATCTGCTAACACCACGAACTGGGAGGGACGTTGGGAAGACCTTCCCATACCCTTTGACATCTTTTCCTCTGATTTGGACGAATTGGAAAATCAATCTTGGCGTGATGTGGGTAAACAAGTCCCTCGGTCCTGCCTGTGGCATCACTACTGGGGGAACCTACCTCTTCCCACCCTCCACATTTTCTCCTTGAATTTGTACAAATGAGAAAATCAGTCTTGGTCATGGCGCCACTACTGCTTTCTAAACAACAGCATCATCTGGAACTGTACTTATATTGCAGCTGATCATAAAATATCACTTTGAAAATTACAAATTGGTGAGAAATGGCAAACACCAAAAGGAGACACTATGGTGAAGTGAGGATGGTCCATGAAATGAGGATGGTCCATGAAATGAGGATGGTCCATGAAATGAGGATGGTCCATGAAACGAGGATGGTTCATGAAATGAGGAT
The DNA here is from genome assembly GCA_020152595.1 of Chiridota heheva. Lineage (NCBI taxonomy): Eukaryota > Metazoa > Echinodermata > Holothuroidea > Apodida > Chiridotidae > Chiridota > Chiridota heheva. The sequence continues at coordinate 333,570 of JAIGNY010000440.1, read as the reverse complement.
GGTCCATGAAATGAGGATGGTCCATGAACTGAGAATGGTCCATGAAATGAGGATGGTCCATGAAATAAGGATGGTCCATGAAATGCAGTCATTGCAGAAAATATAGCAGGCCTCACAATTTCTGCAGTGGTGCTGGTTATAAAAAAAAATATCAAGAGAAAAAAAGAAGAAGTTAATTTGATACTCAAAAGCTGTCATGTTCAATCATGTATCTACCTCAGTTTATTCTGGATCCTGTGGCAAAAATATCAATGATACATAGAATAATAGCAATGATAAAATATTAACCCATGATAAAATATTTACAAAACAAAACATCAACCCAAACAAGAGCTGTCTAAATGACATGCACGCTTTCCAAGTGCGAACCTCATTTTATCAGTTACATTGAAATTATTGTTGATATAATATATGGTGAGATTTAATGCTATCCCTTGGTGAAGTAAGCAAACAAAAATCAACCTTCAGGATTCTAAACACTTTTAAAAATCTGTTTTGGTTCAAATAACTTGAAACTGTCAATCAAGCTTTAAATAAATGGCATCAATTTATGGAACCACCTCCCTATGGAAATTTGATTCTTGCCTCTGCTTTTAAACATAATAACAAACAACATTTTTTCCTAACACTATTCATCATATTCATAGTGATTGTTTTTATACTTGTGGCATTTGAATATCTTTTATTATTATTTTTATTCTAATTTTCTATTTTTCTTTCAGCTGTATTGTTAATTTGCTATGAATTTAGTTTATTCTGATCTATACAATATATAATAGTTAGCAGGCATTGTTAGGCAAATTTATCGTAAAAGATTTAAGTATTTTTTGTAATATTTCCCTCCAATCATTGTAAATACTTATTTGTGTTTCATACCTATGTTCACTTTGCATCTTTGGTTGTAAATAAAGTTTGTGAAAAAACAAATATCACATTCTGAAGATAAAGCAACATCATAGGTGTAGAACCGGTCCCAAGGGATACATTCCACTCCCTCAATTCACAAAAGTGTTCCATTTTTAACATGAAAAGTGCCCCTTCATTACTGCCAAAGGTGCAAGAACTCGTGAAATGTGCACACTTCTTAACAAAATATTACACAAGTTCCCTTTCAAAATGAAGTGCCCTATCAAGTGTATCAACAGACTGGGGGACACATGTATATGACTCGGAAAGCTCCCTAAGAGGTTGTGCCCCCCCCCCCCCCCTAGTCTCAAACACTTTTCAAAAGCTTCGAAGAACATTCTTACTTTTCGTATTGTGACTGAAAATGCTTTCTGGCAGTCCATGCAATTATACACATCTTTGTCCTCAATCCACTTCCTCGCTTGTGACTTGGTTTGTCTAATTTGCAGATTCTGGTTTTCACGTCCTAAATCGTGCATCGCCGCTTGGGCATCCTCCACTTGTTTCCTCAGCTCTGCAGTTTTCTCTTGCAGCTCTGCAACCCTATTTTCACTTCCTAAACACCTGAGAAAATCAATGAAGGTAACAAACAGGTTAGACAATGCAACTGTGGAAAAGTTACATTTTGTTAGTTTTTTTACTGGAATGAATTTAAGTAAATCACATTTTGACCGTTAATTGGCAAAAGAAGGTAATTTTTGAAAACTTAATTTTTGGTAAACTTTTGGAAGAAAGAATGAGGTAATTTCCAACTAAGCAGTAGCTTCACCTATTTCATGTCAGGTTGGACACATCTGAGAAAATCAATGAAGGTAACGAACAGGTTAGACACTGCAACTGTGGAAAAGTGACTTTTTGTTAGGTTTTATTTTTCTGGGATGAAGTCAAGTACACCACGTCTTGACCGTTATTTGACAAAAGAAAGTGATTTCTCAAATTTTATTTCTTTGGTAAACTTTTGGAAGGAAGAATGAGGTAATTTCCAACAACTTTTGTCAGGTTTCCTTTTTCTGGGATGAATTAAATACAACAAATCTTGACCATTAATTGGCAAAAGAAGGCAACTTCTCAAATTTTGGTTCTTTGGTCAATTTTGAAAGAAAACAAGAAGGTCATTTCCAACTAAACAGGAGGTTCACCTATTACATCTCAGGAATGTTTTATTACTTCTTCCTGCGGAAAATAAAAACTCATGCTATTAATATCAACTACCAATTAGTTATCGGAAATTGACTTCATTTTTGCACAAAGTTGCATAAATATTTGCATAAATAGATTATATGAGTGTTAAACAGCTACCTGATGTATGACAGGGCTGCCAGATGTAGGTCCCCTAAGTTACTAAAGGCTTTTCCAAGTATCAACCAAAACAGGTCATCCCATGCTTCTATAGACCTTTTCAAATCCAGTTTAGCCGAACGTGATTTCTTCAGTGCTTCAACCAATCAAGTGCTAGGGGCAATTTTACTTTTTGTTTCCCAACCAATCAGGTACAGGTTTGAGCAAAAAATTGTAAACAACAATGTGCATGCATACTACCTTCATGTATAACGCATGTAAAATGCGTGCACTTGAAAACATTTTTGATCCCATTCTGTGCGTGAAATGTGCAGACGGCCAAGATTCCCCGAGTATTTGATTGGTCAATAAGATTACCCCAGTACACAATGTGGATCTCAGCCATGTGACATTATTTAAATCAAAGTTTCCCAGAAATTGTCGATTCAGATTTGAAAAGGTCTATATAACCCCCAAAAACACAAACCAAATGTGCATAATAGTTGGTGTGCTGGTGAGTATGACCAACCCTTTTGGTAAAGTGATTCCTCCACCAACCCTGTTGGTATAAAGACACCTACACCTACTCTGTAAATACCCCACACATAACCATGCTATGGAGCCACAAACTTAGCATATTACCTTTCCAGTAGTGCCCTCCTTTCATCCTGATTGTTCTGAAGTGTTGCTTCCATCACTGCAAAGGAAAACAAACATTTGTAAACTTGATACAATTCCCATTCACTTCTTTTTTCAGAAATGATTAACGGACAGCAAGGTTATTATAGCATTCAACTATGATTAACAGACAGCAAGGTTATTTTAGCATTCAACTATGATTAACGGACAGCAAGGTTATTATAGCATTTAACTTTACAGCAGACAGTCCATGAAAGCAGGAAGTAGCATCACATCTGTCCTTGTATGTTTGTTTGATGAGGGCTTAACGGCACCACGATAGCGAGGGTAAAATTGTGCCTGAGAGGTTAGATCATTCCAGAGGTAGGAAGAAAAGAAAATAGGAGTCTGAGAGAAGTATGGGGACTAATAGCCAGGAAGCTGGGACCGAGCGAGGAAGTGCAGCGGTACTAAAAAGGCAAAAGTAGAGAAGGGGAGGGGAGGGGGAGGGGGGGGGAGGACTAAATAGGACTAATTATCTTTGGTGAAGCATGATGAAGGACGGAGATAAAATTTATCTGGAGGTTTTTCAGGAAGAGCTCGGCTATGGATTTGTGAGGGGTGAGGGAAGCTCTGGGAAGGTTGTACAGGGCAGAAAAGCAGGATGTGGTGGACTGTGAGGGGGCAATGGCAATTGCTGAAGAGGGGTGGGGGAGCCAGTAAGGAGGTGGGAATGAGTTAAGACTGATCAAATCAGAACCTTTCAGCAGGCTCAGTAAATGATTAAATTCACCATGCAGGGCAGGTTACTTACCATGTATGAACAATGATGAAATGGCAGTTTGCTTACCATGCATGACAGTTTGATAACCATGCATGACAGTTTGCTCACCACAAATGAGTTTGCTTACCATGCCATGACAGTTTACTTACCATGCATGATAATTTGCTTGTCATGCAGGAGTTTGTTTACCATGCATGCATGACAGTTTGCTGACCATGCATGACAGTTTGCTTACCATGAATGATAGTTTGCTTACTATGCATGCAGTGGTGGCTCCAGATGGGGGTCCTAGGGTCCATTATCCATCCATCAGGAACACCTGGATCACCCGCCGGGGATATTGTATATTCGTCGGGAAAGTCCTAATGAAGTATTTATTCCTGACAAAAAGTCCCTGATTCCCTGATGCAACAAATTCAGAAATAGCAATCAGAGTAGCTCAATCTTTAAATAGTTCATTGCCCCGACAAAAAATCACAATCCTAGGAGTTGTTACATCACAGCTTCCGCTGTGGCACAGACATGGTACAATAACTACGCTCCCTCCCCCTCCCCCACCCCTCTGAAAATGCCACAAAGTCAAGTGAATAGCTGGAGCACTAGTCGAGGAGTGGTGGATTACATGTGGGGGAAATCCTAGAGCCATAATTGTCTGCATGGCAATTTGTTTACCATGTATGACATTTTGCTACCATGCATGAGTTTGTTTACCATGCATGCCAATTAGCTACCATGCATGAGTTTGCTTAGCATGCATGACAGTTTGCTTACTATACATGACCATTTGCTTACAATGCATGACGGATTGCTTACAATGCATGACAGAATGCTTACCATACATGACAGTTTACTTACTATGCATAACAGTTTCGTTACCATGCATGAGTTTGCTTACCATGCATGGCAGTTTGTTACCATGCATAAGTTTGCTTACCATGCATAAGCTTGCTTACCATGCATAAGTTTGCTTACCATGCATGACAGTTTGCTTACCATGCATTTCTCCTTTGATGTTGTCCACATTCTTCTCCAGCTCCTTGTTTCTACTCTCTGACTTCATTATTTCCTCTCTCAGAGTTCCCAGGTTCTCATTCAGGGCGCTGAACTGCATGCTAAACCTCTGCTCCAGTTCTTCTTTCTCCTTAATGACATCCTCCTTTGCCTGAACTTCAGCAGTCTAAAATCATTTGTAAAACAAACAGGTGCTTGTTTTATTAATTGCAATCCAATATAATGAAGACAGAGTCAACATGTTTCGGTTGAAAGTTAATATCGGAACCAATGGGTGAGTGAGCAGATGGGCAAAGCATGCTCTTGCAAAGTGCATGTTGTACCTTGTCTCAATAATTAAACAAAATCCAATAATTCAGAAGCAGGCAATAAATTTTCAAAGAAATACATAAACATTGTTTTGGATCTGAATTTATGACATCAGACTTACTTTTCAACACACTGGTGAAATCTTTAAAATGCAATAACTCTTAAACAGAATGAAATATCAACATGTTTTGTTTCTTCACCAATTTGCTTAACACAGTAGTCCTCTAAAATATGGACGAAATGGAAATCACAAGTATATTCCTTTAAGATAATGAAAGCCATATTGCTTGATGGAAGAGAGGAAATTGGTAAGGGTTCTCGATTGAGGAAAGTGGGAAGGGTTCTCTCTAGAGGAAAGTGGAATTGGTTCTTAAGAGAGGAAAGTGGCAAGGGTTCTATCGAGAAGGAAGTGGAATTGATTCTCAAGAGAGGAAAGTGGCAAGGGTTCTCGGGAGAGAAAAGTGGAATGAGTTCTTGAGAGAAGAAAGTGGAAAGGCTTCTCTCGAGAGGAAAGTGGAATTGGTTCTCAAGAGAGGAAAGTGGCAAGGGTTCTCGAGAGAGGAAAGTGGGATGGCTTCTCACCAGCTTATTCTGGAGTGCCGCCGCCTTTTCATTCAGCATGTTCTGCACCTTCTTGGCCACCTCATTACTCTCCTCGTGCTCAGCAACAGCTTTGGCAATGTCTGTGTCCTTCTCCTTCAGCTGTGACTGCAGCTCTAGTTTCTGGCTAATCAAAAGCTGTCTGGCTTCTTGGAGTGATGATACTTCCTGAGGAGGAAATAACAACAAATGCCTTATTGCTCACTGCTTGTGCTCTATTGTAGTATAGATTACGATAGTAAAACAAAACAGCACTAAAGTTTTCACAGAAATTTAATTTAAGTTATGACTTATCCATGGGAGTAAATTTTAAATCTTGTTTTTCTCTGGTTTTACCAACCATTCTGTTCTACAATCTTCTCAAGAACTATAACTTTAAAATGCAAAAGGTTCAAAAAATATCATCTTCAGTTGGAAAGATTATCTGGCTGTACCACTATTACAACAATACCCCAGTTGACCTATATAGGCTAGTAATGCCTCAGTGTTCTTGCTAGTAATTCTTGTTCTAAGAAGTGAATAGTGACAAACTTGCATTACACAGTCATTGTTCACAGGGGAGCAACCCTTTGCAATGGCAATCATTTCAGAGCTTCAGTTGTCCAATTCATAGTAACTCAATGTAAGATCCAGTATTTATTTATGATCACTTACCCACCACAATGAGAAAATGACACCCCAATACTCAAGAAATAAACATCATCTGCCTTTTAACCAAGGGGATTATTCCACTACCCCTCACACCTGGACGGCATGTCATGACACATTGACAACATAATTCATAAAAACAAATCTACTCTTTGCATAGAGCTAATAGGAATTTAAGAAGTTAGTAACAGCAGAAAAGTTGACTCAAGACAGGAAAAGTTGGAGGAAACTAATAATGGAAAAGCCAACACGTGGAACCTGATGGAACCAGCGTGGTTGACATAAAAGTAAGTAAGTTACATGAATTTATAAAGTCAACATACCTCAGACCTTTGCTGTCTCTCAGTGGCCAAGCATTGTTTTGTTTCATCCAGCTCTTCCTGGAAAGCATCTCTCGTATCGGTCAAGTTTTTGGTATTTTCCTTCTCTTGTTCCAAGTCTCTTTGAAGTGTTTCCTGGTGAGAGAAACAGGGGGTGAATACAATAGTTCTTACTGTTCTCTGAATGGTACATGTTAAGAAAGGGTAAACACTACAGAGGAGAAAACTACCACTAAGAAAATCAGAAAGAAGGGATGTTAGTTAAAATTCTCCAATTAGCCAAAAAACAATGAAGATATAATCCACATGGAAGGCATAATATTAAAGAGGGAGGAGCGTCTCAGTTAGAGTTTGTATTTCACTTTCGGTTGTAGAACGCACAAGATCCATCTGTTTTTACAGTGCATACACGTACTGCATTGTGTGAACGAAATCTCACGCACAGTGCATAACATTATAATGATACAGGAAACTTGTTCTTTTAATATGTTTGTAAAAAAGAAAAAGTAAAAGTTAATGATTAGTAAGATAATATTACAATAGTAGTCACCAGACGAAGATAGTAGTCACCAGACGAAGATAGTAATGGCCCAAACTGCATGGGTTATAGCATATGTTAACTAGAACTGTCAGAAGAACAGCATGCTCGATTATTAAGTTTAGAGAATGAATGGGCTTATTGAGGTATATGCAGAAATGGTGCTAGTGGGGGCAGATGATTTCAAATTACTTGAGCTTTGAAGGATGTACTAACATTATCATTTGATTTTCATAACATTTTACTACAAGCTTCAAAACATTTTTCAGTTGTCCCAGATATTTTAAGACAAAAAAAAAAAACCTCAAGGTTACGACCTTATCCAGTGACTCAGAAAACATATAAAAGCTAGCACTCTTTATAACTAAAATACTTCTTTTAGTTCTATTGAGCAACAAAGAAAGGAGAAGCCCTGATGCCAATGTCAATGAAAGATTAGAATATTACAAAGATACTTGTGCATGATGCAATTATTTTTCTAGTCATTTATTTACCTACCAAACTACCCAATATTTATCTTAAACATTCTTGAAAGTGCAAAACAATTTGTCTGTTATGTTTTAATATATAATTTACCCCTATCCCCCCTCTCCAACCTATCCCCTCCCCAACCTGTACCATTCCCAACCCCTACAAATTCCCAGAACTACATCCTGTATTGTTATCCAACTTCCAATTTAAGAAAATATGTGTGTCAAGCAGCATGAAAAATGTGCAAGTGTAAAGCAACATTTAAGCCAAATTATGCAAAACAATAGTGTTAATGTACATGTATGACAAACTAGACATTGCAAAAGACAAAATTCCCCTCACTGCTAATAACGCACCTTGCAGCCGGTCCCACATGCCATCCAATGCTCTATGTACTACATGCAATCACACCTGAAAACCAGATCTATTATTCCTCCACACACATGACCCACATGCCATCACAACTGATGACACCACACCACATGTCACACATGCCAACCCATCCTGACCAAGATGTCAACCCACTCTGTCCAACATGCCATCCCATTTTCTGTCCCACATGAAATCACACCCTAATACTAATTTCTACATCTACTTTATCATGTCATCTTCTACCCAACATTCCACTTATTGTTTAATTTCTATTCATACCCAAGACACCCAATTTCAAATTGTTTTGAGGTGAGGAATCTTTCGTTTGCTTCTTCATTCATCCCAAGACTAATAATTTAATTGATATTCATATCAGGAATGACAATATCACAACAAGTAAACCCATCCTAAAACTTTAACCAAAAAAAAAAGAAAAACCTTAACCGGATACGACGCCGATTCCGGGGGTAAAAGAATAGCTCTCACTATTCTTTAAATAGTCCAGCTTAAAATTAAGGAGGTTTTATTTATGATATCTTGTGGAATAAGAGCCAACGAATCGTGCAGCAATTGGTTAAAAGTTCAATCAATCGAACAATTTGAATGAAATTTTATTAATTGAGTCCCCATATAACAATTTTACCTCTTTAAGTAAATAGCAAAAATTGTTTTTAAAACAAACTAGGCAAAAACATCCTTTAAGCTTTTCAAAATAGATCTGCAGTGAGATAGTTCAAGATGAGTGGCATGCACTAATTGATGCATCCCAGCACCCTTGACAGATCAGATATATTTAAAAATCAAGTATTCCAAATGATGTCAGAGAATCCACAAGCAACTAATATGAAATATATCAAATGGAAATAATCCTATGACAATAAGCCTGAAAATTCGTAAAAATGAAAATGGTCCACTTGTCACCGATTTTAATGGCTGTTTTGTTTTACGATTTTCAGCCTACAACTCACCTGTTTATTCTTTAGGTTCTGCAGGAACTGCTCTGCTTCCCTCTGTTGTTCATCCAGTTCTGCCACTCGAGCATCCAACACCGTTTTCACCTACAAATATTAACAATTTCAAAGAGGTGCTGATTCTACAAATGCAGAATGACTGATTTAATGCTGCTTTATATAATTAAAACAGTTTGAACAATATAAAGTTTTCAAATGAAAGGAATCATAACTTCAGAATTAAGTTCAGAATTACCCATGTCTGGGTTGAAGGGATACAAACATAATTTAGTATGTAAACTAATGCATTAAATGATCAAATACAAGTCATTGAATAACTGAAGTGATTGAATTAATTGCTCCTATCTCATAATTGATCACGTACCTGCTGAAGTCCTTCCACGCTTCCTCTGAGTGAGGCCTCGCTACCTTTGACCTTCTCCAGGTCTTCCTCCGTTGTGTTTAGTCTTTCATGCAGACTCTCCAGCTCTGTCTGCAAAGCACTGCTCTTTTCTTCAGTATTCTAAAACAAAGAACGAAAGGTTCATTGCTGGTTCCAAGAACCTCATGCAAAGCTCAATGGAGGGCAGAATTTTGCACCCTATAAATTTCAAAACCAATTTGAGCCAAATGTGATTACTTCAGTACTTTGACCAATCAAGTGCTGGGGGGATGTTCCCTTGGTTACCCAACCAATCAGCTGCAGCTGCTAGAGGAAATATGGTAAACAAAAATGCAAGCACGTATTACCTTCATGTGCAACACATGTATGATTAGCATACAAAATGCATGCACGTATTACCTTCATGTGCAACACACGTACAAAAATGCATGCATGTATTACCTCCATGTGCCACACATGTACGATTAGCATACAAAATGCATGCAAGTTTTACCTTCATGTGCAACACATGTACGATTAGCATACAAAATGCATGCACGTATTACCTTCATGTACAACACATGTACGATTAGCATACAAAATACATGCACATATTACCTTCATGTGCAACACAAGTACGATTAGCATACAAAATGCATGCATGTATTACCTTCATGTGAAATACATGTACAAAAATGCATGCACGTATTACCTTTATGTACAACACATGTACGATTTGCATACAAAATGCATGCACGTATTACCTTCATGTACTACACATGTACGATTAGCGTACAAAAATGCATGCACGTATTACCTTTTTGTGCAACACATGTACAATTAACGTACAAAAATGCATGCACGTATTACCTTCATGTGCAACACCTGTACGATTAGTGTACAAAAATGCATGCATGTATTGGACATTCACAACATAATTCATGGCCAGATCCTCGCCTCCTCCATCCACATATACACATTTCTGACTGATGGCTGTGCCACAGATCCCAACTTCGCGCCTTTGTACCTTTAAGATTTGCTGCATGTTTATGAGCCTGGACGTGTTGATCTAAGATCTAACAAGCATGTCACTCGCCTTGTGGTTCCAAGAAGTAATTGCATCAGTGGGGCCTGTGCCTTTTCTGTCCTGAGTCCACGTTTGTGGAATAAACTTACCTATCACAATCCACCAGGCTCCAATTGTTTATACTTTGAAAAAGGCCCTCAAGACTCTCAAGAATCTTTTTCCCACTGAATAATCTTTTTGCTGTATATAATATTTATTTTCTATTTATCTTTTATTATCTAGTTTTTTACCAATCTTATTATGCTTGTGTATTGTCCTGCAATTCTTTTACTTTTTGAACTTGTATATGAAGATTTTATTTCATTTCTATGTATTATCAATTTTTCTGTAAAGCACCTCGATACACAGGGGAGGCACTACATAAAGATGTTTGTTTGATCAGGGCTTAACAGCACCATGACAGCAAGGGTAAAATTGTGCCTGAGAGGTTAGATCATTCTAGAGGTAGGAAGAAGAGAAAATAGGGGAGACTGAGAGAAACATGGGGACTAAAAGCCAGGAAGCTGGGATCGAGAGAGGAAGTGCAGGAGTGCAAAAGTTGAGAAAGGGGGGTGGGAGAGGAGGACTAAATATGGTTGTAGAGGGAAGCATGATGAAGGAGATAATTTTATCCAGAGGGTTTTTCTGGAAAAGCTCGGCTATTGAGTTGTGGGGGGCAAGGGAAGCTCTGGGAAGGTTGTACTTGTAGGCAAGGTGGATGTGGTGGACTGTGAGGGTGCAATGGCAATTGTTGCAAAGGGGTGGGGGGAGCCAATAAGGAGGTGGGAGTGAGTAAGGTGGGTGTGACCTATTCTAAGGTGGGTAATGTGCAAGTTGTCGACATGGGAGAGATTGTGGGTTTGATCGGAATGGTAGGCTGGATGACGGAGAGTTTCTTATCAATTAAGTAGTCCCATAAGGTTTGCCTGCGGTCACAAATAAGGGAAGCGATAAGTAATTTGATGTCAGAAAGGGTTTTGGGAAAGGGGGTAGGGGGAGGTTAAGGGCAAGCTTAGCGGGTGCATCAGCTCTGTCATGTCATTGCCGGGATGCCAACATGGCTGGGTATCCAGAAGAAAAGAAGACTTTTCCTGCAGAGGAAGGGAGGGGGTGAAAGGAGTTTACGGAGGAGGTGGGATTTGGGGTTATCCCATTTAAGATTGAGTAAAGAAGTAAGGACAGACCTGGAGTCTGAGAAGATGGCAAGTGCAATTATAATAATAATAACAACAACAATAATAATAATAACTTTGAATGAATATGTGGCGTCAAGTCATGTGTACAAGCTCACAACCTTCAGACATCGTTATCCATGAAAGTGCATTCCAATACTTTATACTTTCAAGAACAATAGACACAAGGCAACTTTCTAGCTTATCTGAGTTCTCACTTCTTGCTAGTGATTTCAAGTGAAAGATAACCAACTTACAGACATAAGTAATAAATTCCTTTGCCTTTATTTTCTTATCAAAATTCACACCTATGTAAAAAAAGATAAACGTGCGTAGCAAAAGATAAGTAATACTGGTATGAAGAATTCAATTCTAAGTGATACATTTGATCTTTTGAGAAAATATGACAAAGGGTCATAAAACTAGAAATTTATATTCATCATCATGAAAATACGTTGTAATAAGAGGGAACCCATCATTCAATGAAAGAGGACTGTTAAAGATGACAGTACATTGTACATACAATACTTGAACTCACAGTAAGGCTTGTCTGTAGTTTAACAACTTGCGACTCGTAATTTGTACATTGCTCACATGGCTTTGCAACTTCTTGCTCAAGTATCTGCAGAGTGAAATATAAACAACAACAAACATGTACATTTTTGAACAAATACCATTTGATTTTTGAATTAAAATGGATATGATCGGGCTTCTTCCGCAAACATAGGATAACAGAATGTACTTATCAAATACCACCAAACCTTATCCTACCCTTCCTACCAAATGAAATTCATTTCTAATCTACAGAGTTGGAATTAATTATAAAAGTTCCCACGGCTCTGAATGAAGGTTTCTGAAAATCTTCCCACAAAAAATCGCAACAGAAATAATGTTAATGTAGCGAATACATCTTTAAATGCTTCCCTCTTTCACAATTTAATGTACTTTTCATCACACAATTACATGAGGGACGTTTTAAGAGCACATATTCTGTTGTTTACTCAAAAAAAAATTTTTTTTGAAATGATTAAAATAATTTAAAAAAAATTAAATGATTTTTTGTTTTCTTCCCGCGAATTCTCCTAAATCACCTATATCAGTCAAAGCTATCCTATTGAATGTTATTCGTTCTTTATTCCACATGGCACTAAATATTTCTTATGCAAAATTATGATTCTTCTTTGATTGTTTGATGAGGGCTTAACGGCACCACGACAACAAGGTCAAATTGTGCCTGAGAGGTTAGATCATATCCGAGGTAGGAAGGAAAGAAAACAGGGGGAGAATGAGAGAAATACAAGGACTAAAAGTCAGAAAGCTGGGATCGAGAGAGGAGGTGCATGGGTGACAAAAACAAAATAGAGAGGGGGTGGAAGAGGAGGGGAGGACTAAATATGGTTGCAGAGGGAAGCATGATGAAGGACGAGGATAGTTTTATCCAGAGGGTTTTTCTGGAAGAGCTCAGCAATTGAGTTGTGGGGAGCAAGAGAAGCTCTGGGAAGGTTGTGCAGGGGACAAGCAAGGAGAACGTGATGGACTGTGAGGGTGCAATGGCAATTGTTGCAGAGGGGTTGGAGGAGCCAATAAGGAGGATTCAACCTTAGATTGAATTGAATTCCAGGTTAAAAAGCAGCCGCAGACGCTTTTTCATGGTCCTAAAAATTACAAATAAAATTTAAACCAAGGGCAATGCTACAATTTCGGACAAAAGTACTTTTTCCCTTCCCTTAATACCCCTGTTTAATGTTGGAGATATATCAACATAAACCCTTTATTCCAAATTGCATACCAACATTGAATAAAGGTGGAAGGGGAAAAAAGTGTCAAGACTTTTGTCTCTGATTGTAGAGTGAAAAGAATGGCTATGTCTGAAAAGTCAAGCTTTAATCTATAGGAGTGAGTTTAAAGGTGGGTCTTCTGAAAGGCAAACAATTCTCCAATATGTTCATGTACCTTTCAAGAGCAATATGTAGAAATCAAAGACCCCGATGATCCTGAATACTTACCTCAATCTTCTTCTGCATATTTTTTTGGACTTTTTCTTTGTTCTCAATCTGCTTTGACTGGTCAGCAATTTGTGATGTCTGTAAATAAATCACAAAATCTTAGAAGAGGATCTGGTGAACGCTAAAATTATGAACTCAGGTGGGTTCATCTATTAAATTGACGCTAAGGCTGAGAAATAACTCACTGAGGAATATTTCAATCAAAATACAATTGGAAAGTCACGATGAAATCTTGCACAAGGAAGAAAAACACATTTCAGACATTCATCACTTTCATGTTTGTTTGATGAGGGCTTAACAGCACCACGACAATGAAGGTCAATTTGTGCCTGAGAGGTTAGATCATTCTAGAGGTAGGAAGGAAACGGGGAGAATGAGAGAAATACAAGAACTAAAAGTCAATAAGCTGGGATCGAGAGAGGAGGTACATGGGTAAAAAAAAAAAAAAAAATTCATGCTTTAACTCAATTGCTTATTGTATTACATCAATCCCTTTCTGCATGAGAATAATCCCTTTCTGCATGAGATTAATCCCTTCCTGCATAAGATTAATCCCTTTCTGCATGAGATTAATCACTTCCTAGCTTTATATTAATCACTTTCTTGCTTTACACCAATTTCTCCGTTCCTTACATCAATTACCTCTTTGTTTTACATAAATCCCTTTGTGCTTTACACCAATCACTTTCTTGCTTTTTATCCTGCATTTGCTTACTTTACATCAATCAAGTTCTTACTTTACATCAATCAAGTTCTTACTTTACATCAATCAAGTTCTTACCTTACACCAATCAAGTTCTTACCTTACACCAATCACTTCCTTGCCTTACACCATTCACCTCCTTGTTTTACATCAATCACCCACTTATTTTACATAAATCCCTTCTTGCTTAACACCAATCACTTCGTAGCTTACATCAATCACTTTCTTGCTTTTCATCATTCATTTGCTTACTTTACATCAATCAAGTTCTTACCTTACACCGATCACTTCCTTGCCTTACACCAATCACTTCCTTGCCTTACACCATTCACCTCCTTGTTTTACATCAATCACCTACTTATTTTACATAAATCCCCTCTTGCTTAACACCAATCACTTCGTAGCTTACATCACTCACTTTCTTGCTTTTCATCATTCATTTGCTTACTTTACATCAATCAAGTTCTTACCTTACACCGATCACTTCCTTGCCTTACACCACTCACCCTCCTTGCTTAACATCAATCACCTACTTATTTTACATAAATCCCTTCTTGCTTTACACCAATCACTTTGTAGCTTAACATCAATCATTTCCTTGTTTAAAGCGATCACTTCCTCTCTTCACACCTAGCATTTCATTGTTTTTTCACCAATCAATTCGTGCTGGTACATCCATCACCTCCATACCTTACACTAATCACACACTTCCTTTCTTCATATGAATCCCTTCAATTTCCTCCTGAATGACATGTATCACTTTTGCACCTGACATCAAGCACTAACTCCCCTTCCATAAGCAAAACTAACACTTTGTTGCTTCTTTATCAATCACTTAAGACATCAACCACTTGGAAAATACAACTCTTGCTATGTATCCAAATGAGATTGAACAGAACACCAAAATCAACCTCATACATGACTGACTAACACAGGGGTGTTTTTTTTTTATATATAACTTTCTGGGACCATAAAAATTCTTGAAAAAACCTTCTGCAAAAACAATAACAAAACCAAATGCTAAATATGAACAGGAAGTGGCCTTTAAATAAATGTTAGTTTGTGAATATATCTTATTGACTGAACATATGGTCAAACAAACTTTTAACAAACTTTTTCCCCTCTTTTCCTTTGTCCTTTTCTGTTCCTCCTCTTTCCTCTTTTTCTCTCCTTTTCTTTTTAAAGACCTAAAGAGCCATTGGTGCCAAGGTCTGCTATATTTCCCACCCCTGGACAAGCATAGCACTACTTGACCACATTGGAATGATTTTTCACAACTCTGTAATATATTGCAGTATTACAAGGAAAACAAGTAAAAAACTGGCCCTCTTTCCTGCTATTACCTGCTTCTTAACAGACTCCTCATGTTCCTGGTTCTTATGCCTCAGGGCGGAGGACATCACCTTCTCCTGTCTCAGCTCATCACTCAAAGATATTTTACTCTGCTCTAGCTCTGCAATATTCTCAACCAACTGTTTTTCTCTTTGGACTTTTTCTAAAAATTTTGCCTGCAGAAAAATGTTTCACAAAACGTATACATAGTTTTAGAAACATGGATGTGTAGAGGCAACATGCTTTAAAATTCTATTATAAAATTTCTATGAAGTATTTGCATTGTCATGACCCGTGCATTAAATCCCTGTAATGCATGACCTTCAGTATTTGGTTTAGTCAATTTTTACAACAGGTGAATTTCTTAACAAAGTGAAAAGCTTGTTTTTCATTTTTTTCTTGTGTTTTTTTTATGCACTTTAACATTCTAACATATTATTTTTGTATAAACATTAATGCTTTGGCATCATGCTTATATGCATATTTAATGCACGGTTCAAAGGACTTTGCACTCGCGAATGACCCTCCTTTGTTTAAATGTCTACAATAATTCTTTGAAGTGGTGCAGCAAAATATAGGTTTGCCATATCCCTAGTACAATTTTAAAAGACTTTCCCAACATTTTCAGTGAATAAGGTTAAGTGAAGAAATTTGAAGAATTACATAAAGATTTTTACCTGTCCACCCTGTAGACTGTGGGCCAATACTCAAAATTTTCTTCCTATGTGGAGTTTCATTATCCACCTCTTGGGCAACACAAAACATACATGTGGGGAATAACTTGCTTATTGCTGAACTAACAAATTCTACTAAAATTTCTTGCACGTTAAGGAGTAATTAACAAAAAATCTTAATTTGATATGAAGGAGGCCCTCTATTAAGAAAAAACGGTCTTTGTTGGCCATCATATATGCCCAAGACTGCAGCCAATTCACTGCTTATGTGACTTAGGCCACAGTACCAAGTAATGGCACTAATAAAAATGTATTTATTAAGTAATTTTTCTTTAAATGTTTTTTTTTCTTCTTTTTTTCATTTTCTTTTTCTGGTCATTCATCCCAATCTTGTTTTTCAAATTCAAAAGCTGGTCTGCTCAGATTTGAATACTCATTCAATCAATAGAGAAGTTGCTACATGTCCATAGACCTTCAAGTATTCAAGGTATAGTACAACCAACATTAACTGACAATATAAATATGATTCTGATTAAAGTAAATGAATCAAGTAAAATGAGAACAAGAGACATCAACACCTAGCACCCGGATGAAATTAGCAGATGGTTGGCTGTTGTGGTTCTTGGACTAAAATGTATGTCCCACTACCAAGTCAGGCAGAGATGTCTTCCTTATCTACCCTCAAGTCAAAATTCAGCTTTAATTCTAACACATCTTTCTGATTGAGTGTGGGCACTGGGAAAGTTGGTGAACCTTACAGAAGAAAGGGCCAAAGCACTTTGGTGTACCTCTATTCCTCCCTCCTGTGTAAGAATCAACTTTGCTTTGTCTAATTTGCCTCCCATTAAACTTGATGTCTGCCTGACTGGGTTATATCCACCCACCATAGAACATTTCCAGTTGAGTTTAGTCGAAGTGATTTCATAAGTGCTTTGACCAATAAATGCTGGGGAAATTTTCTCTTTGTTACCTAACCAATCAGCTGCATGTATAAAGCATGACATGTATGATTACTGTTTAAAAGCAATTTTTCATATGCTAGATCTCATACCGTGCGTGAATTGTGCAGACGGGCAAGAACGCTCCAGTATTTGATTATTCAATAAGATTTCCCCTGTATACAAATGGTCCACTATGGGAAGACACGTGAATCTCAGCATTTAAACTAGTATTTCCGAAATTGCTGATTCCGATTTGAAAGGGACTGTTGCCTAATAGTGAAGAGATGAGCACAAACCTGTTCTTGTTGGTATAACTGTTGCACGTCAGAAAGTTCCTTTTCTCTCAGCTGCAGCGTGTTTTGAGTGTTATTTAGCGAGTCCTGTAAGGACGATTTCTCACTTGATAAATCATCAATCTGAGAAGAAAATAAAAGAAATTCATATTGGAAAGCTTCCACTAGGAATTATAATATAATTAAATATATATATTTATTTATTCACTTATATAAAAATACATTAAATCAGTAAGAGTGCTCAATGATCTTTTACAGTATAGAGCAATTTTATATATTCTTCACATCATGTGCTACTACTCTGAGTTTCACGCACGTCTATTTCCGACAGCAATCTTCTTTGTTGCCTGAAGATCGCCATCGAAAATAGACGTGCGTGAAACTCAGAGTAGTAGCACATGACGTGAAGAATATATATGTATATATATATATATACATACATACATACATACTTACATACATACATACATACATATATATAGTATTCAACATATTAAGTACCTCTGCTCTAATAAGTGCCCACCAAACTTTTTTTGACTGATAACATAATTAATTTGATTAATTTGAAGACTTTAACTAAGTTTTGTTACATACTTTGCTTGTTTTGCTTGTCACGCTCACCATGTTTTTGTGTTGGTTATTCATTGTGGGGCTGGTAATACAACCAGTTCACACATATGTACACCTCAGTTTGAATAGCAAACTGTGGGTGGCCCTCGATTATGGGCGCTTATTAGGAGGAACTTTGGGCCTAAAAAGTGGTGGAACTTTATTTTCGTACCATTCCGTTTCATCTTGATATTCTACATGTATTTCATAATTGGTTCATACTATGCCTAACTACTTTCATTGCTTGGTTTGGTGTCTAAGAGTCTTTGAATATATCTTCATTGTTCTAATTGGATCATGATGTAAACTTCAGTTTGCTGTGCAGACATCCATTGGTGTTTCAATCTGTAAGATTGCACGTTATTTCCAAGTCTTTTGCTGGGTACTCATATATAAAGGATGTGTACTCATGCATAACACTTATACAATATTTTTCTGTGGTTTGTGTGGCAACAAATGTTCACAATCCGTACATACGGTGTCAGCTAAACAAATTGACCCAGCTTGAGTAGCGGAAATATTTATAAAAGTTCTACTTACCTTCTATCCTATAAATGTGCAATCTGGTCTCGTATCGACCCGATTCACATTGCATATTTAAAGCATAGAAGGTAAGACATATAATACTGTGTGGATTGTTGGTAAGTTACGGTTTTAGTTACTTGAACAAATTGTTTATACTTTGTCCTGTAGATTAACAATGGAAAACTGGTTGGTTTGGTTTGGTTTGGTTTGTTGATGTTTACTGGCACCGCGACAGTCAGAGTCAAATGTGCCAAGAGGGTGTTAATAAATAATGGTGTAAGATTTAGGATAGTGACGAAAGGAAGGTTGGAAAATTGGTCAAGTAATTAGTTGAAAAGAATCAAAAGAAGGATAAAATGAAGGAAACATCAAATGGCAAAATCTTCAAGTCTTTCTGATATTTGTTTTGTTTACCCGTTTCTGTAGACTAGCTCTGTCAGACACAAGCTTCTCATCCACTTCATTTTTCTGCATTTGCAGGCTTTCAAAGGCTTTTGCATTTTCACTCTTAACCTGTCAAAACACAAACAAAATATTGATAGCAATTTTAGCATCAGTGTATAAACTATGTAAGCAACCAAGGCCCAAAGTAACCAACACATACTAGGTTGAATTCCAATTGCTAAAAGATTTAGCTACGATTTTTTTTTTTAACAAGGATTATGCATGTATATATCATTACATATTACCATATAATGGTCAAGCACATAACATTTATCATATAATGGCCGAGCACATATTACCATATAATGGCCGAGCACATATTACCATATAATGGCCGAGCACATATTACCATATAATGGCCGAGCACATATTACCATATAATGGCCGAGCACATATTACCATATGATGGCCGAGCACATATTACCATATAATGGCCAAGCACATATTACCATATAATGGCAGACCGTATAGTAACCGCGCCCCGTTGGAGTGAAAACAAAGCTATCAGCTGCGTTTGTTTATTTATATGCTCTACATAGCATGATAGGCCCGATTTCAAAAAATGTGCAATTTTTTTCAAAATATTGACTAATCAATGTTCCAACCTAATCTCCAATCCTTTGAGACAATGGATGATATATTCAGAATAAGTGGTATCGCTTTGTTGAATTTTCGGTAAAAACATATCACTATTTTAGTCAATCCACAATTTCCCCAACTGACCCAAATTTCAAACATGTGTGTTCAACATGCCTACATTGAAATACCCTGCAGGTGTACCAGTAACACGTACAATGTCTGATCGTCCGTACAAATTGAAATAAACTTCAATTAATCGTTAAACTTACTGCACAATCAACTAACGAAGCATCTAATTAATGAAAATGGAGTTTAATTAACAATTGGTAATCGTAAAAATTTTGTCTGACTTTGCATACCACATGCAGACACACACGGACATGCCATTTGTGTATCGTGCAAAGCTTTGTTTTCACTCCAGCAAATGACGTCATCTCCCGGATGTGACATGGCACCAACCAAGTGAATAACAATTTTATATAAATTACAAGTGGACATAAAAGGCACACTTACCCTGTCATGTTCAGCTTCTAAGTTGCCCAGTTTGATTATATTTGCATTCAATTGTGACTGAATCTCAGACAATTCTCTTTGAGTCTGCTCTTTGTGCCTTTTCTCTTCCTCTAGCTGCTTCTGAGTTTCTTCAAGGAGTGTTTTGGTTCCAGATAGAGACCCCTGGACTGACAGCAACTCTCCTGAGGTCTGAGAAGGTAACAGAAAGCAATACCCATTGAAAAATTATTTCAAAAGTTGGTTGGTGAGGTTTAAGGATTATGTCAAAGTTGGTTGGTTGGTTTGGTGGTTGGTTGGTTGTTTGGTGGTTGGTGGTTGGCTGGTGATTGGTTTGGTGGTTGGTTGGTTTGTGGTTGGTTGGTGGGTTGGTGGTTGGTTGTTTGGTGGTTGGTTGGTTGTTTGGTGGTTGGTTGGTTGGTTGGTGGTGGGTTGGTTGGTGGTTGGTTGGTGGTTGGTTGGTTGGTGGTTGGTTGTTTGGTGGTTGGTTGGTTGGTGGTTGGTTGGTGGTTGATTGGTGGTGGGTTGGTTGGTGGTTGGTTGGTGGTTGATTGGTTGGTTGGTGGTTGTTTGGTGGTTGGTTGGTTGGTGGTTGGTTGGTGGTTGGTTGTTTGGTGGTTGGTTGGTGGTTGGTTGGTGGTTGATTGGTTGGTTGGTGGTGGGTTGGTTGGTAATTGGTTTGTGGTTGGTTGTGTGGTGGGTGGTTGGTTGGTTGGTAGTTGGTTGGTTGGTGGTTGGTTGGTTGGTGGATTTGTGGTTGGTTGTTTGGTGGTTGGTTGGTTGGTGGTTGGTTGGTTGGTTGGTTGATTTAGTGGGTGGTTGGTTGGTGGTTGGTTGTTTGGTGGTTGGTTGTTTGGTGGTTGGTTGGTTGGTTGGTGGTTGATTGGTGGTGGGTTGGTTGGTGGTTGGTTGGTTGGTGGTTGGTGGTTGGTTGGTTGGTTGGTGGTTGGTTGGTTTGTGGTTGGTTGTTTGGTGGGTGGTTGGTTGGTAGTTGGCTGGTTGGTTGGCTGGTGGTTGGTTGGTGCTTGATTGGTCATTGGTTGGTTGATAGTTGGTTGGTTCTTTGGTTGGTTGGTTTGTGGTTGGTTGTTTGGTGGGTGGTTGGTGGTTGGTTGGTTGGTTGGTTAGTTGATGGTTGGTTGGTTGGTTGATGGTTGGTTGGTTTGGTGGGTGGTTGGTTGGTTGGTGGTTGGATGGTTAGTTGGTGGTTGGTTGGTTGGTTCGTTGGTTGGTGGTATCATAGTGAATCATGCTTCCTATGCCTATACCACAATATTTCAAGGTTCCAATGCAATTCATAATCATAACACCTACCGTACATAACTTACATACTATAACAAGAACATAACCAAATGATACAAATCCCCTTGCCCCTATTAAAATATATGACATACACAATATTAGCAATTAAATACTGTGTTCCAGGCTCCATCCCTGATGGGTCTCTGACCAGTGCTCTACAACTGGTTAATAAAACAGCTGTGGGTATTTTGATGTAAATACCGAAATGAAGGTCTGTCAGGACGCTATAAACAATGTTAAATCTGAACAAGAACATAACAAAGTGATACAAATCCCCTTGCCCCTATTAAAATGCACGACATATTCAATACTAGCAATTAAATCTCAATTAAATACAGGAGACATGAAATTTTTTGGACATGTTTTTTGGGAGGGTGGATTGCAAGAGCTTGCAGTTTGTGAAAATTGAAAGCAAAAGAAGCAGAGGAAGGCAGCAAGTCAAATATGTCCAAAGCTTAAACAACTGGGCAACCAACAACAGCCTAAGTAACAATAAGTTTATGCAATTACTTCTAAACAGAAGTGACTGGAGGGCAATGATCGCCGATGTCTGTTCCAGACTCGGCACCTAGAGAGAGAGAGAGATCATTGAAAGAGTACAAGTCACAAACCTTTTCTGATTTTTCCTGTTCCTTCTGCAGCTTGTCAATCTGTGCCTCTAAATCAAATTTCAGTACAGCTTTCTCAGATTCAAGAGTTGATATTTTATTGTCCTGAAGAGAAAAAACCCAGAATTTAAGAGATAGTGTATGAAGTATATGTAGAGGAAGTAAGATCTGTTAAAAAGTAATGTAATGCAAAAAAGACAGAACAATAAAATCATGTGAACAAAAGAATTAAGTCAACTAGGTTGATTAGAGTGGCTTAACAACAGCACCACAACAGCGATGGTCAAATTGTGCCAGAGAGATTATAGATTATGTCAGAGGTGAAAGTGGTTGAGAGAAAAAAGTGAGGTGAGGTGAAGTCAACTAGGAAATGAATTTTTCCCCTGCAAGTTCATTTTATATTAAAGAGAAGCTCAAAAGAAACAAAATGGTGAAGAAAATATCAAATATCTTATCTGTTAAGAGATATTCAAGTTTAAAGTTTTGTATCATTTGTGTAGAAATGACTGAAATCAGACTAGTTATGATGTCACCTCCTAAGATACCTCAAAGTCTTTATGTATTACATCATAATTTTCCATGTGATTTTATGGCTAGAAAACCACTGGATATGTCAGAAAAGTAGTAAAACAGAATATAGTAAGGATAAATATGACAAACTACCTGAAGAAAATTTAAGGAAAATACTTCAAAATAGTCTAAAAAGTTAAATGAGTTTTCTTTAAATTACATAAACAATTGTAAAGAATGTGAGGATAAGGGCACCAACCTTCCATAGCAGACTTACTACACCATTCATTTATACACAAGTCATTACTACACCAGTCATTTAAACACCAGTCATTTATACACCAGTCATTTATACACCAGTCATTTATACACTAGTCATTACTACACCAGTCATTACTACACCAGTCATTTATACACCAGTCACTTATACACCAGTCACTTCCGCACCAGTCATTTATACACCAGTCATTTATACACCAGCCATTTATACACCAGTCACTTATACACCAGTCATTTATACACCAGTCATTTACACACCAGTCATTTATACACCAGTCACTTCTGCACCAGTCATTTATACACCAGTCACTTCCGCACCAGTCATTTATACACCAGTCATTTATACACCAGTCATTTACACACCAGTCATTTTTACACCAGTCACTTCTGCACCAGTCATTTATACACCAGTCACTTCCGCACCAGTCATTTATACACCAGTCATTTATACACCAGTCACTTATACACCAGTCACTTATACACCAGTCACTTATACACCAGTCATTTATACACCAGTCATTTATACACCAGTCACTTATACACCAGTCATTTATACACCAGTCATTTATACACCAGTCACTTATACACCAGTCATTTATACACCAGTCATTTATACCCAGTCATTTCTGCACCAGTCATTTATACACCAGTCACTTATACACCAGTCATTTATACACCAGTCATTTATACACCAGTCATTTTTGCAACAGTCATTTATACACAGATATGCCAGATCTTTTAACTTGAATCCCTTCTCAACCTTACAAGATATTGAAGTATTTTCTTCACCATTTTGTTTGATTTAACGTCTTTTTTCATATAAGATAAACCACTTGACCACTGAGCTAATCCTTTAAGGACGTACTCACCATATTCTTTATATCTGTCTTCAGCTTGGCACATTCATGGTGAGTTGATGTAAGGGACTCTTTCAGTTCTCTTTTCTCTTTCTCCAGCAAAGCCGATTGCTCTCTGCTATGACCGAGTTCTTCAATCATCTTTATCACAATAAAATCAGTAACATGCAGTTAAACTGTACTGTATCATGAAATGATGAATTGATAAAAATAACTGCAAAATTCAGGCCACACATGTTCTTTCTCATGCATTTTGTTTTTCTGCATACCGATATATAAAAAAACTTGTTTGAACTTTGTTTAATTACATCATTTTACATATATTTTGGCACTATATAAATTGTAATAATAACAATAATAATAATAATAATAATAATAATTATAATAATAATCATAATTATCATAATAATTATAATAATCATAATAATTACAATAATAATCATTTCAAAGAGGTAAAAAACAAACTGAGGAGCTCTCTTAGAAAAATAATTCCAGATTTCAAATCTTCCAAAAAAAAGGATGTTTCTAATGCTCAAGCTTTCAAGAATGCAAAGATTTACGTAATTTGCGTGGAAGGTGAAGCAAGAATTTCAGATAGTAAGCCAATATTTTACCACACAACAAAATATTTCAATATCCATTTTAACCTCCTTACTATGTTACTCATTCTTATACCACCTATTGCTCAAATTGATACCCAGTCTTATATCAAGTTCAGATTTTAACCCATTCTTACTTATACTGCAAAAAAAACGTTCAAAATGGGCATTATTGTAGGCTAAATTTGGGATCCATTCTTGATGGACCTTCCCATATCCTAATTTTCACTGAGTACCTTCCTGGACTTAACAGTGGCAACAGGGATTGATGATAAATAAGGTACCTGCTGTAGTTGTTCTTGGACCCTGGATGCTTCCTTCTGTTTCTCCTCCAGGGTAGCCTGTGAGGTTCTTAAGTGACTCTCAAAGTCTGCCTTCTGATTGGTTAGCGTAGCTTCTTGAGTTGACAGAAGTTCAACCTGGAAGGAAAAAAAGGTAAGCCCTATCATCAAAAGTTTCAATTACATTTGATTTTCTCTTCATTTTTAAGGAAAAATACCAAATTTAAAACATATTCACCTTTGATAAACCAGAATGCAAATCTGTGTTGATGTAGTTTAACATTTTGTCTGCTAAACTGCTGATCTTCATCAAATGACACCCCTGTTGGTTTTCATTGATCCCTTAAGAACTTCCCTCATTTCTCATGGATGACATCTATACCTTCTCAAAACCAAACATTTCTCCTCAATGCTAATACATACATACTATAGGCTTTTATGCTCGTCATTCCATATGGACCACAGTGCCTCCAGTCAAGTTCTCCAGCTGCCAACAAATCAGCACACATGAAGATGGATGGGCCAGGATGGGAATTGAATGAACACCGCATTTTCACGCATCTCTTCCCGAATATTGTTCAGAACCAGGCAGAGGGTGACTTTTCTGCCATCGGGACCGACAGCTGAACGTCCTCTCTGAAGGACGGTGTGCGCCATTCAATCATTGTCATTTCCCTCAAGAGTTGTATGAGGAGTATGAGCTGCAGACAAAATGCTTCCACTTTGATGTTCGGGATTATCTGTCTGCACAGCAGTGGAAAATCAAATTAGGCCTGACCGAACCTTGAACCCGGGACCTCCAGCACCTCAGTCGTGCGCTCTGCCAACTGGGCTAACTATTTTTCTCATCACCCCTGAGCTACCTAATCACCCCTGTGCTACCTAATCACCCCTGTCTAATACTCACTAATGCTACTAATGCCTGCTATGCACCAGTACATTTGCATCTCTACCCATCCCTGATGCCATCCAGTTTTCTCCCCCATAAGGTCTTTCTTCATGCACGTAAAGGAAATCAAATTAGAGTTTCAACCATAAGATAACATTAAAATACTAGAGTTCCTAAAGAAATTTCTTTTGTAACTTTCCTTTGTATAGTCTCCATCTATTGTTTTAAATTCAAAAAGATTTCCAAGTTTTACATAATTTGGGTTATCCATGCTATGAGTTTCTATTTTTTGGTAATTTTGTGAAGCAAATCTTGATAATTATGGTCATTTTCCTTACCTTAACTTTCACTTCTGCATCCAAACGGGCACATTTTTCTTGACTTGATGATAACTTCTCAGTTGTATCTTTTAGATTTTCTTCAGATCTATGTAATCTAGCCGTCTCTGCCTCTAAAAGTCCCCTCACCTGAAAAATCAAGAAGTAGCGTAAGAAAGGTCTGTCAATGAAAACCTTATATAACAAATCAGAATCAGGAGTTAAAAACTAATTAAAAGAAAAATTGGCCGAAATTTGCATATCCATAATAGATCAATCTTATACTAGGGGTATTTTATTGACCAATCATTTACTGGGGAATCTTAACAACCAAACATTTACTAGGAAATCTTATCAACCAATCATTTACTGGGGGAATATTATTGACCAATCATTTACTAGAGTATTAAGAAATGTATTTTTATGTTACATATAAAATTTAATTCCATCGAGCTATTGGGCTCTTGGAGCTGGTGCTTATTCCCGGTTTCCATGGAGCAAGTAGATGAGAGTACACAACTCCCTCTAGACAGTCCATCACAGGTTAACACCCCAGCAGTACTGGTACTCATTTTGCAGCTAAGTGGACTGAAGCAAGTAGAGTAAAGCCTCTTGCTCAAGGACACAATGCAGCGCTAACGACGGAAATCGAACCCGGTACCTTTCGAATAGGAGCTTGACTCCTTGACCACTGCACCTCCTGTTAAATATATACATTTATGTGATATATATTAAGGTATTATGTGGATGCATTGTTGTTTACAACCTTCCCTTCAGCAACTGAAGCCAATTGGTTGGGTAAATTCCCCCAGCAGTTGATTGGTTGACATGTCATGAAGTAATCATGTTAGGCTAAATTTAGTTTGAAATAGTCTATTGTACTTTACACTCCATTCTGCTTAACTTCCATTCAAACCAAAGCGCTAACAATGCTCTATACATAGATGGATGAAATCTAAGACCAGTCCTAAAACTCAAATTCAAACAATGGTTTCTTATTAAAGCAGTATAATGTATGCTTACTTCTGATCTGCAATACCGTGGCAGAATGGCCCCTCAGAAGGGGTTGGTCTCAATTTTGAATCTTATTGTATGAAAATATGCTAAGCTTGAGGGTCTGAAAATTGTACGACCGCAAGGTGACTTTTCAACCTGCTGGTGATATATTTGAAATGTAAGAACTCTAAAGCAAAATAAGACACCAACATGGCGTCTAATAGTTCGCTATCATAATATGAAAATGAAAATTCATCGAAATATTCCTTTCAATTAATGGTAGTTTTTAGATTAGCAACCAGTACCTCTACCGAGAACAATAAGACATTCCAGAAATATAAATTCATTCAGACACAGTTATAAACAATCTTCATTGAACAATCTTCCGGAATAGTGTTCATTAAGCCTTTCCCCTTTCTTTTAGCTGCTCATTGACACCCCACTTCCGTTTGGACCCCACCGCTTTTTAGACCCCATTTTTTCTTAATCCCCAATTTCCCTTTGCTAATTTTTGCTTAAGGTATTGTTTTTTATATTTTTCCATGGGTGATCTTACACATATAAAAAAGTTGCTTTCTATCAGATCTCCTTTCGCCCTCTATTTGTTGATCATTTAAATATTATCAACAAGTAAATAATTATTAAATAACAATGAATAAATGTGCAATGATTATATTTGAAATATAAGTTTACACACTTCTTTATTATGAACTTTACTTTCTTTGGGAACTGTTTTCTAATGTTCATGATGGAGTGATGTAATAAACAAACCAACCTCCTGGAGTTGTTTGTGGAGATCTGCAATTTTCAACTTGAATTCCTCAGCCTGGCTTTGCTTGGCATTCTGTTCTGCTTCTAGCTCAGATTCAAGAGTCTCCTGTAAAATGAAAAGAGGACTTCTCATAATCCACATCAAATTTTAAAGAACGATTAATTGTTTGAAAACATCCCCTTGCTATGAAAACTTTGAAAATGGAATTAATCATAATAATTGGTAAGGATAGATAGTTTTTGTAAGAGCTTTATCAGATATGGCTACAGGCAGCACATATCGCCCGCACTTATAAAGATTTGAATTGGTTGCGTTTCCATACAGAATTCAGTTTAAGATGCTCTTCCTCATATTTAAATCATTTTACTGCCGAGCTCCAACATATCTTTAATCTTAAACAACATTATCAGTTACGTCAGTCAAAAACTAACTTAGTAGTACCACATATTAAACATGAAACAATGGGGCATTAACCTTAGCAGAAACAAGTCTATGGATTAATGATATTCCCATCTAATCAGGTAGGGCTATTCTTCGATTGCATCCTTTAAATATCAGCTAAAGACACATCTCTTTCTAAAAGCTCTACTTGATCTTCTCCACTTGCTGTTCGGTTGTTGTTATGATTCTCGGTTGTTGTCATGATTCTTGGTTGTTGTCATGATGCTCGGTTGTTGTCATGATTTTCAGTTGTTGTCATGATTCTCGATTGTTGTCATGATTCTCAGTTGTTGTCATGATTCTCTGTTGTTGTCATGATTCTCGGTTGTTGTCAAGATTCTCGGTTGTTGTCATGATGCTCGGTTGTTGTCATGATGCTCGGTTGTTGTCATGATGCTCGGTTGTTGTCATAATGCTCGGTTGTTGTCATGATGCTCGGTTGTTGTCATGATTCACGGTTGTTAATTATGATTGTTCGCACATCTGTGTTGCTATTCAGTTGCTCTTTATTATTTGTATATATACTTTATCAGGATTTTTTTCTAAATTTTCAGTGTAAATAAAGCGCACTGAACATTTATATGGTAGTGTGCTATTCATCCAACTGAAGTTTATATGCATTTTACAAAATTGACAAAAAAGTTGCATCTTACATTTTCATGTTTGAGTTGTTGGATGGCTGTGTCTGCACCTTCTCCAGCTTCTATCTGCAACAAAACGGAAAAGAAATCAAAATTGTTTCTTTACTGCCATCAAAAATTACAAAAGTTAGAAACTGCCAAGGATATAGAGGTAGCTTTGCTTTTCAGATTTTTCAAAAGAATGATGAAGACTTATGTGACATAAGAAAGAAAATGGAGAATTGAAAGAATTGGTTACCTTGGCAAAAAGGTCAGCTTTTTCAGCTTCTAACCGATCTGTTTCTTCTTTCTCTTTCTTAAGTAATATTTCCATCTCTGTAACAGTGTTAGATCTATAAGAAAGTGGTAAAAACTATTCTGGTAATACATATTTAATGCAAAAAACTTTACATTGGAAGTTTTTTTCTAAACAACTTGTTTTATGTACCAATAATAAAGTGGAAAATATGAAAATTTTAAACTTAAAATTTAAGTTTAATCTATTAACATCATAGCAGTAAAATCTACCTCCCATAAACATGAATTGACTAGTAAATTATTACATATTGAATATGGTGACATGAGCTGGATATATGAGGGAGTTGCGGCCCATTTACTTGACCAGTGCTAGGGTCATAAGCCCAAATAATCTATTGTTCCAGATAGAAGTCCAAAAATAATTTCAGGAATGTCCAAAGAAGGTGAAGTACATGACGTGGAGATTTATTTATGTACGTATTCAAAATTACATAAACTGAGCTGCGTATTATAGTTGAACAGTTATTGTGTAAAATAACAACAACAAAAAGATTTCAAATAAATGAGAACTTTTATGTAAAAATAAGCCTTTCATTGCATTGCCTACTTTCTGAAATTTTACAATTCATGTCATGAGGCGCTATCAGACTGTAACATTAAGGGATAAAAAGGAATATAATACTATATAAATTGTTATCAATAAAACATCTTTTGTTTCTTGGAATTTTCTGTCTTAAAATTGAATTAAAACTGATCTGGAGCTCCTTTAGGAACTAAATTGCAACATACTTTTCTGATAAAATCCGTTCTTGCTCCTGAATCTGAGCCTGCTTCTCCCACAGCTGAGCTTGAAACTCATCACTGTTTGTTTTTTCTTCGTGGAGCTGAGATTGCAAACTGGTCGACTGAGATTCAAGGTCCTGAATTTGAGCCTCTTTCTCTTTGACAAATTCCTCCATCTGCAAAATGATCAAACAATTGTAGCAGTCCAAACTCAGATGTATGAAATCCTGCCTAACCCTCTTCAATTAAATGTTTGAAGCCCACCCACCTCTTTTTAATTAAATGTTTGAAGCCCTGCCCAACCCTCACTAATGAGAAGTTTGAAACTTTCCCACACCTCATTAATGAGATGTTTAAAGCACTGCCCAATCCTCATTAAGCAGATCTTTAACCAGCCCACATTTCTCACTAATTAGATATTTTTAGACCTGCCCAACCCTCATTACTAATATATGTGAAGCCCTGCCCAACCCTCATTAATGATATGTTTGTGGCTCTGCCCAACCCAGATCTGAATTCTAATTAGGATGTTTATTTTAAATACCATTTCATATTAACTTTAACTTTACATTTTTTTCTTTTTCTCATTCATGTACCTTTAATCTCTTACTCGTGAAATCATTGTCTTTGGGCAACCTTTGCGAGCAATCTTTGAGAAGTTTTCTGAAGGTTATCTCTCTTTTCAACACTGAGATTTACTTATGAATGTGGTTGCCTAAATAATCTAACTGTTTAATAACGTTATGACATGTTGTGAATTGTATGTATTAAGCATTAATACTATTGCTCCTTAGTCATGTAAATAATACTTGATGTAATAGTATAAGTTATGAAAGATTGAAATCAATTTGGAACAAGACAAATCAAAACGACAATTTTTGACACCTATACACTAGCTTAGATTGTGAAAGCTGTACTAGTTATCTTACACGAGTAACCTCCCTTCGGGAAGAGCCAATATCTTGCTCCTGTTGTCGCAGCTGTTCCTCAGATGCTGTCCTTTGATTGGTCAATGTCTCCCTTAATTCCTGCATTTCCTTTTCCTTTGACTCTTTGTCCCTTTTGAGCTGAATAAAAGGCAATGATAGTATTACATATCAGAGGAGTTTTACCCTCTATGCAGTCATGTGAGCAGTCATGTGATCAGTCATGTGTGCAATCAAGTGATCATGAAACACAACCCAACAGGAAATTTTCATCTGAACTACACTTAATACAATACTTGAAAATTATATTTGAATGTGTATGACAGAAATTTTATATTCAATTGCATCTATTGACTGTAAAATTTTGGACAGAATGGTCTTTAAATTATGTCAAAATAAGCCGTAGTTTCCGAGTTATGGCCAATCAAAATTTGAATAATACTTGATGTATGCAAAAGTTGTGATGTTGTATGAAAGACAGGACGGCTCAATTTTTTTTTTTTTGTGATGTCACAAAATTTCAATTACATTAAAAATGCTGTAAGATTTTGATGAAACTTGCTATTTTCATGGTTTATGGTATATTTTCTGCATGTTCTATTTAATGACTGGAAAATTCAAATTGAAAATGAAAAGCAAAAATGACAGTGACACCCCACTGTACCTTGTCAACTTTTTTCTGGAGTGTCTGAAGTTGTTCATCTTTGCTGGATACATTCTGCTCTTGCTGTTCCTTGCTAAAGTTCAGCTCTTGCTCCATTTTCTGGCATTCAAGTTCACATTCATGTAATTTTGTTTGTTTCTATGGAAACAGATCAAATCATCAACAAATAAGGAACATAGCAATTGCATGCTATCATGGAACTATAACTTGCGTTAAAATATAATGTAAAATATCACCAAAATGAACAATTCTAATACAATGGTCTATTCTATGGAATATATCTAAGAGACATTCTTATTACCTCCAAAAAAGGAGTTTATTTGTCTCTGTTTGTTTGTGTGCCATCAAGATAATTGAATTTGGATTAAATTTTCTGTGTGTTGTGTTTGCTGCTTAAGGAAAAGGTGATTCAAATTTGAGACATATTGGAACAAGGAAAGGGCACAAATGGAGGGGTGGGTATATTTTAGATGAGATCTGTCAAACTTCTAGTTCCAACTTTTTTCAATGGAATGTACTGGGCAATGAATTCTTGCCCTAAAAGAATTTCCAAACAATCCAATTTTCTGGGCTTTAACCCTTACTCACCCAGCGTCACGGTGACCGTGACAGTTACGATCCCTTTTCCAATTTTTTTTTTGAGTACCTTCCCAAAATCCTATAGGGCAATTTAATTTTCTTTCTGGACAACAACATGTGTAGAGTTCAATGCCTGGTCAACAAGCTGCCTCCAGGTTGATTTGGCAAACCCTGGACAGGGGATATATATATACCAAACATTGTACTTGAAGTGTAGTTCTTACCTCAATAATCTGATCCTGAAGTTGCTTATTTTGAGCTTGGAGGGTCTGCAACTGCTCCTGAAAGAACTGACCACTTGCACTGGAGTTATTTACTGAAGCCTCTAATCTACCAAACATAAATGCATCGTACATGTCAAGTGAGGAGAGAATTGATCTGATATCTTAAAGCTTGGGTAGAATGTAAATGTCAGGTGAAGAGAGAATTGATCTGATATCTTAAAGCTTGGGTAGAATGTAAATGTCAGGTGAGGAGAGATTTGATCTGATATCTTAAAGCTTGGGTAGAATGTAAATGTCAGGTTAGGAGAGATTTGATCTGATATCTTAAAGCTTGGGTAGAATGTAAATGTCAGGTGAGGAGAGATTTGATCTGATATCTTAAAGCTTGGGTAGAATGTAAATGTCAGGTGAGGGAAGATTTGATCTGATATCTTACAGCTTGGGTGGAATGTAAATGTCAGGTGAGGAGAGATTTGATCTGATATCTTAAAGCTTGGGTAGAATGTAAATGTCAGGTGAGGAGAGATTTGATCTGATATCTTACAGCTTGGGTGGAATGTAAATGTCAGGTGAGGAGAGATTTGATCTGATATCTTAAAGCTTGGGTAGAATGTAAATGTCAGGTGAGGAGAGATTTGATCTGATATCTTAAAGCTTGGGTGGAATGTAAATGTCAGGTGAAGAGAGATTTGATCTGATATCTTAAAGCTTGGGTAGAATGTAAATGTCAGGTGAGGAGAGATTTGATCTGATATCTTAAAGCTTGGGTAGAATGTAAATGTCAGGTGAGGAGAGATTTGATCTGATATCTTAAAGCTTGGGTGGAATGTAAATGTCAGGTGAGGAGAGATTTGATCTGATATCTTACAGCTTGGGTGGAATGTAAATGTCAGGTGAGGAGAGAATTGATCTGATATCTTAAAGTAGAATTAAGTTATTTTCACAAAACTTAAAGATATTTATTCATGCAACAGTTGTAAATTTAAAATATTGTTTCACTGTACATGAAGTCAAAGTTTTGTATGTAACCCGAAGTTTACTCTGTATTTGTTGACTGCAAATGTTAGCTGTTGCATAAGACACTGAATTAGAAACATTTTTAGCATTGAGAGATTAAAACTGATTATTTGGCACTTATATTTTTTAAAACAGGACAATTAGTTATAGCAAAGTAATGGAAACATCTGCATGCTTTAACAGAAATACAATTTCAATCTTAAGGATTATCATAATGTACCCACATAATTTGGATTTCTGATGTGGACAGCTTACATCACTATTCTTTTTTTAGTAAATGTTGAGGATCAGAAACCATTTAAAATAATAAGAAACCTTCTGTCATTACTTTTGCTATGTTGAAAGACAACAGCTGGAGGGTAGCATTGCAATATCTTATATATTACAACTAAATAATGCCATGTAAGTTATGCCATCACAAGCGCTGTGTTGTGTCCTTGAGAAAGACGGTGTACTCTATTTGCTCCAGTCTACTCAGCTGTAAATGAGTACTAGCACTGCTGGGGAGTTAATCTGCAATGGCACAGCATCCCATCCAGGGAAGTCATGCGCTCTCATCCTCTTACATAAAAAAAAAGGAGATAAGCACTGGCCTATTGGTAATCATGACCCATCACTAAGTTATCAATCTATCTATGCAGAGTATTTCATGCTACTCAAAGAACAGCATCTTTAAGGATGGTACTGACCTCTGAATATTCCAACATAATTTTATTCCCTTATTCAGACCATTTGCTTACCTTTCAATTTCCTCTTTTCTAGGTGCAGATGCAAGTTGAAGTCTGAGGTCCTTCACTGTTGCTGCAGAGCTGTTAAAGAAATACCAAAACATATAGTTAGTACTTGAATGACACTATCACATAGTTATTTTTCTACCTATCATATCTGGTGTTGATGCAGATAAATACTTGCGGAAAATTTAATCTGACTTGCAGGTGTGTAAAAGTATTCATCTTTATGTCTCTTAACCTGAATACAATGACATTGTGTACACTATAAAATGTCTTTATAGGGAGGTTACATAGTAATTTCATATTGACCAGCCTTAATTCTGAACAAAATAGTTTTTAAATTATGACAAAATCACTTGTAGTTCATGGCTACCCAAATTTTGAAAAATTCTTAATGTAGGCAAAAGTTATGATGCATAAACTTATAGCTACATTTCATTAATTTTAATGTAAAGAATTCATGCAGTAAAGTATTGATCTTGATGATGAAGAAAATTACATTACATAATGGTATTAATCTTCCTACAAAAGCATATCTGCACCGTTCATATACAATTTCTTTTGAGTATTTGCATTGTCATGACATTGTCATTTTTTTTTTCTCCAAATTGTTTACTTTTTAGTATTTTAAAGAATCTAACACATACATTAAAAAAAAATTGTTTACTTCATAAAGTCGAGCCATTCTATTCAGACCAATGTTCTTTGATCAGTGCATTAAATGTGTATATAAACACCATGCCTCAATATATCAGTGCATTAAATATGTATACAAACACCCTGCCTTAACATTATAGTATGAAAAGAAACAGGATGAAAGTTGGGAGACTATGATTCAACATATAAATAAATTGTTTTTGTTCTCATGAATACCAATACATTAATTACTTGAAAACTTCTTCTTCTAAATCTTTGCACTTCCTCTCCAATTCTTCCTTTTCAACTTCTCTTTCTTGGCTGAGTTGATCCATCACAGTCTGTATCGTCACAAGTTCTCTCTTTAGTAGAAGGACATCATCCCCGTCAGGTCTGTGTGAATAACATCAAAATTGAACCCTTCAAGATCAACGCAGTCGTGACACGACCAATTGGACATGCACTTCTCAAAAAATTATTTCGCTTCATCAAATAGGTCCACATCAGTGATCTTGGTATCATTTTAAAGAGCTCAAATAGTTCTTTCAGAAAATGTAACGTTTTGTTGGGGGTTATGTTGAAGATTTTTGAGACAAAATGGGTTCAAGTAGAGAAAATGCAACACATTTAACAAAAAAAAACATCTCAAAAACTTATTTGCCATACTTCCATACCTTGCTTTTGCCTGAAAAACTGTGAGAAACTGTCAAAGACATCAATGCATCCAATTCTGGTCAAGTTTTGACTGCCCCTATCATCAATATGTTTTTTTTTTTGGAAACATTAGCTGCAAAATTTCATGATTTTTATCCTTTTTGAGACCAATTTTTAACATAAATTGTAATTCCTGATTGCAATACAACTGCCCAAAAAATAAATATAGATGAAATATATTGTTGGACTTGTAATTTCACACATTTTTGATTGAAATAAAAAAGAACCACTACCCTTTTTTTTTTCAGACCAAGAATCGAACCGGATGAGCGGCTTTAATTTTCGTGAGTAATTACAGAGATGATTATTTTCATTGTTTCTGCATGTTTTGCTAGGAGAATTTTTTTTAATGGTATCAATGAAAAGGAAATTCTACAAACAATCTATGTAGAAAAAAGCCTACATTTTCAATATTTAAAAGAAATAATACAAGCTCAAAAAATTGGCCAATTTTGCCTAAAATTTGCATATTTTTGTAAATATTTTCTTTAAATTGACTGTTTGAATGAAAAGTTCATTGTCTTAGCATTCATATAAACCACACTTGTAGTGTTAAAAAACAACAGGAAAGTTGTGAAAATCAAGTTTGAAAAAAAAAAGTTCACATTTTGAACACCTGGGTCTTGAGGAGTTCAGATCATCTTTCAATAGAGTAAAAGTAATATCAATTACATAATCTTTAAATATAGTGATTCTTTAAATTTCTTTTCTTAGTCACTGAAAATGATAAGAAAGTATATTCCGGCTATAAAAAATTATATTCCTAATATAATTTTATTGAAGACATGGGAAGGACTCAAAAACTTTTGGTCAGAATTTGCAGCACCACTTCAAAGAATAATAATGGAGGTTGAAATAAGGATTTATAAAAGAAAATACCAAGGTCACCCTGTCACTAAATTTACAAAGATTATGCAAATTAATGCATGAGATTTAAATATGATGAAGATATATTTCGCTACTATGATGGTTGATAGCTAATGCTGCTTCTACACATCCATGTACAATTAAAATCTAGTTTTGAACAGAGAGCACAATGTTGAAGTTAATCTGCATTGATGCTCAATTTTCTCATTTAGGAAGCAGGAGGCCCTGTACATTTTATTGAAGTATTTCTTAAAGTGTGTTGATATAAACAGCAGAACATGTTCATGAAATAATTTAATTTCATTTTGAAGGACATTTGTCATTTCCAGCAACTAAGATAGGTTGCAGATGGACGGACGAATAAACAGACATACAGATAGATGGAAGTCTATCTCCCAAACATTGCGTGGATCAGCTCTGTGAGTGTTTTGATCAGATGAAAAAGCCCCGCACATATCATACGTGCATTATACATGAAGGTAATATGCTCACACACTGTTGCATACAACTCTTTCCTCCAAAATTGCTCCTGATTGGTTGGATAACACAAGGCAAAATTCCCTCAGCAGTTGATTGGACAAAGTACTAAAGTAATCATGTTCAGCTAAAATCGGTTTGAGAATGTCTATGTTCAATAACAGCAGTAAGATGACCTCCTTACCTTGCCATAAGCTGAGATTCCAGAGCACTAACTTGAGAATCCCTCTCTCTTAATTCACGCTGAAAGAAAGAGTTTGAAAGAAATTAATCAAATCTGTCAAGTAAGAATAAGACAAACAAACACAACAGACAGTGCCTACAACAAACAGTGGCAAGGCGAAATTTCCACCCAAGTGGTCACTCCTCTCACCTACCTCCTCCCCCTTCCCCACTTCCCCCACCCTCCTCCCCACTTCCCCCCTCCCCACTTCCCCCCTAAAAAAAAAAAAAAAATTGTACGGTACATACAGAGAATAAATTAACACAAAGCTGCCACCCGGAATTAAAATCCTGGCGCTACCAATGACCAACAAGTATCCCAAATATCAGTTGTGATATGATGACAAAAACAGTACTTGATCATCCATGATGAGTGACCATACAATATAAGATAACAAATTATCTAATACCCACCCTGGCTTAAATAGATATCAAATGTCCATAGAATTTCAAAACCATTCATTGGTTTATATACATCTACCACTGAAAGCAACCCTTATATAATACCTACAAGAACCATGTCATGCTATCATTCACTACTACTGAAAAAACCTGGAGATAAAGTAATCAACTTTCAACAACAACTCTCTAGATGACTGTCACAGAGGCATTTAAACACATTGGGTCCTTGCTGATGACACCCTGGAACATGTTACATTATCTACCTTCTAATGACATTGATTTTGAACAGATTCATGACTTATAAAGTTAATAACGAAAGAATATATGAAGTAGATAACAATAGGATATACAAAGTACAATCAATATTTCAACAACTGAGATTATAACTAAGAGGACTTTCCTTATACTATTTTCTCATTAGTAATGGACACAAGATCTGTAGTATAAACAACTGAAAAAATGCTCAACATTTTTTCTCCATCTGATATTTTTATGTACCGTACAATATTATTTATACAATCAGAAACCATAAATCTGCTCCCTAATACACTCCTGAGTTTGTCCCTAGACAGCATTAAATAAATACAACTATCTCAATTTTAAGAGGGGATTCCCTGTAGTCATTAAACAATGAAGGTTAAATAGAGCACTTCCTTTCACAACTATTTCTATTTATGCAACATTCATGTGATAACTATTATTTGAATGTTGTGAAAAAACAAATATATAAATGGAATGAAATTAATGAGCAGAACATACCTGAGTTTGTCTTAGAGTCTCCTCCACACTTGACCGGTGACCTTTCTCCTCGTCTAGTTGGGCCTTGAAGGTAGCCATGTCACCTGCCTATCAAATTCAAATAGTTAATTGATGACTGATTTTCAAAGAAAGTGAGCTGACATTCATGATAAATGGGAAGTGATCGTGTGGAAAGGAATGCCCCCATCATCCTATTTGCACAACAAAAGCATGGCATAATGATTGGTGACAGCAATGGTCAAAATGTGCCAAAGAGGTTAAATTAGATCAGCAGAGGAGAAAAAGGGAGGGCAGGTAGTGAGGCCGGTAGGATCGTAGAAGGGCATGAGGGGAATCAAACACTATTGTTGTAATTGATGTGATGCCCGAAGGATGATAATTTTGGGGATAGGTTTTTTTCTGAAGAGCTCGGTGATGACACCAAAGGGGTTGAGAGTGGTCCTGTGGAGGGGGTTGAGAGTGGTCCTGTGGAGGGGTTGAGAGAGAGCATGTTTATGAGGATGTGTTTGATCATCAAGTGTCACAGAATGGAGAGGGAGAACCAAGCAGGTTGGTATAATCTTACCAACTGCGCAGCTTTTTGTTCCATGGCATCCTTGACCTGCCTATATGCATTTGCGTTGTCCCTGGTATCTTTCAGGTCTTGGCGAAGTAGCATGATCTCAGAAGACACTGGAAGAGTAGACAAATCAGAAACACCAAATTTTTTTTTTGAATAAAATTAATATTAAAACTTTTGTCCTCAATCTTATCTAGTACATCAGAAATTCATTTGATTTAATCAATTTGATAGATTGTTTGTTTGTTTGATGAGGGCTTAACGACACCACAACAATGAGTGTCAAATTGTGCCTGAGAGGCTAGATCATTCTAGAGGTAGAAAGGAAAGAAAACAGGAGGAGAATGAGAGAAATACAAGAACTAAAAGTCAGAAAGCTGGTATTAAGAGAGAAGGTGCATGGGTGAAGAAAAAAAAAAAAGTAGAGAGAGGGGTGGAAGAGGAGAAATAAATATGGTTGTAGAGGGAAGCATGATGAAGGAAGGAGATAATTTTATCCGGAGGGTTTTTTCTGGAAGAAGTCGGCAATTGAGTTGTGGGGAGCGAGGAAAGCTCTGAGAAGATTGTACAAAGGCAAGCAAGGAGAACGTGATGGACTGTGAGGGTGCAATGGCAATTGTTGCAGAGGGGTTAGGGGGAGCCAACATTTAAAGGAATAAGATGGTAAAGAAAGTATTTAAACATCTTAAGGGTAACAAGATATTCCAATTTTAAGATTTTAACAGGTTTGTGTACTGTAGAAATCAGACTAGAACAGACATGAGATCCTCACATTACTTAAATTTATTGATTTTTTTCTTCTGAGATTTTGTGGCTAGCAAAAATTGGACATGTTAGTTTATGACTGAAAATGAGTCAAATTAACCATCTGAGAACTGTTTGAAACTTTAAGGAGCACAACAACTAATGAAGGTTTGAAAGAATGTTTTTAATTAAAAGAAAAATTAAAATATTTTTCTTTAGAATACATGTACATCAACACTTGTTAAGAAATAGAGGATTTAAGGTCACTTTCTTACAGTGGAATTGATGTTTCTACACCAGTCATTTTCAAACAAACTTTTGACTTCTTTAGAACTAAATATCTCCTTAAAGAAGTGGACAAGTGGTCAAGCAAGACCATCCTATATGACAAAGGACTTCAAAAGAAACAAAATGGTGAAGAAATCATAAGGTTTAAAGTTTGGTATCATTTGTGTAGAAACGACTGGAAGCAGACTAGTTGTGACATCACAGACTCAAATTTGATGTATTCTAACCTTTGTCTTTATGTATTCTAACCTTGATTTTGTGGCTTAAAAAACATTAGATACATCAGGAAG
Source organism: Chiridota heheva (assembly GCA_020152595.1). Taxonomy (NCBI): domain Eukaryota; kingdom Metazoa; phylum Echinodermata; class Holothuroidea; order Apodida; family Chiridotidae; genus Chiridota; species Chiridota heheva. Next base: position 293,918 of record JAIGNY010000440.1, on the reverse strand, counting down.
GTGGTAAAAAAGAATCTTGTATGGGTAATTATAATTTACCACCTGAAAAAAGTTTGGGGAAAAATAATACAATAATAATACAATAGTAAAAAGCTTAAAATACTTTTCTTTAACTCCTAGAATCCCAAGGGGTCCAAAATGTGACTGCAATTTTTCAGAACTTTTTTTTCCAAAATTAATTTTCACAACTTTCCTTCCATTTTCTATCACTATATGTTTGTTTTTATGAATGCTAAAACAAACTTTTCAATAAAAAGTCAAAATAAAAAATATCGACATAAATATGCAAAAAATATTGACATAAATATGCAAATTTCAGACAAAAGTCAAAATTGCTCAATTTTTAAGCTTGTATTATTTCTAGTGAATAATGAAAATGGAGGATTTTTTGACATATTTAGATTGTTTGTGAAATTTCCTTTCCAATGATACCCATCTAAATTTTATCTAATTTTGTCCAAAGCAAAACATGCAAAAACAATAAAATAAACAATCAGCGCTGTAATTACTCGCAGAAAAACAAAGCAGCGCATCCGTCGGTATTCCAACCCACGCTGCAATCCTGTATGTTACCGCTACACTTCACTGTATGTTCTAGTGTGTGGGTTTGTTTTTAAACTTATTTTACATTGTGATCAAAGTAGGGGTAGTTGCTCTTTTTGATTTCAATCAAAAATATGTGGAATGGCCTCTATAACAATATTTTTTGGGTGTGGGGCATTTGTATTGCAAACAGAAACTATGAATTTTTTCAAAAGGCTAAAAAAAAAAATTGCACAAATTTTGCCAAAAAAGATATTGATTAAAGGGGCAGTCAAACTTCTACTGGAATTGGATGCATTGATGTCTTTGTAAATTCCTCACAGGTTTTTAGGCAAAAGCAAGGTCTGGAAGTATGGCAAGAAAGTTTTTGAAGGGAAAAAAATAGTTTTTCATTAAATTTGGTGCATTTGATAATTTGCTCTATATTAACCCGTCTTTTTTCAAACAAATTTAACATAAACCCCATCAAAAAGTTACATTTTTGCAAAAACTATTCAAGTCCTTTTAAATGATACCAAATCAGTGTTGTAGGCCTATCTCATAAAGTAAAATAATTTTGTGAAAAGTGCATGTACAATCGATCGTGTCACGACGCATAAGACACGAAGGGTTAAAACACACTAACAATTGTTAAGAATGTGAGAATGTTAATGGAATAAGATTTTTGAATGTTTTCCTCATCAATTTGTTTCTTTTAAAGTCCTCTTTCATATAAGATAAACATGCTTGACCATGGAACTAATCTCTTTATAAAGACAATATCAAGATATCACAGTAGCTTTGCTACAGCTCTATTTGCATTGCTCTATCACAGAAGATAGACATATTTGACTACTGACTAATCCTTTGAATAACTGAGCTTGCATGGATACTTGTGCTGGTTGTATGTCTCTACCTGACAAAACGTGATTGCACAATTTATTATCTGAGAGTCGAATGCAGAACACAAGCTTCCTACATTCTATATAGTTCATCAGGCTAGCAGGGGTAGGAAGGGGAAAATCTTTCAGTTTTGGGAAAATCTTCAATTTTTTGGAAATACTCTTCAGTTTTCAGGAAATCTCCTTTAGTTTTTGGGAAATCTCCTTCAATTTTGGGAATTGTTTTCATTGTCATGAAATTTTCTTAATTTTTGGACAATTTTTTTAGATTTCTGGGAAATTTTCTTCATTATTCTACTATTTTCTTCAATTTTCAATTCATGTTTTGCACCATAAAATCTTGCTTGTTTTAAGATAAAATTTTTCAACCATTTAGTATACTGTAGCTACTTTAGAAATTCTTTCACTGATTGTTTATGTTATCACTTGAAATCATTCTAAAAGGGTGAATACTTTGCAACGTTCTGTTAAAGTTTTCTTTATTTGAGATCTTTTCTTTCAAAATCACCATGGTATACTCTGCAGAAGCACTACCCTATTTTCAAATGAACAAATTCTAATTCTGAAAACAATAAAATGCTTTTAGTTTCTCTAAATGAAGAGAAATTGATCATTATTTCTATCAGAAATGACTAGAAGATAAGAATAAGGTAAATATATAAGACATCTTGTTACTTACAAAGTGATCTTGTTTCTTCTGATTTTCTTAATTCGTTCTTCAAGTCTTCGATATCAGCCGTCACCTGTAAAGAATTTTCAACATTCTAATATTTTTATTTTTAAGTGAACCTTTATTTTTCAAGTTAGTCTATGGTACAAAATATCTTATGACTCTTAAAAAGTATTACTAAAAAGTAGTACTAAAATTACTAAAAGTATTACTAAAAGTAGTACTAAAAATCTTCTTTCCAGGTAGTAAGATTGGGTAATTAAAATAAAATTCAAAATAATTGGTCAACTTGGAAGAAAAATTTGGTAAAATTGACACAATGTTTGGTGCATTTGTAGGAAATTGTGGTAAGCTTGAAGGAAATAATAGGAAAAATTTAGCCCTGAAGCTGAAGGAAATTTCCTAAAAATTGATGATTTTCCAAAAAATAAAGGTTTCCTGATTAGCAGCAAGTTGATGGAAACCTAATATACCAGTGCAGTCTTTCCTTTTGTAACTGACAAATTTGTGGGTTCTTTCCCCCTCCCCCCTCCCCACATCCTCCAAGAGCTCCATCTTTCTACACCCATGTTTCTAACCTAATTAAAATTAATACAAAAGGATGTTTAAAACAAAAAGGATGGTGCATTGAAGAAAGGAAAAGTAATGCATGTAATGTACATCACCTGTGAGGCATCTCCCCACGTTTAATTTTGCCAAGGTCTTTCTTCAATTCTTCAGCATACCATTTTTCTTCCTTGAATAAAAAGAAAAACAAAATACCAAACTGGTATAGAAGTACTGCAGATCTCTTCTTACTGTCTATTTCTTTATGATACAGCACATCTAGGATGTACCAGAAAGGACTATTATGTAAAAGAAAGAAAATGTTTCAAGCCAACACATCATGCAGTCCAGAAGCATGCCTATTAATAGGAACATTTATAACACGCGAGAATATTGAAGTCATGTAGCATGTTTAGTCCTGCCTATTAATAGGAACATTTATAAGATAGAGAATATTTAAGTCATGCAGTCCATGCCTATTAATAGTTTATAACAGATATTGAAGTCATGTAGCCATAGTGTTCAGTAAAATATCAACATTTTAACTAAATTCATTTGTTCTTGAAAAATATCATAGTTTCTAATTTATTTACTTGAAAAACAATTTGAATTTTTTCAAAATGGCCGTTTGCACCTAAAAGCCTAGCTCTATTGTCTATTTTATCTAATGTTTCAAACACGGCATGGTGAACATACCAAATGGGAGTGGAAAAGTTGTAGCCATGACAGTACTGAAGATATTTTCAGGAGTTTTAAGTTTCTCCTAGCAAAGATAATTTTTCCAGACATATTTCAAATTTTAAAAATGTAACATTGCATAAAGCTTTAACATTAGGTTAGCAAAGAATCATGGGAAATATCACAAAATGGCAAAACTTTTTCCAAGTAGCAAAATGTTCCCATTAATAGGAACATTTAGGTTCCCATTAATAGGCATACTGCTGGACTGTCATGTCAGTTGAAATATATATATATGTATATATCTCCTTTCCATAATTTCCCAACAAAAAAAGAGATAAATACTATGGAGTTAAAATGGAACAAAAGGCTGTGGTATAACAATTAATGACATATACAATGGAATTAAAATGGACAAGAATTACATTTTAAAATATACAACAACGGTATAATATGGTAAAAACAATTATTCCTAAAAGCTTTATGCACTCATTTACTATCTTATGAGCCTGAGTAAAATGTACAGGAACTGATAAATATAATCATAATATGGGAAAGACAAAATAAAATCATTACATCAAAAATGTGTTATATTTTTCATTTGAAATAAAAATGTATAAACAAAAATATAAAACATTGAATTTCCATTTATCCCATATGAAATGCACCTTTACAAATCTTAAATCAAGTGCTGCTCAAAACTTAAATTTCTTGATAAAACTTTACACCACCAAAGCATTCTTGAGGAACAACATGAAAACAGAATGAGCAACTTTATGAAAGAGATTTCTATATGCCAGCGATTCTTGACAGGCGGCCCGCGGGTCAAATCTGGCCTGCCAGACAATCCAATCTGGCCCGCAATTAATAGTCATAGTGGAAAAAATATATAGTACGTGACTGTACATGATCGATCCGAATAAGATCGGTAAAAATCGCAAAATACTCGTTTATTTTGGGTTTTTCCAAGGCAGATCAGCGCACTAGAATATTGTGGCTTATCAAATAAAATGTTCTTTAGTTCTGCTATAAAATGAGCAGACTCGCGGCGTGTCAAAGGAAGGCGGATAAAATAACCACCGACATCTGGCGTACATCCTTATTGCGCAAGCACTCAGCTTCTTTGTATTCAGGGATTGTTTTGACGAGTTTTGTTTGTCATGTGATGCTGGTTTTGCCAAATGATTGGCCCTCGGCCTAAAGCTGTTGTTGAATGGTGGCCCTTAGAAAAAACTAATTAAGAAACTGCTATATGCAAATCAAATCTTCTATAACGTTTATATTTAAAGCAATTTCAATTTTTTTGATACAGATCTTTTAGATAAAGTCTGATGAGATTTTAATACTTCAACATGTCCACAAATCTGAACTACCTACCTTTAAGGAAACTCTTAAGTCATCAACTTCTTGTCTTAGAGCAAGCACATCACCATCTCTGGAAGTAATGAAAAATAAGTTAAGTTAATGACTGCAACTGTCAACAAGATCAAATATTGCTGTGCATTGGTATTTAAAGCTAAGATTATTTAAAATGATGTTTTGTTTTGAATTATTTTGTAGGATTGTTTACAGTATGTTCCATACATATTTTCTTTGATGAAAAACTAGGTTTGTTAGTGTGCAGTATTGTGATTTTGTGGTTGGTTTCATTCTCTTGTGTAATGAAAATGATTGAACCTCGGTGGTGTGCATTCCCTTTCCATTAGTATCATTTATTTTCCAGGAACATCCGTCTTGCATTTATCAGTTTTATACAATATAAATTGATTAACTCTCCTTTAATTTCCACTCGTTTATAGTATTTACTCCAACATGAAAACGCAAATGACCGATACATGCATGATGTGAGTGATTATGCACATAAAAGTATAGAATATTACGTCACTGGTTAATTACGTCATCACTTGCGGTTAAGCGATCGTAATGGTGATGGCTGTACCTTTATGATAAAATACTAACCATCACAACCTTAGTTTCAATGGCGTAAGCGGATGGGAGTACATGACTTTCCCTGGATAGATACCAGTCCATACAGATTAACTCCCCAGCAGTGCTGGTACTCATTTTACAGCTGAGTGGACTGGAGCAAGTAGAGTAAAGACACAATGCAGTGCTCACAACAAATACAAGCATGACTCCTTAACCAATGAGCCACTGCACCTCTTACTTGTATCTATTACAAAGCAACAAATTTGTACAAAAGCAGGGCTTGGGAAAAGCATAAAGTGAGGACTTTTAAAATGTTTTCCTATAAAGAGAATGTAAGTCATTTCTGATTTCAATATTCATTAATCCACATTCAATAATAATTTGTCATATTCTAATCATTTCAACATGTACAACAATGATTTAAGACAAGTGTTATGATGCACATAGATTTGGGTGTAGTCTACAATATCCTATGTATATATCAATACCAATATATTCACATCATGGTACATAAATAATTAAAGTCCCTTACCTGTTCTGATTTGCGAGATAACAGAATGCACCAGGCATGAAAGAAAGAGCAAAAACAACATTAATTTTCAAACTTAATGCAAATAAAAGCGAATATGTATAATATAAAATTTCTTTCATGATTAAGGCAAATGAAAGTGAAAATATCATGTAAGTATTATTTTTATGGTAAGACAAATAAAAGTGAATGTACATTACCATGTAAAACTTCTTTTATAATAAAGCAAATTAAAATATTTTTTTGGTCAAATTTATTTATATGATTAACACAAATGAAAGTAAATGTATCATGTGAATTTTCTTTTGTGATTAAGGCAAATGAAAGTGAATCTATCATTAGTTTTATTTTTATGATAAGACAAAAGTGAATGCATGTAAAACTTCTTTTATGATAAGACTTGCAATAAAAGTGGATGTATCATGAAAAATTTCTTTTGTGGTTAAAGCACATGAAAGTGAATGTATCATGTGAAATTTCTTTTGTGATTAAGGCAAGTGAAAGTGAATGGATCGTGTAAGTATTATTTTTATGGTAAGACATATAAAAGTGAATGTACAGTGTGGTGTCCCATTGTTATGTTAATGTTGTTATTTTGCACATATTTTACCACGTTCTCGGACGAGCCTGCTTTGATGATGTAAGTGAGGCAGATTTTGATGTTGCACACTCTCTTGCCTTTTGGAGCTTGCTCAGATAAGACGTATTTTCTAAGTAATAGTATTTACGTTAATCTTAACTTAAACTGATTAATATTTAGGATCTGAAAACCATCTAACATTAAAGTACACTCTCTGGAGTGGTTTCGCTCGTTAAGAAGCAATTTTACATAGGTTTTTAGGAGCTTCAAGCAATTTATCTTGAAACATCTTTTGCCTTTGGGCATTAACGTAACATTCACTGCATTACCTTACTATAGGCCTGCCATAGCATAACCTTATACCTGTTTAATGCTAGCTTTGGCTCTGTTTCAAATAAATTCCTAAACCTTAATTAATCCTGTATTTTATTCAACAATGTCTTGATTGTTGATCTGTGTGACAAGCAGTAAGCACCTGCTTAGTTTATTTGTTCAATTTATGTGACCAGTAAGTAGTGGTCCTATTCAAGCGACTAGCGATGATTTTGATATCTTGTTGTATTATTCAACCGGCAGTAACGGTCCGAGCTATTATGATGTACTTAGTGGACTTCATTAAGTCCTGTCTTAAGATGTACGTAGACATTAGTGGCAGTGCTTAAACTTATTCTTTAATATACGAGCTAAACTATAACAAATCCTGAACATTTACTTAGTCTAGTTACTAATTCTAAACATGAACCAGAGCTGTTCTCCTGATCAGCCTTGGCAACATTTGCTCCATAATTGTGACGGGTGCAGTCTCTGTGTTTAAACTTAATTGTACATGTACCTAGGTTAATTAGTTAGTAAATATTAAAGAACAGCTGATTTAGTGTTTCCCTTCTCAACGGCATTTTGGTCTGGACAGAATCAACCACAAGTGGAGATGTAAGTTTCATTTGTATTCTTGTTTCTCCAAAACAGTATCATGTAAAACTGTTTTATGATAAGGCAAATTAAAGTGAACGTATCATGTACTGTAGGTATTATTTTTATGGTAAGACAAATGAAAGTGAATGTACAGCATCATGTACAACTTCTTTTATGATAAGACTTGCAATTAAAGTGAATGTATCATGAAAAATTTATTTATATGATTAATGCACACAAAAGTGAATGTATCATGAAAAATTTCTATATAGTGATTAAGGCAAATGAAAGTGAATATATCATGTAAAGTTTCTTCATATAATTGCTGCAAATGAAAACAAATAGTCTCATGTAAACTTTCCTTTTGTGACTAAGGCAAATAAAAGTGAAAGTATCCTCTCAATTTTTGTTTATATGGTAAGGCAAATGAAATTTAAATGTACCATGCAAAATTTATATTCAATGCAAAAAAAAAAAATATTCTGATATTTTGTAATTAAATCAGCCATCCAACGTGATTAACATGACTTTTGTGGTGGCGTACATTTTATTCTAAAACGATGACTGACTGGCCAATCAGTAAAAGTACACATTGGGCCATTGTATTCAACCATTCAAAACACATGCATTAAAAATCTATTTCCCTCCACGTTAGAGATGATAACTAGCCTTTAATGTTAAATAAGGATAATTCAATGTTTCACATAAATGGCATCAATTAATCCTTGTACACTATAGGAGCATTATTATCAAAAAGCTATATTTTGTTTTAATGCATTAAATCAATAGTGCAGTCAACCTCTGTGTGTATGGATGGTACGGGTGCATCCATTAAGCTTGGCTCTACACTTGTGACAAGCATTTCCTCCACTGGGGGTGCCTCCACTGGGGGTGCTTCAGCTGGTATTGGTGCATTGTGTACCGCATTCCAATGAGCTTGCAGCATTTCAGGGGAAGAGAGATTCACCATACATGCTGGACATATAAATCCCTAGAAAAGCAAAACAAAAATGTGTAGGTGAGAATGGTTTGCCTGATATTGGCCAAATATGTTCATTTCTAATCTCACTGTAACTTTAGATTACTCAGAAAATATGAGTTTTCTAAAACTGTTGATAAGCAGTGGCGCAACTACAGTCCTGTGGGCCAGTGTGGAATTTAGCACTCCGGCCCATAACAAGCATATTGCAGTATCGTTGCTCAACCCTTGATAATTCCTGTCGCCATGGTCACCATGGTGATGAAAACTTAAATCTTGGTGACCAAAACATTGAAAAATGATGATTATATTCACCAGAGAAATAACACTTTATGTCTCACCTGGCGACAAAAAATAAAAGTTTTTTGAATAAGAAATGAACTGAAAATATTTAAATAGCATGAAATACCTTTATTCTTGTTCTTTACTGCCCCCAAATTACTGGCAGTCCTAATCTCGAAATTTTACACCGTAACTTTGCCCCCATGAGCCTTATGCATGTATTACATACACTAACTGGCTAACAGGACTAAGTATGTCCATATGATATTGTTGCTGCGCCATTGCTCATATACTTAAAGTTTTGCATTTAAAAAGGCAAACACCTTTTCTTACCTTTGACCTGTAGATATAATAACTTTTTGCTCTTCTCATAATTTAAAAGGTTAATTGAGTTTTCTTTTTAAGAACAACTATATATTTTTCTAGTTTATGGGTAACAATTACTGCCAGATATCAAAGTTAAGACATGCAAAATTTGTGCACTATTCATACCATTCTTTGTGATACTGTGCATTCAGGACCTAAATCTACAATTTATGAGAATTATAGGAAAGATTTATGATTCAAGCTTGTATTCATGGGTCAAGTTTCCTAACCTCTACAACATTATATGCACATCTTATCTGAATTATTTTTCTACTGTACTACAATCATCAACTTTACTATGACTATGATAATTCACTAACTGCTAAGTAAATAACACTTTTCAACTCAAAGGTCACACAAAATATTTTAAAGCTCTAATAATTTCAACAGGTAAACAGTTAATGTCAATCTGATTTACTTTTCCTTACATTGTGAGCGGGAGCTGATTACTACCTACATGTATTCCGGTCATGTTAGTTTGTGAGACTTATAACCAGATAAAACAGAATAATAGTATGCATTGCCTATTGAAAAATATTAATTTTTGAACTATTCACATTCTGAATAAGGAATGTTTGAATACGGTATTCCTGATTCTTTAGAATGTTGTTGTGTCAATGTTACTGACTTTTACTTAGATATCCGTGTACAACATCAATGATCACAATCACTGTTATTCACTACCAGTGCCAGTGCCAGAATTTGGTTACTGGGCACAGTGTGGGGCAGAGGTAGCTGTACCACATACAGTTACATAATATCTCAATTAAAGTTTGCCATTAGCTTCTATTGCCTATGCACGAAACAAGTTTGTCGGTGGTGTACCATGACCCCTAGTTACTACTGCCGTTAGATATTGTTCTACATCAAATATACCGATGCAAACCAACATTCAGCTGGAATAATTATCAATGCTTGAAAACATAAAACTAAATTTGATGAAATTACACATACAATGACTTCTATGAAAGTACAAAGGAAGAACATTGCCTCAGTAATTCAGATGTCAGTCTCATATTACATAGAAAATGTGTGGAATAAATTTAAGTGTGTTGAACAACCTGGACAGGGGGATCTGCGTGTATCTACAGTACCTTAAGTAATGAGAAACATCGTCAGGGAGTCCTCTCCATAGCAATTAACCTGCTTTAAGTAGCATCAATTAATTCAATCAAGCCCTGAACTTACAAACAATAACTACAAAGATAGGAGAGAAAAAATAGAATAACAAAAAAATAAAAATTGAAAGTTGTACTTAAACTCAGATATACATTATCTTTTTACCCAAAAGCATAATTTATAAATAAAAACGTAATTTATCGTAAACTTTTCTTTCATGAACACCATAATGTTTTTAACTGCATATGGGCCAGTTCCACTAAACCTACATCATGAAACTAGTAAATTACTCATAATAATAAGCAATTTTCCACAAAAAAGTTGCAGCGTGTTCAGAATTATGCTGCAAGGCTCGTCACAAGAAGCAACCGTTTCACTCCATCACTTTATCTACTGCAAAATCTTCATTGGCTACCTGTCTCATATAGAATTAAATTTAAAATTTTAATACTCATTTTTAAATCCCTTCATAACATGGCCCCATTATATCTGACCGAAATGTTTCATTATAAACAAACTAGTTACCGCCTTCTTCTCAAAACCACCTCATCCTTTATGTTCCAAAAAGTAAACTTACATATGGCGATCGCTCTTTGCAAATATTTGGCCCAAAACTTTGGAATGACTTACCTCTTTCAATCAAATCTGCTCCATCCCTTAAACAATTCCATACCTTGCTTAAGACTCACTTATTTAATTGTGCTTTCAAGTCCTCTTCATAATTTTCTTGTTCTTTGTTTTCTTTATATTTCATGCTTATCTTATTTACACATTTGTATTTATTTTCTTTATATGCATATTTTGTAAGGCGCATTAGAATAAGTTATTTAGATAATGCGCCATATAAGTGTAATAAACTTAAACTTAAACTTAAACTTAAATTAAATATACAGTATGGAAGAAGTTGTCTCCTACATAAAATGTTTCTATATTTCTATTACGATCATGATAAAATATTGCGCAAAGACAAAACTTGTCATGAACTGAGGAAAGCCATGAGGCCAGAGCTGTTCTACAGGATGTCATGCATTATGACAAATTAAGCAAAAGACGCACGAGTATTAGTGTTAGTGATCTAATATGACTGCAGCAAAATCAGGAATGTAGCAATTTAAATTATATACAAAATCATTGTGCAGTATATTGCACCAAATTCAGAGTGACAGAACATAAAGAATAGCATTTTCATCACAAAGTCCATTTTCTTAATTCAGATTACATTATTAATTGTTGGTATTTTAATGTGAGCCAAGATTTGTGCACACATGTTCTTTCTATTCCTGTCATGTGTTTACCATTTCTCAGCTTTTTCTGGCCCAATTGATTACTAATCCTTATACAGCTGCTTCTGGCCAAATCAATTAATTTCAATTTTTTTTCCACATTCTTTAACAATATACAACAAATCATTTTCATAATATAGATTAAGTGGAGGAAGCCTGAAAAAAGCAAGTGCCCGACAAGCAGGCCACCTTTACAAAAAATAAAGAAAAAATAATAACAGAAACAATAACCTACTAAACAAATTATCCTTACGCTGCTGCATCTGACCCAATGCTGCCGCTTCTGGCCCAATTGATTGTTTATCTTTATGCAGCTATAGTTTGTGGCCCAATCATTTATCATTACACAGCTGCTTATGACCCAATCATGTATCCTCATGCCGCTGCTACTCGCCCAAACATATACCCTTATGTAGCTGCTTCTGGCTCAATTATCTGTTTTTATGCAGCTACTCGTTTATCGTTATGCAGCTGCTGCTGGCCCAATTAATTATTTCAATATGCTGCTGCTTCTGGCCCAATTGATTGTTTATCTTTATGCAGCTATAGTTTGTGGCCCAATCATTTATCATTACACAGCTGCTTATGACCCAATCATGTATCCTCATGCCGCTGCTACTGGCCCAATCATATACCCTTATGTAGCTGCTTCTGGCTCAAATATCTGTTCTTATGCAGCTACTTGTTTATCGTTATGCTGCTGCTACTGGCCCAATCATATACCCTTATGTAGCTGCTTCTGGCTCAATTATCTGTTTTTATACAGCTACTCGTTTATCGTTATGCAGCTGCTGCTGGCCCAATTAATTATTATAATATGCTGCTGCTTCTGGCCCAATTGATTGTTTATCTTTATGCAGCTATAGTTTGTGGCCCAATCATTTATCATTACACAGCTGCTTATGACCCAATCATGTATCCTCATGCCGCTGCTACTGGCCCAATCATATACCCTTATGTAGCTGCTTCTGGCTCAAATATCTGTTCTTATGCAGCTACTTGTTTATCGTTATGCTGCTGCTACTGGCCCAATCATATACCCTTATGTAGCTGCTTCTGGCTCAAATATCTGTTCTTATGCAGCTACTTGTTTATCGTTATGCAGCTGCTGCTGGCCCAATCAATTATTCTTATGCAGCTGCTTCTGGCCGAATTGATCATTTATCTTTACGCAGCTGCTTATGACCCAATCATTTATCCTCATGCTACTGCTACTGGCCCAATCATATAGCTGCTTCTGGCCCAATCATTTATTTGTATGCAGCTACATGTACTTGTGGCCAAATCATTCATCCTTACGTAGCTGCTACCGACCCAATCATTTATCCTTACGCTGCTACTTCTAGCCCAATCATTTATCCTTACGCAGCTACTTCTAGCCCAATCATTCATCCTTACGCAGCTGCTTCTGGCCCAATCATTTATCCTTACACAACTACTTCTGGCCCAATCATTTATCCTTACCCAGCTGCTTCTGGCCCAATCATTTATCCTTACGCAGCTACTTCTAGCCCAATCATTCATCCTTACACGCTACTTCTAGCCCAATCATTTATCCTTACGCAGCTGCTTCTGACCAAATCATTTATCCTTACGTAGCTGCTTCTGGCCCAATCATTTGTCCTTACGCAGCTACTTCTAGCCCAATCATTCATCCTTACACGCTACTTCTAGCCCAATCATTTATCCTTACGCAGCTACTTCTAGCCCAATCATTCATCCTTACACGCTACTTCTAACCCAATCATTTATCCTTACGCAGCTGCCTCTGACCAAATCATTTATCCTTACGTAGCTGCTTCTGGCCCAATCATTTATCCTTACGCAGCTACTTCTAGCCCAATCATTCATCCTTACACGCTACTTCTAGCCCAATCATTTATCCTTATGCAGCTGCTTCTGACCAAATCATTTATCCTTACGTAGCTGCTTCTGGCCCAATCATTTATCCTTACGCAGCTGCTTCTGGCCCAATCATTTATCCTTACGTAGCTGCTTCTGGCCCAATCATTTATCCTTACGCAGCTACTTCTAGCCCAATCATTCATCCTTACACGCTACTTCTAGCCCAATCATTTATCCTTACGCAGCTGCTTCTGACCAAATCATTTATAAATGCTGTAGCTTCTGGCCCAATCATTTGTCCTTATACTGCTATATCTGGCCCAATCATTTATCATTGTAAACATTATTTTTCAATTTGTAATTTGTCTGAAAGTCTGTTTAGCTTTTACAAGTAAAATCAACCGAAACTTTACAATTTGAAAATAACTTCTATACTGGGGTGATAACTGCATGTAATACATTAAACCCAATTTGCATAAAGGAAGCACATGAGCTGTATGATTGGTTGGAAGCTTGATTGCAAATATTATAAGTAGCTAGAGATGAAGTCTTTGTATGAACTGAACATGATGCTTTGATTTTATGTTAATCAATTAAGCAAAAATTAACATACTTTTTTATCTCTGAATATGGTATAAAGATTAGCAAATGAAAAGGAACAAGTGGTAACAAAGCAAACAGTTAATTGTGTAAGACCTGAAAAGTTGTCAAACAGACTTATTGCACTTGGGAGTATGTTCTTTAAAGGAATATTCCAATGTTTCTACCAATTTTCTCTATCAAAATGAAAAAATGAAAATCCATGGGAATATTCCATTAAGGTCCTTAATTAAGACTTGCAAGTACTGTAACAAGACCAGTTGCCTCAAAGTGTGTGTCAACCATGTCAAGCTCAATTTTTTATAGAAATTTACATATAGTTCAGAGCTTAAAACAAAAGAGTTGCAAAATTTGAACATATTTTTGAAACAATGAAAACATTGTACATCAAGGACAATAGATTACAACAAAACAGTGCTTGTGGTATTTCTGAAACTAGCCTAATATGCAGAAATCATCAAAGTGATGTGCAACATGGGTGGATGTATAGGGCTAGCAAAACCAGAACAAAGGATGTTATTATATCACATGCAATGAAAAATAATCATAACTTTATTTTAACCTCATGAAATAAAAAATAAATATCAAAATCACAAGAAGAAAATTGCACCCGACATCTCCCATACACAACTGAATCGTCCAAAGGACTAATGAACAGTGCGAACATGAAGTGTTCATTTAATATCTTTCTAAATGGACTACCTTTGCTGATTATATTTTCAATCATGGGGTTTAAATGCAAAAACTATGTAGCATGGGTGGATTTGAGCAAAGTAAGTGTGTGTGTGTGTGGTGGGGGGAAGGGGGAGGAATCACAAAACCATGCTAAGATACAAAAAAAGATATAAATTTGGAATAAGTGGGAAGTCTCTCCCCCCCTTGCTCCCCAAATTCCACCAATGAGCATGGGGGTGGGGGAAAAATCACAAAACCATACTAAGATACAAAAGAAGATATAAATTTAGAATAAGCGGGGAACTTTCTCCCCTCACCCCCTTGCTTCCTAGATCCTACCAATGAGCATGGGCTTTGGTATAACCAAGGTGTTGGAAATGATATTTTCAAAGGATATTACTCTAGGGATGTACCGGATATCCGGTCCGGCCGGATTATCCGGCCGGATTTGGGGAAAAAATCCGGTTCCGTTCGCCGATTTTTTCCAAATCCGCCGAACCGGATTTTTGGCAATTTTAACAATTGAAGATTTACATTATGAGACTGTGGTACATTACAACTATATGAAATATAAAACAAACATGAATATCTGGATTTTTCTCGGTATAGATAATGTATTTTCTTCTTGAAAACACTGAACAAATTGGCGTATGTTACGCGTATGATCATTTAAAACGGAATAAAGACATGTAGCTGTTTGAAATCAACAGAAATTTTGAAACAGATTGGGCTGTAACAGATAATAAATAAAACCACACCAGTTGTTAACAATTTTACAGTTAGAGACATTAATGAAATTTGTAGATAAAAGTACATGTACATGTAGGTTGACTGAATTTGTTTTCCACAATTTTTCATTGCTTAGATTCTCCTGCTATTGAAAAAGAGAAAATGTTTTTTCCCCGCACTTATCTAAGCAAACTGTTTTACAAGTAATTCAGGGTACCAAGGTGTTTTAATGAAATAACACAAAAATAATTCAGAGAATAATTACTTTCCAAATGTAAAACATGAAAGAATTCAGATCCATTTCTATTACCTTGTTACTGTCCTTAATTATTTTAGTTTAGTTTTTACACAATTTGCACATACATGCACTTCAAATACATGTTAAGGTTAGATAAATGACCCTTTCCTCCCTCCATAGTGTCATTTGACTTTTTGACTTCCTCAGTAAGAACACATGTATGACAGTCTCAAGTTTTATAATATTAAAGATGTTAGGATTAATCCAGAACTTTCACTAATTTTGATTTGATTTCATCACAATATGCCCAATAATTATTATTTTCCAAAAATTTTGGGTTGCTAGCCATTAGTAGCCAACTTGACAATCCCCTGCCCCCACCCCTTTCCCTTTGTTTCTTAAGATTATGAGAATTGTTGTAAGCAATGAAAAATCCGGTTCCGGCCGGATTTTATCCGGCCGGATTTTAACCTGGATCCGGCAAAATCCGGTTCCGGCCGGATCCAAAAATTTGGATCCGGTACATCCCTATATTACTCATTGAGGTACATACATCATCAACAGCAACACTTAACAGATATCCCACTCTTTCCTTTATCAACCTCGGAACTTAAATGACAGAAAAGAATGAAAAGAAAGTTTGAAAGAAAACAAGGTAAAAAAAACAAAAAAAACAATGATCCAAATCAAAGCAAGGAATAAAATATAAAATGGTGGTCAACCTACTGAAGCCTCCTGTTCCTCTTTTCCTGTGGCTCCACTCAGTGCCTAAAATTGGAAATCATGATCTCCTTAGAGCTAAACATTTAATATGTCAAACACATCATGTAATGCCTACACTGTATACAACAAATTATCGCAATATCGTTTTTTCCATATCAAAAATAACCTGTACAACATAACATGTCATTTTCATGTATAAACTGCATATCATAACAAACATTTGTGAAGTGTAATTTAAGAAGCATTTCAAATTAACAAAATATTTGCAGTAAAACTGATTCTTTTATGCTTCCTTTCCATAAATCTTCAATTTTTATGGAAAAATTTAAATGTGCATGCTGAAAATCCAAGCGGTTTTTTAAAACTAATTATCACAACATAACATATTTTTGCTTACAATAATCAATATTTGATTTACACGTATTGTGACAGCAAAGAAGAATACTAGTAGACAATCAAGGAATCAAAAAGCTTCATTATGGATTGTCTTCAGGTGCAATCTTTTGGAAAGTACAAATAAGTACCAACGGATCGAGTTTGAATGGTTTGAATCATTTTTAAAGATGTAGAGGTAAGTAGAGACAACTAGCTAATTTATCGAAACCGGTTAAAAATTGACTGTTTTACAGCATTTTAAAACTTACTAAATAGCAGATATGTTTTGCAACATTTTGTGACCTCAGAATGGGACAACCAGAAAATTCTCCTGTTAAGTTTTTGGTCCTCTCGTCAAATATTTTGAATGATAGAAGTTGGTTATAGTGAACAGGAAATTGGATATTATTATCTACATTGAACCAGAGTTAACAGCAGAGCAAATTTGAGAACTTTTGATACAAATTTGAGAAAGAAATAGAAAGCATTACATTAAATAATTTTAGCTGTATTTCTGTTCATACATCATAATTTTTGCACATGCTGAATAATTGTACAAACTTTGATAAAGACTGTTCTGTTCAGAAAGTAATAATCTTTCATCTGGGTATTAGTTATACCTGTCCATATACATTTGATATACTGTACAAACTCGTTATGAACAGTATCCTGATGAATGGGAGTTACTGATTAGATCTAAAAAAATTGTTTGTTGGCCCTTTCTTGCGGAAAATTGTAAGAGTGGGACGGGCGGAATCAAAAAAAAAAAATTGGCTTTCTCAGGATTTAGTGTCAAGAACACTAATAAAACAGAATTAAAACCCTTCACTTCATTTTCAGATTGTTGGTTCCTTTTATTTTGGGCAGTTTTAATATCTTACTTACGCTTTTTGTGTGATTTGGGATTTTCTTTCCCTTGCCTGACACACTCGTTACAACAGGCAAAATAACTTTATATTCTCAAGCTCTTGTGGGCGGTGTGCTTCATTTTCTTCACAATATCAAACAGCAACAGTCAACAGGCAAAAGTGGTTGCCATGCCATTTTGCATGGATATTTATGAAGTGTAGAGATTAATGAAAATTGACCCATTTTTTTTTTTATTAAACGCCGCCCCTTTTTTCGGCAAGTTAAAGGCAGCGGAGGACAAACAAACAAATAATTTTTTAGGCCTTATCACAAAATACTGGAAAAATCCTAGTATAGCAGTAAATTGCTATACATTAATAAAATAATTTCATTATGCATTTCTTAGATTGTTATATTTCATTACTTTTTTAATTCTTGGACGGAAATATCATTTTTAACACAGATATTAAACAAGAATATTTTTAGTAACATTTATTTTCACCAAATTTATAAAATCATCAAAAACTCTTAAAATGTTCAACTATTTTAACAATGGGAATAAAATTCTATTACAAGAAAAAAAAATTGTCAAACACTTTTAGATCTTAACAATACCTTCAATCAACATCTACATGTAAGTGAAACAACTGAAACCCAAAAAAGAAATATACAAAATAGCGAGCTCAAAAAAACTATAAAAAAAGACCTAAAACGTTTGAGCTACTGTTTATACTAAAAACAAACCTCTCTACGCTTAATATGCATGAAAGTGGCATTAAAAGTTTAGCAAATTCTTCATTTCCTTTATTATCGATCGTTTTTATCTTTCTACGGCATGATCATGGCCATAATAATTTAAACTAAAATTGTTGGTGCACTTTAAGAACTAAAAACTGATTTTACAGGCCTTAAGTAGCCAATGCTGTACTTGGGTACGGTCTGTCAATAAATTATTTTGTGAAAGACCAGGTGAAACTTCCAACTGCCAGAAATCAGCAATATTTCTTATGAATATTTTTTTTCTACACCTTTTTCAAGGTTATCTAAAGCAAGGATCTTTATTTTGAGGTAGTTTTATCAGCCTAATGTGTAATTTGAAGACATGATATTTGGATTTGGTGAGATTTTTGGCCAATTTGTGGTCTAAAAATACACGGTATGTTAGAGTGGGAACTGCACCAGTTCCACAATTTGTTTTTGATACCAATTTTTGGGTGAAGCTTGGTTGCGATTAATCGCTAAATGCTTGCAAATTTCAGCAATTAATCGTTTAGTAAATTAATCGCAAATCAACAGCACTGACATCCCCTAAAAACCTCTTTCTCACTTTTAATCTTTTCAAGTAAGAAGTCAATTGTTTTGATTCTCTTTGTTACTAGAAACCACTTGATTTGATTTTCTTAGAATCCATAAAATTGATTGTTTTGATTTCCGTTCTAGGCATGAATTTATTGCTCAGCACATTCCATTAGAAAGTTTCAAGTAAGTCTTGACAGATCCCACCCTAAAACATAACACCCCTCCATTTTTGCCCTGAAGTCCTGTTCCAATACGCCCCAAATTGTTATCACTTCTTTCTTAAATGATAACGAAATCTCACACCAAACTTAACCAATGAGATATTTTGATGACAGACAAATCATTCCTTCTTTAAGCAGTAACAATGCCACACCAAGTTTAATCAATATCCAATCATCAGTTCTTGAGATATGTTCATAACAAACAAACAGACAAAATACAAACAGACGAATGCAGGTAAAAACATACATGTAACCTCTGTCCAACTTCATTGGTGAAGGAGGTAATAACCTCGGAGGTAATAACCTCCGTCCAAGTTTGTTGACGGAAGAGGCAACATATACTTGAACCCCAAATTTCAGATTTGATGATCAAATGTAAATATGACATAGCTTGATTTAATTTGATTATAATAGTAAACTAGAATTGTTGGAAGGATAGTATGCTCGACTATTCAAAGCTAGTATAGAGAATGGGCTTATAGAAGTATATACAGAAATAGGGTAGCAGGAGCAGATGATTTAAAATTACTTGAGCTTTGAAAAATGCACTTACATTTTTATTTGTACTACAAGCTTCGAAATATCTTTAGGTTTCCCAGATATTTTAAATAAAAAAAAGCTCAAGGTTATCCCACCCAATAACTCAGAAAAGATGTAAAACCTAAAATGACTAGAATATCATTTTTCAAGCTATTTGTCTTCCCAAATCTTCACTCACAAAGAGGAAAGTTTTTAAAGCTTATTTTGCTGGAAATAGATCTAAAAGAGATTTTCCTTGCAATACATTTAAGGAGTAAATTTAAAGAGTTTTATAACTTCGGGTTGGGAGTTTTCCAGAAAGAAACAACAATCAACCAAAGTTTTTCCTATGTATTATAACACTATTGACCCCTGGTTCTTGGCCCAATTTATCGTAGTAAGTGACTTCACACTTTCAGTGACCTCGAGGTCAGTCCAATAACGTTGGTTCACATTGCACAGTAATGTATAGGCCTGGACATGTCAGCCTTCAAAAATCAACAATAACTCTCTTTAAGTCTCACCTAAAAACACAAAAAACATATTTTGTGGTATAAACAAAACCTTTTGATTGTAAATGAAACAAAATTGATTAATGATCTCGGTGGGAAATGCAACTTTGTGAGCTGAAATGGAGAATCTTAAACATCCACTACGTCAGGCTCGTTCATGAATTTAAAATTATACTGCCAAGTTTGTGTTTGCATACTAAGAAAAAAAAATCACAGAAAATCACAAATCTTGTTTAATAGTACTGAAAATTTATTGTTGTCATTTTACTTCCAATTTATTAACTTTTTTCAGATGAACAATATCGTAATCATTTATTATTATTTTAACCTGAGCAACTTTAAATAATATTTTTTCACAGACAACAATCCTACAATAAAAAGTGTCTCGAATGCATGAAAATTCCTTTTCATACTTCAAAAAAAATAAATCGCAACATTAAATTGGCTATATCGCACATAGCGGACACAAATCTAGTAGAAGACCATCTCGTCTGCATGTTTAGTGTATATGAAGGTGGCACATAATCAGAACTTCTGTACCGGATTGAACTTGAGGTCACTGAAATTGTGAAGTCATGTACACTAAATGTTGATATTTTTCCACCATACAGTAGCTTATTGCAGACTGATATTTACAAGTCCTAAACTTGTGTTCTATCAATATGTTAAACTTAAACATACCTGACTGAGACAGTGTGACCCAGCTCCAGATGCATACTGACAGTGACAGTGTGACAATGAAAATCATGCAAATGTTATTAAGTATGAGGGACAGATGGTATCATTCAATAATCTAATTTACATCTAATATACTTAGGCCTACCTATTTTAATTCGTGACATACTCAGTTTAGTTTTTGCCTACATGCATATTTATTTCAGTAGGCCTAAAGTTAGGTGCATACTGACAGTGACACTGACAGTGTGACACTGAAATTCATGCAAATGTTATGAAGTGTGGGGGACAGATGGTGTCATTCAATAACTTAACATACATCTAACGTACTTAGGTCTACTGCACTGACTCCAGACCACCATGCTACCACAGGTGTTCCTAGCATTATGGCAACCTATATACTTATTACATTACGAAGACATCATGACTTCAGTACTGAACAAGTGCTGCTTCTTCATGATGTCATTGTAACATTTCTTTGGTTTGCAGCAAATTGTTGGGCATTTACACTGTCATGACTGTAATGGGGTAGAAAATTCATCGTTTGTACATCTCATCGGAGAAAAAAGAACAAATACTGTGGCTTATAACCCTTACTCTACCAGGGCTTTGAAAAAGCGAGCTCAATTTTCGTAAATTATAAATTATATTTGCAGAAGTATAACTTCTTGTAAATATTGAAAACAGAGATTTGTTTTACATATTTCGGTTTCCAATGAAATTTCCTTTCCAATGATACTATCTATAATTTTGAGAAAGAAAAAAAAAGATGAAAAAACATCAAAAATGATAAAAGTCAAAAAAACCCTGAAAGCTGCAGCACAAAAATATTTACGCAGTGGTCACGGTGAGACTCGAACCTGGAGTGCTCGCGTCTTAGCCACGTACATTTCCTCTGCACCACGTTGTCGTTCAAATTGAAGAGGTGAAATATATTTCTTGTAGGACAGGTTCTATATAGAGGGGGTATGCCTTTATTTATATATCAAATGAAAGGAAATTGCAAGCGCTTTCGAACAGCGGTTTAACGAAGCATGTGCGATGTACGGTTTGAGTACATAATTTTTTGAGAGAAAAAGACGGGTAAAAATGGCAGAAATTCAAGAAATTTCTCCAGAACAAAAGATTGCAGGTAAGGATTATAAAAATTAGACTAGAAACCATTAATATCATGTCTTAGGACTTGCGTGTTTGATTTTGAAGCAAAAATGTGATCTTGAAATTATTGTGAGATTTGAAAAAAAAAAAAAAAGTTGTAAATATTGTAACAATTTTGTAGTTTTATCCTTTTTCTTTGTATATTTTCTCAAAATTCTGCAATATGACCCCTATAAAAAAGTTTTATTTTGTGAGAGGAATATCTGAGTACTTTAATATGTTATGGTGCATGGCTACGTAACAATGCTTTTTTGACAATCTCGAACTTCAGTCAAATTGAGTCGAAGGGGAAAACAAACAGTCAGTTATCATTGCAGTCAATGGAAGAAAAACATATTTTTTGTTATTTTTCAACAAATAATGGACATAATTTACTTTTCTTCAAATATGTTGTGTATTAGATAATAGTTTCCAACATAATTTTCGCTGACTGGCTGAGGTGACACAAGTATTTATAAAAAATATCCCAATGGGTGTAATGATATTGATAGTTTCCCTTCCAACTTAGCAAAACCGTACTGAGTTAGTTGTACAGTTACGTCGACTCGACCTCGAGAATAGGACTGGGAAGTCCCGATTTTATTTTTAGAAAAAGGTAGTTATACTATCGCCACGTGGTAGCCTAAAGTAAGGGATAAACGAAAAAAGAAGTCTGGCAAATGTAAGTTGAGTAAAAATATGTAGGCCTAGGCCTAATTAAGATTCGTGAGTGGTCAAAAAGAGGAATTTTCATATACGGTTCGAAAGTCGCGGTAGTAGGTGACATACCTTATTATTAAATGTAATAAGTATATAGGTTGCCATAACGCTTGAAACACCTGTGCATGCTGCTGCCTTCAAATTCAATGGCTAGGGCCCAATTGTTGTGTTCTAAAAACAATTTTGTCGTGGAACACGTTAGTTTAGCCTTTAACATCAAGTTTGAATGTAGTTTTTATCCTATTTTACATATCACAAAAACTTTTATTTCCGTTACCTCTTGTGAATCTTTCGCTTTTTTTCTTAGTCTCCGAAACGCTTCCATCTTTTCAGGTCGGATCCTACAGCTTCAATCACATAGGCCTACGTTGAAAACCCAAACCAAACACTTCAGCATTTACATGTAGCCTTGCAGTTGCAGTGACAGTCATTCATAAGAGTCGTGTCGTGTGATATGTATATTAATAATACTCGACAAAACGTATTTTAAAGAAACTGAAAAACTTTGTATCTATTACCAATACAAAGTAAAGTGCAAATAAAATATGTTGTTAAATTTTGTGTATATTTACAAAAAGTTCTTGACTTATTAATTATTCTAAAATAAATATATTTTAAGATATCTTACCCATTTTTTTTCCCTACAAATTATTACGACGCCCCTTTTTATGAGGGAGTAGCCTATCGACTGAGGTTGACCGTCGCTTTCCAGTGATTTGCACCAAATTTAATCTCCTTTATCTACAATTGTACGTGCGACATATTTTGTTTTAATGAAAGCTTTATGTTTTATTGGGTATTAGGAAACAATTGTTTTATTTTATTATTTTCTTTATTTTTTTTTTAAAGATCGGCACTGAACAGAACCGCAGTCAGTCCTCAGTAGGCTATACCTTTTAAGAAAAAGAAAAAAATGACTATTCCACTGGCGTATCCAGGATGGTTCTTTGGGAGGGCAAAATATGCCTAAGGAATTGTTCTGGCCGAAAATAACAATCCACGGCTGCTTTCCAATCTAGTATTGGAGGCTGGAGCGTGGAGGTTCGATTCCACTGATGGAGGGGCGGGGAGTGGGGGGTGGGGGATGTTAGTTCTAACAAACCTATAAACATGTGCATGAGTCACTTATATCCAAAAACCACTAGCAAAAAAGAAGTGTTCCCATTTTTAAGAACATTTATTTCCCCATTAATAGGCATGCTCCCGGACTGACAAAGTAATCTTGAGTTACCTTTCACTTATCATAACAGAATCTGCGCCTTAAACACTACTCCATCCTGATTTTCTGTGCCTGTGGTATTCTAGTAACCGCATGAACGATTACGTGGCATTGACAAGCAGTCACTGAAAAGTTTCGAGTTTCCTATTTCATTTCCACATTACTCCACTTCGTATTATAACAAAATTTGTGGTCAAATGATTGCGTAATACATGGTCAACTTGTTGAGAATATGTCCTTGAAACAGTATGAAAATGACAGTGGCAGTTTCATCCCGTCCGTGTTTCAAGGCGCGCTTCTTTAGATGCTAGTGCGCCACAAAGTAATCTTGGGCTACCTCCAACTAATTAGTGTATCTCGAATTAATCTTGGGCTCCCTCCAACTTATATAGCATCGAGAGTCAATTTTGGGCTGCCTCCAACTTAAAGAAAGAGGCTCGTCTCAGTAAAATACGGTAAAAATGGGGGATACAATATTTTGACGTCACTTCCGGTTGTGGAGGCAAGATTCGATCCTCTGTCTGTTTGTACCACACAGTACAGCCAGACACTAACATGTACGTTGTGTGTGCAGAATTACATACCCAGCGCATTACGTTAGTGACGAGAAACTTATTTGTTTTTTTTTCAATGCTTTTTTGTCAGAAAGCGAAAGTGAAATTTTAGTATTATAATACTACAATGATAGTCACCAAATGAAAATTACTGAGAAAAAAGAAAAAGAAGATGAAAGCAAAAGTCAAAATAAACGATTCTATCGGGGCTCGAACTCACGACATGATTTGAAGAAAAAAACGTCATTTGCGATCGCCGCAACCATCTGGGCTATCTCGAGTGGTACGCTTTAAGGCGTTTTAGATAACTATATACCTTGCAATACGAGACAACAAATCGCGCAGCAAAATTTCAACCAATCAAAAAATTTGAAAGGAATTCTAAATATTGTGCACATATGACGATATCGCCTCTTCAACAGTGTATCACAAATTTCGGAAAATCGCAAACAATTGTAACTTTTATCAGGTGTTTAAGCCTACTGTGCAGTATAGGTGTGTGCGATATACGTGCTCTTGCTCAAGGACACAGCGCAGCGCTCTGGCGAAAATATTCCATTTCAGTATAGCCTACATTTGAGTACGAGACCGACGCTTTACCCACTGAATTCAGTTTGGCAGTAAGTTTGGAGAAAAAGTTTGTCGCTTTTTCTGAAAGAAAAATACGCCAACATGTGCTTCCGCGAGATTTTAAAATTCATTTCGACATAGACAGCTAATCATGTAGTATTCTATTATTTAACTTGTGAACAAAATGTGATCACATGAAAACATACAGAAGTAAGATGTTTTGAAATTCCAAAATTCTTCGTAATATAAAACAACAGAAGAACTTATAACAGTTTGCAATATGGGTCGTAGGAGCAAAACATCCCCGCTCTCTGTCTATATGTTGCTCTTTCCTGACTTGTCCCCGTTAGGCATTCTCTCGCACGAATCGAGCAAATTGTTACGTACAAGAAAAGTGGAGCGTTTCCCGTATTTTGGATTTTGAATCTGTCTCAAAGTTTTCACACATAATATAACGCTGTTTTATGATTTCAGTAAAAGGAACACATCGCGAAAGCAAATTCCATTTTGAATCGATTATCTGTAGAATATGTTGCTATCCAGCCATCCTAAAAACTGAAAAACAGGACGCTTATATAGTTACTAACGAGTCTAATTCGACAATGATATGACCTGCATCGGTAACAATAACACGAACTTGGAATTTGCACGAACGACAAAGCATATGGGAATCAATGGGGCTGGTATTCGAGGCACCCAAATAATCAAATCAAATTGCAATTAAGTTAAGGCTTTCGTATTTGTACTGAACACCCTTTTTATTAGACGATGCCCGGGCTAGTGCTACAGCTTTAAGTCTCACTCAACTAACGTTAGACCATTACACCCCCTAGTGTTTCTGCCAAACGCACTGTTTCTACATTAGGAATCGGAGTTGAAAATCATGATGTATGATATAACGGATAGATCACTTGCCGGATGCAATATAACATTTTGAAGATATATCTAAAGAATTGTGCAATGAAAATACGAATATGCTTTATTGCATTTCAACCATCAGCTGAACACTGCTTGGCACCTATCAAGTTCAAGCTGGAATATCCGCCCTGAAATTGTTGCTTTACATGAGCTAACATGCATGATAGATATCATAGGTTCACGTTTTAAAGGAATATTCCTATGGATATTCTTTTTTTTTATATATGATAGAGAAACTTTAAAGAAACAAAGTGGTGAAAAAACTATGTTGATATCTCATTCCGTACAGAACGTATTTTAATTAAGGAGTAGAAAAATGTTCTTAAAAACACCTCATACAGTAAATGTCCTTCAGCTTGGTGATGTCATCAAGGCAAATCCAACACAGTTCTAATGTATTTCTTATAAATTTAATTACACTTTTTTTACATTTTCACACTGAGCATTTTTGGTTCATTATAGAAATAGGGTGGAATATATAATTTACAAGAAAATATTTTGTTTTTTTCTTGGTGTATATCACATTTTCAATGAGAAAAAATTCCAAATCATTTTTAAAGAAATACAAAAGACGTTTTGCTTAAATTGTCTCTGTGATATCACAGATGTTTCCAATCAGTGACTTTTGTTCAAATTCAAAAATAATTTAAGATTTCGTAACTTTTACACGGAAAAAGATATTATTATAGTTTTTCGCCACTGTTTTTAAAATGTTTCTCTATCATACAGTCTTATATAAAATATTAAAATCCGTGGGAATATTAATCTAAATACTTTTCTGATAACTTGACCATTTCAGGAAGCATTTCATCTGTTTTAGGATTTATAGCAAGCTAATCTAAATGGGACCGAGGTGTCGATGCTGGGCTCCATAATTTTGCACCTATGAATAAGCAAATAATTCTGCAAAAAAACAAAAACATTACCCGTACTTAAGAGGTTACATGTCTAAGTTTTGTAACCTAATTTTTTTGCAGATTTGCAAATGTCTACGACCCATCGATACCCTATTGGCTACACTCATGATGGAAAAGACGCTGCCTGTTGTTTCGTTGTAGATGCGTGGAGATCTATCAAATGAATCAACCAAACACGACGAGGCCTGAATGCCTGATGGGTCGTAGTTATAAGAGCAGCGGTCTGCTGTGCTATTTCCTTCTTACAATTGCTTAACTAATGGTATATGGACGTGTATATGCAATATTGGCAAAACTTTATGATGATGATTAATAATGCTCATTTCATTCAATAAATATCTCATTAAAATGGGCATACATCGAATCTACTTCTATATGATAAATGGTTATACAATGACGTAGGCCATGGGCCAGAAGCACTCCACGTATCCCCCTCCCCCTTCCCTACAATTCTCCAAACCAATATTTTTCTAAAGCCTTAGAGCCCACTGAAGACGTTTTCAACTAGTACCAGTAAAAATGTGGCCTATTGGTGTTCGAATCCATTCGATAAATGCAATACGTTGTTTAAGATATACATTTTTTAATTTCACGAGTTTGTATTATTCATACACCCTTCATTTAAAGGATTAGTCCAGTGTTCAAGCAAGTACGTTTAAAAGTCTTCGGAAGAAACAAAATGGTGAGGAAATTATTCTAAAGGCCTAATCTTTTTTCGTTAATGGACATTCAAGTTTAAAGTTGTTTCATTAGAGCAGAAAAGACCGAATACAGAATAATTATGACGTGATATCCTCACATCTCTCAGTCTTTTTCAAGTGTCCTATTCTGTTTACTTCCGGGATTTTTTGGCTTTAAAATCATTGGTTTTGTCAGGAAAATATCAAAACAGAATCTAATGAGGTAACTTTTTCATAAAAAAATATGGCTTACCAACTGAAGAAAACAATTAAATTGGTAAATTATGTCGAAGTAGTTTACTTTTAAATACATTTACATTTGTTATGACAGTAAGGATGGAGGGCACCAATTTTCCACAGTAGACTTTCCAAGCGCGTAGCCAGAGGGGGCCTGGGGGCCTAGGCCCCCTCCCTTCAAAAAAAAAAAAAAAAAAAGGTTTTCGCTCACTACGGAAATACCTTTAAAAGAAGGAATCTTCTTCCCAAGTAACAAACTCGAGATCTAATCTAAACACCAGTAATGAACTATATAGAGACTGGACATAAAAACTAACAACATCGAAACCTATTACGCATACGTTTCTTCACGAACATGTATGACGTGATACAGACTGACAGTAGGCTTTTGGTGTAGTCGTCGCGTATATCCTACTAACGTATGCTGTGCTCTGTGAGTGGACCACTACTACGCTCTGCAGCAAAAATAATTTCAAATTACACAATCGGAATCAACAGGAAGGTAAGATTTTTAATCATTATATGAACTTATGTCTTATTCATGAGAGAAATGCGCTCTTCAGAGATGCAATAACGTGCAAAACTGGTGAACTTTCTGCACGCTCGAAGAACTTCAATGAAAGTGTCCAATCACATTCACTGTGCCTACCAATCACATTAACGGATGTGTATTGTACCGTGAATTCCAGCAGAGTTGTGCGGGGAGTACATTAAGTGACAACTGACTCGCCGACAATAATAATTCGTATTACAATGATAAAGCATGCATTTTCAATGCAATCTTTTGTATTTTCCTTACCCCTTCCCAATGTGGGTGAAATTTGGTTCCTCAGGGCGTCGGACGCTTATAAAAATTTGAGGCCAGAGCCAGTAGTTATTGACGGCCTGCAGGCGCGGATCCAGAGGGGCGCACCTGGCGCACGCTCAGGAAGAATATTCTGTATAAAGAACGCATTTATTCAGGGCCTTTTTTAGAAATCTGAAGTGGGGCCATTTATCAAAAGGGATCTTTCCAGTTTCCATCTCTTTCATGTAGAAGTTTTAGAAAAGCAACAAAAAACGATATCGGCTCAAAAATATGTTGAGCGGGGAAGGGGGAAGGAGGGGAACAACTTTACATTGACCAAAATCTAATTATGGAGAAACAGTAATTTTGGTGCCTTTGTAATAGTAATAAAAAGGGACCTTTACTAAGGGGTCAAAATACTTTAGTGGGGCCGCTGGGGTCGGGCCCACACTTAGTAGGCCTACGTTAAAACGACCCTGATGTTTTATAGAAAGGATTTTCTGTTAATTGGCTTTAATAATTGTGATTTCTCACAAAACAATCACAATGCTAATTTGGACGTATTTTCTATGTATTTACTTGTCCTGTCCATCAGTCCATGTACACTGTCCTCACTCTGTGG
>JAIGNY010000440.1:247500-260000 GCA_020152595.1 Chiridota heheva | reverse complement strand
AATCATCAATTGTTCTTACCTTTGCACTACCACTGTCTAATCCCTCTGTTAAATGTGGATACTGCTCAAGTAGGGTAGTCACAACTAGATCATAATCCACAGCACTTAGGTTGCTGTAAAAAAAATCTTCAGCTATAAATTGATAATTTTACTTTACCAACTGCAAATTAGCATACAAATGAAACCGAATATATAATGCACTACCAAAAAGTCCAGCTGAGGTACTCAAACTGTAAAATGAAAAATTCAATACTGATGATGACATTAAAGATGATAAGAGACAGCAAAAATACTGTAATTTCAAGACAAATGTTTTATGTGACTAATATTTATGCAACTATTATGTAACTCTTTAAAATTTCTTTCCTAAATCGTAGTCACTGAAAATGATTGGAAAGTATATTCTTGCTATGGCAAAGACTCCAAAATCTTTGGTCAGATTTTGCAATGCTGCAGGAATTCAAAACAATATGACAGACATTTAAAACAAACAAAAGGATTTATGAAAGAAAATACAAAGATCACCCTGAAATACATCACAGATTTTAGAATATGCAAATTGATGCCTGAGATTTTAAATTGTTGTAAAATGGTCAATGTTTAACCGATTTTCATGATGGTTTGAAAAGATTTGAAAGCAATGTAGCTAATGTTGTCTCTACATATCTAAATACCTTTAATTACTATCATCATTATCACAAAAATATTGACAAAAATAAACTTACTACATATTATGCTGGCCAGTCAGAAAATCATACAATGAATCCAAAAGCTTGCTTCTGCCAGTCTGAGAAAGTTTCTGTTTGCCTTCCAACTGGACATGAAGAGTATGGGCAAGCACTTGGATGTTGAAGGTCCTGCAGCTCTTGTTGATGAAGATTCAATCTCAGTAGATGAAGAAGATCTCATACTGCCACATGAATAACGTGAGTATTATGGTATATGTATCTGAGCTCTCAGAAACACTATTAGCCGATCAGTAGACACCAGATATTTCGGCTTCAATTCTGGAGATGTCAAACATGATATCTTTTGCACCACTCTTAATGGTCAAGCAGTTGGTATCCATGCTGAATACTTGAAATAAATAAATAATAGTTGAAATAAATAATGATAAATACTTAAAATTATCAAGAATTTGCAGGTTGGTAACATTGTGTCTTACTCCAAAATTATGTTAGTATTATTGCTCACCTGTTCAACCATATTCAGCTTATGTTAGTAATTTTTTTTTAAACTTTTTTTTTACTTGAAAATACTGTTACACCTGCAAATGAGGTCACTCTATTTAGTGGTATGTTTTTCCATTAACGTGTAAAATGTGAAAGATTCCAGTATTCATGGATTAAAACTGGTTTATAGATAGTAACACCTGAAACATGACTCATAAAAATGCCTTTAATACAATGTTGAAATAAGAAGTAAATTTTTGTTGTGTCAATTATTTTTAGGGGTAACTCAGGTAATTCACCTTTACAAGAAAATGACACATATCTAGAATCGATAAAACCATAACTCTTTCAAAATCTGCGGTACTGCTTGTTCGGTAATTAATTTTAGTTACCCGAACTAAGCAAATGTGTTAACGTCCTAGCACCACGCCTTACGTACGTTAATACTTACACCGTATACTGTTTTAGTGTTATATTGTAGCCCAAGTAAAGTAGGGGCATAATGTTACAGTTGTATTTGTTTGCCTGGCTTTAATTGTAACAAGGATAATAACTGAGGTATAAAATTCAGTATCAGCTTTACTTACCGGTCAGCATTTGCGAAGAAAGATATCTCACATTTATCTTTCAACTTTTTTTCTTCGTTTACGAGCACCGTGTAACTGGCAGCTTCGAGTGTAGTCGTTTTGTCATCATGTGTAGCATAGCCGACCGATATGGTGTATAGACCGTCTTCTGACACTTGTGAGTTTACTTCCTTTGATACTATCAGCAGGATAGGAAGCTTAAGCACGGGTACGGTAAAAAGTGCTCAAGCAGAGTGCGTACTCTTCTTAGTTTACAAGAGCCAAGTTTTAAAGTGTTGCAAGAGTCAGATGACATAAGAAGCAAAAAACAAAAAACAAGATTCAGTTAAGTAACATGTCAGTGTCCAGCACGTAGTACACCGTAAAAAGTCACACGATACCTTTTCATTGTCAGTGATCGCAACAGACATGGTATAACTCCTAGATAAAACGTTATAGTCCTCACCGAGAAACAATATTCAACACTGAGTTTAGTAGAATAATGGTGGTAAATAAGTGCTTATATAATCTCAATAGAAATATAATACATAATGAATAGTAGACCGAGTATGTTATTTACAAACAAACATTATTATTAAGTATAATACTGACATTTTAGGAGAGCGTAAGCATTACACGTACACTGCGAAATATTTACATTTAGGTGTTCAATTCGCTTACAAATTTTCATAGATTTCTTTACTATTTTTCTTACTATCAAAAATGCATTACCCTCCTGTCAAACACTTCCCAGAACTTATAAATTTGTTAAACCTATAAAGGTACTGAGCTAATGTAAGGACATTAAATCGGTGTAAACCCATGCTAACATTGTGCCCGACATTGCTACTCGCAGCGCCCTCAGTAATATTTTAAAAATAATGTACACACTGTGTCCCCTTAAACCATTCCTGAAATAAAGTCCGTACGTACGTACTTACGTACAGTGAATATATAATTGTATGTATGGAGTGTGGGGGCAGTGATACATGAATTTTCGGTGGCCTTGAGATGTTCGATTTTCCAACATGTGGGAAATCAGAACATCGCTGATGTAAGGGCGCGAATGTTCCATCTTTCATGCATAACAACCATGTAGACCTACCAAGGCGTAGCCAACGTTAAAAAGTGAGGGGGTTCGAGACGGTCTTAACCCCCCTCCCAGGACAAAGTGATCAAATTTAACCCACTTCTGAGGGCAATTTTGTTGTATTAAAAACCAAGATTTTCCAAAATTGTGAAATTTTCCTCGAAAAAGTGTGGGAGTTCGGATCCTCCTACCCCCCCAATAACTACGCCACTGCGAGGAGGTATCCTTGATACTACAATAGTAAGCATTGGAACAGTACAGTGACATTGCAGGCCCGTAGCCAGGTCCGAGCGAACGAGCCCCCTTTTGTTGAGAAAGTGCCCTTTTGAAATCACAGATTTAGTTACAAAACAATTAGCACCTGGAATTTCAAAGTTTGTTGCCCTTTTATACGAAAAACGAACCCCTCCTTCCCCGCCCTCCTTCCACTCACACACACACACACACCTTTCAGCGAACGGGCCCCTTTTGTTGAGCAAATGCCCTTTTGTAATATAACAAAATAACAAGCACCTGGAATTTCAAAGTTAGTTGCACTTTTATACGAAAAACGAACCCCGTTTCAAATTCTTGGCTACAGGCTTGCATTGGAAACCAGCTATTAGGACAATACATACACGTTAGAACACCTAACGTATTTTGTTTTGATATTTGTGAGTGTTGTGCTGTACTAAATTGCATACAAACATTTTCATTACACCGTTTTTGTTAAATATATTTCAGAACTAAGTTTATCGTATAAACAGAAGTTGTTTAAATTGCACCCCATTCGACATTCAGATAATTCGTATCAAAGAATACTTCTATTTGAAAATTTTGTTGCTTTTATATATTCACCTTCATTGTGTTAATATGGACCAAGATATAACCTTTTACCTTTGATATATTTTTGTCGTTCTTTCCAACGACAATACATTGTGTGAAAACTACAGGATCCTTGTTCTCATAAATTACAAGGATGATGTTAACTATCGAACTTAGTCAATCTATTAATCAGTTTCAATGAAAAGTAGGCCTAAATAGTCATATTATTTGTAGATACGGCCATGTCAAATTTAATAGGCTGGATTCCAAAGATCTTATCAGCAGAAGAAAGATGAGTCTTGTCTTTCTATTGCAGACGCATTGTTATATTATAAAATATTCTAGAATATGTAGAAAATTAGAAGTTTGCAAGTCGGAATGCCTTGCCTAATTAAATTTGAAGCATCTCCACAATATTTGAATATTTCATCTTGGAGGTTGTCTACAGCAGCACTGTATATCGTAAATTTTTAATTTCTTTTCAAGCCAAGTTTTAAATTCCAACTGCTATTGATGAAAACTTTCCTCTGTTACCATTTTCTTCCATGTGAGATAAATTACTATTAGGACCTAGACTTATTGCTTTACATTCTTTTCAGACCAGGACGTCCGTTGTGAGCAAGATACTAATTACTACTGAGATGAAGGCTTAATATGCTCCGCTCAGTTTCTTTTGGGGCGAGAAACTTCAAAATACCAGCAACATTCTATAAGGTTAAACATATTGTGGAGGCGGACGACCACGACTTCAGACGATAACGACCGACTAGTCGATATATCTCATTTTGTTTCGCCGGCGAGACAATAATTTTACGTTTTGCATAAAAAGAACAATTCTGTTTCTTCCAAACCTTACATCTTCCCTTACCAAATGAACGAGTTATCGAACGAAAATGACTGAGACTTAATCTTTATTTCTGAGTATTTGATAAATTACTTTGTCGCAACATATAGTATATAAAGCGATAAGGTATTGTGATCACTTCTGTGTGTGTGTGCGTGTGTGTGTGTGTGTGTGAGGGGGTGTGAGTATACACATTTTTGTGTTGCGTGTACAGAGAAAAGCGTACAAGCTATCATGTTGATTTTGGTGGGAGGGTGTAGAGTGAG
This sequence comes from Chiridota heheva, assembly GCA_020152595.1. Classification (NCBI taxonomy): domain Eukaryota; kingdom Metazoa; phylum Echinodermata; class Holothuroidea; order Apodida; family Chiridotidae; genus Chiridota; species Chiridota heheva. Next base: position 255,258 of record JAIGNY010000440.1, on the reverse strand, counting down.
GTGAACTTGTGTCTCGCACAAGTTGGGTCATATACCTTACGTGTCAAAAATCAGAGGTCAAAGAATTGATTGAAAATGGTAAATTTTGTGTTGCGCTTTCCGGGATAGCCATAAGTGATATTAGGTTGGTACTTGGTAGGTTGGTATCCTGCACAGCCCTATCCTGCAGGATAGGGTTGTATCCTGCACAAAATGGAACATGTCATTTAAAGGTCAGAGGCAAAATAGTTAATTTAAGATGGTAAATTTTGGTCGATTACGTGTTATGGAAAAACCGTAAGTGTAATTGTTACTTAGTGGGTTGATGGAGGATAATGTAAAGTTGTGCCTCTGAAAGTTGTAACATGTCAATTAAAGGTCAAAGGTTAGAGGTCAAAAAATAAGGCAAATTTTGTGCTGCATTTCGTTGGAAAATGTAATTGCTATTGTTTGATTCTCGATGGGTTGGGGTCCAGAGTTTGTTACATGGTGGGTTGATAGAGGGTGATGCAAAGCTATGTCCCACACATAATGGAATATGTCATTTGAAGGTCAAAGGTCAGAGGTCAAATAATTGAATAAAAAATGGTCAATGTTGTGTTGCGCTTTCGGGGAAAACCGTAATGGTACTTGGTGGGTTGATGAAAGGTGATGTAGGGTTATGTTCCTTGCAAAATTGGACGGGTCATTTAAAGGTCAAATGTCAGAGTTCAAAAAGTTAATTTAAAATGGTAAATTCTGGTCGGTGGCGTGTTATGAAAAAAACAACACATAAGAGCAATTGGGTTGGTACTTCGTGTGTCAATGAAAGATGATGTAAAGGTGTGTCTCGGAAACGATGTGACATGTCGCCTAAAGGTCAAAGATCCATAGGTCAAATAATAATGGTACGTTTTGTGTTGAATTTCGTAGGAAAAAGGTAGTTGCTATTAGATTGACCCTTGATGGATGGTGTCCAGTTTGTTACTTGGTGGATTGGTGGAGGGTGAGGCAAGATTATGTCTCACACATAATGAGATATGTCGTTTAAAGGTCAGATGTCAATAATTGATTTAAAATGGTAAATGTTGTGTTGCGCTTCCTGGGATAACTATAACAGATATTGGGTACTTGGTGGGTTGGGGGAAAGTAATGCAGGGTATGTACAGCACAAAATGGGACAAGTCATTTAAAGATCAAAGGTCAGAGGTCAAATAATTGATTTAAAATAGTAAATTTGGGTTGGTTGCCTCTTAAGCAAATATCACAAGTGCAATTGCGTTGTTACTTGGTGGGTTGATGAAGGATGATGAGAGGTTGTGTCTCTGGAAAGATGTAATACGTTGCTTAAAGGTCAGAGGTCAAATAATTGATTAGAATAGTACATTTTGTTTCACGCTTCCTGTGAAAACCAACAGTGATATTGGGTAATTGGCACTTGGCGGGTAATCTTACTTGGTGGGTTGGTGGAACGTGATGTAGTGTTGTGTCTCGCACATAATGTTATTTAAAGGTCAAACGTCAGAGTTCAAGTAATTGATATGAAATGATATATTTTATGTAATTTTTCCTGGAAAAACATTTGATCATTTGACAAATTTGATGTGGCAGAGGCAATAAGGTCAGCAACTCCGCGTATTACCATCTTGTTGTTTTCTTAAGTTCCCTGTTTTCTTGACCACTGTGGTCACTTATACTTAAAAATAGCACAAAGGTTTTCGGCCATGTGCTACTTTAGTCATTTAGAAGATCTAGAACTTCTTTGAACAACCTTCCTTTTCCGGACAATAAGAAATATGAGAAACACATTTAAAAGTCCCAATTGAAATCAGTGAGAAGAATTTCTGTTAACACGAATATTGTTATTTTTTGAATAATTTTCAGGATCACTCGTCTCATTATCTGAAAATGTTTGGTATCTTATCGAGTACCGGTCCGATCTTCCCCGAATTAAGGGCGAGGTAGCTGCTCCTTCCACATTTACAGCTCTTTTGAAACTTGTTCTGGTCCATCCATACACGATGCAGTTGAGAAAACCTTGGGACGGGGCAGTGAGTGCCTAAAGATTAAAGAGTATACAACTATGTTAAGCGTCTAGAACATAGTAAAGGATATAAACTTTGTATCACCACACATATGGATGTCAATGCGAAACCTATATTAAAGGAAGAAATTATCCAATAAAAACTACAGCTTCAACAACCTCCATTGTTCCTTAGCTTCCACCGACCAACCGTATACAACTGTTATCTGGAAAGCTTCTTAATATGTTTTTGTCATCCTATAGGAGTCAATCACAATTGTTTATGGGAAGTTAATTGAACATCTCTTACTTTAATGCCACCTGCATCGTGGTTGAAATTGTGCGGCGTGAAATGTATTTTACTGTTTAACACGATTGCTGATTGGCTTATACTATTCTGTGGCAATTCCATAAATTTTCCACAAATAACCAATTTGCCAAAAAAAAGTTTTTATCAATAACAAATCATTTGTAAGCTGAAGCAAAAAGGCAAAGGGAAAATTATATAAGCAATATATCTTTATGAGAACAAGAGCGGGTCTCTAGTTGGTCCATTGAATTTCAACGAATCAAAACATTCATATAAAAATGTATTCGTCTCAAAGTAAGGCATGTCGGAATCGATGTCGGAATCACGGGGGTAACTGGGCGACTGCCTCCTTGCCCTAGAGGAAGGGGGAAAGAGGTGCCTTTTTAAAAGTTAGGGCAGACGGGAGAAGGAGGTGCCTGTTTAAAAGTTGAGGGCGAACGGACCACGAGAGCCCTTTTGAAAGTTACATGAAACTATTCTAGGTCATTCTTGAAGCTTAAAGACTAATAGAAATCTACTTACTTACAAATCCTACAAAATAAATACACAGTGTAATATACATTAAGTATTCATTTGACACAATTATATTATGTCACTTACTAGGGGAACTGACACCAAGGGCCTTAATGGGAGGGGCGTGGCCCTAATAACTTTTAAAAGTTTAGGCCTTTTACCTATTCGCCCAATGAACAATTGTCAGCATTGGTCTTGGCTCCCCAATCTTCAGCCCATAAGCGAGATTTGCCTACCAAAAGTTGGAGGCAGTCAAAATCACAAAAGAAGGAAGGAAAGGGAGAGGGGGTGTGGGGAGGGGGTGGGGGAACACGCTAAGATTCACCATACAAAATGTACACATTTGGAGAAAAAAATTGCCCTTTGCTTCCCCCTAACTCCCGCCTATACTCAAGCCATATAAGTGTAGAAACCAGGAATTTTAATTTTCTGCCCCCTCCCCTTGCCCCGAGTTTCTTCCGATACTCCTGAATTGACCTTTAAACATGTAAAATAAGTTGGACACCTACCTCAAGAATAAACAGCCAATAAAGATGCGGGACATCAATAGATGTGTTGTAAGTGATGAAACCAAGGAGCCAGGCTGCATTAATGAAAAAGTTATTATATTGCTGTGGCAATTTTATTGACATTTTTACAAATGTAGGAAGAGTTTTTAACTAACATTCAATCAAATTCAATATCAAATCAAGAGCCAAAACCGGATCTAGAGGATTACAAATCATCTTTCACCCTCTTCCAATAAAAATTCTTAAAAACGAGATTCAGTTTTATCGGCTTTACTAGTGATCAAAGATGTAAAAAAATATGTAAAGTGTATTATTCATTTCTTTTATTATATTTCGTTGTAAAAAAATCAAATACTAGTTTATTTCCTTTCGTCACAACAAAAAGTATTATAATATTATACACCTTATTCCGGTAACCTTCACCTGTTGTATTTATTGTCTGCATGGGTTTGCTCAGATTTGTTCGCCTCTATATGTATCGCAGATCGTCGTTTCCTTCATAAAGGTTAGTAATCTAAAGAGTGATTTATAATGATACATTACTTGATTTTACAAACCGGAAAACTGTGGATCTTCTATTTTTTCGGACATTAGATAACATTTTGGTGAGGGTGGGACTAGGTAATGCGACCTAATACTAAACACTGAACATACTTGGAAGCCAGCAGAATGCAAAAATGGTGCAGTACAGCACCCCACGATTCCTGACCTTCCGTGCATCTTCGTACTGTTCCGTAGAGATCATTCCGCTCTCCCTTTGCCGTTGAGTAAACAGACGATGGGTAAGGTAATAGAGAATCTGTTGGTGCAAGTGAAAAGGAGTTTGGTGCTGCATTAAATGACCAACTTTTATGAACAGTTTTATCGTTTGTAGATCATGTGGACGGTGAAGTTTTTTTTATGATACTGGCATACATTTGCTAAAGCAGTCACAGTGCCCATCATCCTACAGTTTGTATCTTATATTACAGCAACCTATCTCATGTTATATTGATATGTTAAAGATTTACATTTCATTTCCTCCAAACATTTATAACTTTAACAGATTTCAAAGCTCATTTAAAATGTTTATGATGGTTGTGAACTATGGGCGGCCATTTGGGCAAAAATTAAAAAGATAGAAAAATACTAAGAAGCCTGAATTAAAAATGGAAAAAAAAGAAGAAAGAAACCAATAAAAAAGAAAAGTATCTGATAAATAGAATTAAAAACCTTTAAATAGAAAATAAATAAAAAGAATTCAATACAAAGTAAATTAAAAAGAAAAATAAGTAAGCAGAAACGTATTGATTAGAAATGTAATAAATAAAAAAATAATAAAAAAGAAGAGTATCTAATTAAGGAAAATATAAATTGAATATGAAATAAATAAAAAGAAAACAATACAAAAGAAAATAAATGCGGCCGTTTGGGCAAAAAGTAAGAAGAAAGAAAAGTGCTAAGAAACATGAATTAAAAATGGAAAAGAAAAAAAAAACAATAAAAAGAAAAGTATCTAATAAAAAAAAAAAACTTTAAATAGAAAATAAATGAAAAGAATTCAATACAAAGTAAATTAAAAACAAAAATGGATAAGCAGAAACGTATAAAATAAAAATGAAATAAAAAAATAAAAAGCAATTAAAAAGAAAAGTATCAAATTAAGGAAAATATAAATTGAATATGAAATAAATTTGAAAAAACGATACAATAGAAAATAAATAATACGTAATATATCATATGGAATTTTAGAGAACAATGAAGAGAAAGCAACAAAAATAATAAATAGAAAAGAAACACAAGTATACAATTAAAAATCGATAAGATCTTATAACACACAATGTTCCACCACAATAACAAAGAACATAAAAATATTATACAAACAGATAATATATCTCCGAAATAGATTTTTTTTCTTCTCTAAATATATAAACATTACTATATCTATAAAACAGTGATAAATCTTTAAACAGAAATATAAGTGCAGACAGCCTTTTATCTGTTTATCATAGAAACAGAAATGTATAAGAACAAACAAATATATATGAATAAAAAACAAATTATAAGGGGAAAAAAAACACGAATATGTAAAAAGAGAAATATGCGCAGCACTTTGCGCACCACAATGCACTTCACCAGATTTGCGCCCAGGCCCGGTGAGTATGGGCTGACACTAGCGCTCGAATGCGTTATGTTTGTGCAATGTAATGCTATGCTCAGCGTGAAGCCAACTTAAATCCTTATAAGACCCAGGTTCAAAACGTGAAGAAAACAAATTATCGGAATTTTGTTTTCAAAATTATTTTTCACAACTTTCCTTTCGTTTTCTACCACTACAACTTAAGTTTCTATTTCGCAAAATTCTTCAACACAAGCCCCATTAAAAGTTATATTTTCTGAAAGAACTATTCAAGCTTTAAATGACACCAAGATCACTGCTGTGAGCCTATTTGACAAAAAGTATGTCTCTATTGAGCGTGACACGCTTGGTCTGGGTATTTAGGAAGCTCATGTGGAAAAAAAAGGATACGGAAACAAATTCCAACCCGATATTTGTAGAGGCTGTAGGCCTAATTTGAAGGGCAACATAACTTTTGTCGGAAGCAATAGAAGGGAGTGCCCCGGCTAACAGTACCAGTACCCTTCGATACCGTGGCTCAGACAGCTGTACCTACTGTCTGACTGCCTGCAGGCGCGGCCTGATGTAAGTGTTCGAGTCGTACGTTAACGAAAGCGATATGCATATATATAATATCTGTGGTGCGCAGTGAAACTGCTGCCAAGTACAATCAGTAACAGACTTCAAGTGTACGCAACACATCTTACATTGCATTGTGGTGCGCAAAGTGCTGCGCATATTTTATATATTTTTTTGTACGTATATATTTTTTTGTACGTATATATTTTTTGTATTTATAATTCTGTTTGTAAATATACAAGACTGAGACTATACTTACATTTCTGTTTAAAGATAAATTGATTTACAGTTACATTGATTTAAAGATATATTGATTTAAAGATAAAGATTTAAAGACAAATTTAAAGATAAAATGCTTATAGAAGCATTTTTATTAGATGTATGTTTATATATAGGTTGTTATATTTGGAGATATATTTTCTGTTTGTATATTACTTGGATTTTGTTTTCTTTTTTGTTATTTCATATCTAATTTGTCGTTTTCTTATTACTATATACTTAAATTACACATTTGTTTCTTTTTATTTCTTCCATTTTTAGTTAAAAGTTTTCTTATTATCTTTTTTTTTTTTTATTTTATTTATTGCATATTCAATTTAAATTGTTGTATAACATCCTTTTTTGTATTGGTTTCTTTTCAATCATTTCATTTTTAGTTTGTTTTTATTAATAATTGTTCTTAATATCTTTTGTATTGAATTCTTTTCATTTATTTCATATTCAATTTATATTTTTCTTCTAACATTCGTTTTTTTATTGGCTTCTTTTCATCCATTTCATTTTTAATTAATATTTTTATTAATGTTTTTCTTAATTTTTTGTATTGAATTCTTTACATTTATTTCATATTCAATTTATATTTTTCTTATAATATCCTTTTTTTTATTGGTTTCTTTTTTTGTTTATTTCATTCTTATATTTATGTTTCTTACTCTCTTTTTTTTTTTTTCCATTTTTTTTTCATTTCTGCCCAAACGGCCGCCCATTGTGAACAACCTTTTACTTTAATTTGTCATGGAGTAATTTTCTATCAAATCTGAAGAAATTATAGGTTACTGGTATTTAAAAGCATATCAAGTAACGTAATGCGATGAAGACCAGGCTTATGCACAAGCTTGATTATGATTAAAATCCGTTAATTTAATTTACGTAAAAGTGTAAACAGTAACATTGAGACTCTGAATGAGCTGCAGTCATGCTAAATATATATTTGGTTCGTATATGTATATGTATATATATATATATATATATATATATATATATATATATATATATATATATATATATATATATATATATATATATATATATATATATATATATATATATATATATATATATATATATATATATATATATATATATATATATATATATATATATATTTATATATACATTTATATATAAATATATATATATATATATATTATATATATATATATATATATATATGTATATATATATCTGTATATATATATATATATATTTTTGTATATATATATATATATGTATATATACATATATGTATATATATATATATATATTATATATATATATATATATATATATATATATATATATATATATATATATATGTATATATATATATATATATATATATATATATATATATATATATGTATATATGTATATATATATATATATATATATATATATATATATATATATATATATATATATATATATATATATATATATATATATATATATATATATATATATATATATATATATATATAATCCAAGT
>JAIGNY010000440.1:147500-242500 GCA_020152595.1 Chiridota heheva | reverse complement strand
ATGGTGTCCAAAATGGCCGCCAAAATGACAAAATTCTAATTTAAAAGTCATATATTGTCCATAATTAAAAAGAAAGTACAGAATATTATTTTAGGGCCATTGGGAACTCTTACCAACCATGTTTGTATTGTTACTATTTTCTAAATCATAGATGGCCGATGGGAAAATTGTTTTGTATGCATCAATTTGGCCTGCATGAATCCAATTTACCCTTTTAAATCCCAAGTCGGTATCGCAGACCGTTTTTGCAGAGTCCTATTCCGAAAATTTTAGACTGAGTTAGCAACAACACTACAACGTTAAAATGGCTCATTTAATAGAGGAAAACATAACCTTTAAAAAAAAAGTTGAGGCGCAATGCAGGCACGGATTTAGATGGTCACCCGGCGCGTCCCCGGACAGCGTTACACAATAACTACATTTGACCTTGGTGTAATCATGAAAGCCATGCCTATCATATGGGACAACCCTGCAGCTTACAAGAACCACATTGTCCTCATTGGAACCTTCCATACCATCATGAACTACTTGAATATGCTTGGACATAAGATGGCTGGTTCGGGCTACTCTGAGCTCATTATAGAAGCAAATCTCACAACCTCTGGCTGCCTGAAAGGAGTTCTAAATGGCAAAGCGTATAGCAAGTCCATGTAGTGTCTGAAAGTATTAAGTGAAGCCTTAGAACGACTACTTCTTTTAGCTTATATCGCCCAGAGGGATGAAACTGCTCACGGCCCCACAAATGCAGATGCTCTGGATGCCTTGATAACACTCTGTATTGCTGAGAACTTTAATGCTGTTCTTCAAGATCCTACAATTCAGCAGTATCTGAATGACTACACGGTGTTCCAAGAGCGAGTCCGAAATGGAGAACTAGGAAAGACCGCCAAGTTCTGGATATCTTTTTGGATCATGCACACCGTATCTTCATGCTGCTCTATGCAGTAAAGACAAACATTCTGAAATTGTACCACAAGTGCATGGCGGACATGGCAGACTTGTTCTTTAGCTTTGGAGGAGTCAATTACTCTAGATACCTCACCTGGTTTGATGCATTTCTTGCCAACGTTGAGGTCAGTCATCCAGGAGCTACTCGATTACTAGAGAAAGGAGCCATATCCGTTGCCAGGTCTAGAATACCCGGTAACTTATGTGCCGTAGACAAGACGATAGAGGAAACCTTCATGAAGTTTGCCAAGTCCCATGCTGGTGCTGGTGGAGCTGGCCTTACTGGAATCTTAGAGAACTACGGTGCTTACCAGCGATGGATTCGGACGACATCAGAACGTAGTAAGTACTACCAGGCCACATTGGAGATGTGTGACATGTGTCTTGACAATGGTAACGCCAAGTGTGGCAAGCACCGTGAGCAACTCCAGACAGAAATCAAGAGGAGTGAAGCTGCAGTACAACGAGTAATGGATGCCATAGAAGGCTTCCTCAACCCATTCGACATAGCAGACAAAGACCGCTTGTATGTGATTTCATCTGACAATCCCATACCTTCTGAGATAGAACATGATGTTCTAACTGCTGAGGAAGCTGGCAGGTTGGAGAAGGAGAAGTTTGTTGAGGAGAGGCTAAAGAAAAAAGATGACGACGAAGGACGAAAGGACTTCTTTGACCCGTTGAAGAAGTTACAGCTGAAGACCATGCAAAAGTTGAACAAGAAAGTTAAGCTAACATCTGCTCAAAGAAATGCTTTGAAATATCAAGAGCAGGGGGATATAGCCTTTCAAATTCTTGTGAAGTCACAGATGCTCTCTCAACCTGTAAGCATTGATGAACTGATGAATTACTGCATTACACCAGTACCTCATGCTCTAGGTACTCCCGATGGCTTCATGGCAAAAACCAACAAAGCAGCAGCAGTCCACTTCCTCACAAGCGACGTGCCTCAAGCTTCCTTACCGTCCAGAAATGCTGGAGAAACACTCTTCATTGAAGATGGGAATGCCCATTTCCATACATTGAAGGATCTGCCTCCAACCTTCAAGCAAATTTCTTTCAAGCTGCTTGACCAAATAAGCCATAAGCCAGATGTAATCTTCTCAACTGACATGTATCTGGAAGAGTCCATCAAAAGTCAGGAGCGGCTTCGCCGTGGCTGCAGTGAGAAAATCCTCTTGGAAGGCATCAACACCAGAAAGCCAGCCAATTTCAAGGTCTTTCTGCAGAATGACGAAAACAAAAAGCAGTTGTGTCAGCTCATGCTTCGCTCTTGGAGTAGTCCAGAAGCAGCACGACGTTTAGTAGGAAGGAAAGCTATACTTGTGGTTGAAGGTGTTCCGTTCTTGCTAACATCTACCGACGGTGCATCTGTGCAACAACATGAAATCCCAGGGCTTAGATCTAACCAAGAGGAAACAGACAGCCGAGTGATCCTGTATTTGTTTTATGCCAAGGAACATGGTTACAAACAGGCAGTTGTACACAGCCCAGATAGCGATATCTTCTTCATATTGTTGTACTATGCAGAGAAATTGCGTCCACTGACTGTTCTGTTTGACACTGGCAGTGGAGTTAACCGGAGACTCCTTGACATCGGTGACATAGCAAAAGACTTGGGACCCACATACTGTGAGGCACTTCTCGGCATTTACTGCTTTACTGGTGAAGATTGCAACTGCGCTTTTAAAGGAAAGGGGAAGAAAATTCCTCTGAAGACACTTGAAAAGAGGCCACGCTACCAAGACTCTTTCGTGAAGTTGGGCAATAGCTGGGAAGTTGAGGAGAGTCTAGTTGATGAGCTGGATGAGTTTGTGTGTGCTCTATATGGCTTTCCTAGACTTAAGCATGCCAATCAAGTTCGATGTGCAATGTTGAAGAAGATGGTTGGCGAAGGAGAGACCATCAAGTCATCCAAAGTAGATTTGTCCAGGATGCCACCTTGTAGACAGTCGCTGATCCCACACATCAAACGTGCAAATTACAGGGTAGCTCAATGGAAACGGGCACACATACCCATACTTGAAATCCCGCCTCCTACAGCACATGGATGGGCTCTTTGTGATGGATACATTGAGCCAGTGTGGTCAGAGGGACCTATCTTGCCGTCATGTCTTCAAGATATATTGGCTGATGACACTGAGGAGGATTCATCTGATGAAGAATATCCTGAGGAAGATGGTGTTCCAGATGAATCAGATTATTCCAGCCTAGACTCTGATTCTGACAGTGACTGATTCATTATAAACACAGGTTATTTCAAATGTATGAAATATGAACATTGTAGAAGAAACTAGTAAATCTTATGAACAGATAAGCGGTGGACATTCGCTGTATAAAAATGTCCATATGTAAGCAATTTTTTTCATGATTTTCTTTTTGATATACTTGGCGGCCATTTTGGATGCCATACTGGCCGCCATATTGGATTTTGAACATGGCAAAGTTATGCAAAAATATAAATATGGTTGCAAGTGTTCACAACACCTTCTAGAATAATATTTTGAGGTTTCTTTTCAATGATAATTATTGTTTATGGCCAATAACTTTTTGATTTTTTTTAATTTTACCATTTTGACGCCATTTTGGATGCCATCTTGGCTGCCATATTGGATTAGGAACATGGCAAAAAATATGAATATGGTTGCAAGTGCTCCAAAAAGCTTCTAGAACAATATTTTGAGGTTTCCTTTCAATAAAAATTATTATTCATGGCCAATATATGACTTTTTATAGAATTTTACCATTTTGGACGCCATATTGGACGCCATTTTGGACGCCATCTTGAATATCGCCAGAGTGCCGAGATTTTTCTTTTGTTAACATCTTAAATGTGTTTTAGGACCATAAAAAGAAGCTAAAAAAGTTGGTTTGGAAGAGTCCTGGGGGGGGGGGGGGTGCAGATTAACCACCCGTATATACCCGACTATGTAGGCTACGTACACATTTCTATAAATTTTGACCGAATTTACCTCACGGAATTTTACTAGCTTCGAACCGGCTAACTCTGAAGTATTGCTCAACCGGTCCCTAAAATATGGTCTATCGCTCTACTCAATGGCGGAGCCTGTGTGACTCTTTTCGGAAGAAAATTATTAACACTGAGACATCAGGCTGCTGATAAATATAAATAAAATAAAAAAAGAATTTGCAAACTCAGCTGCACAATAGACCTTTTTTAAACCGAGTAAAGCCAAACGTGATTTCTTTTATACTTCGACCAATCAAATGCTGGGGAAACTTTTCCTTTGTTTCCCAACCAATCAGGTACAGTTTGAGGGGGAAATGTAAGCAGCAATACGCGCGTGTATTTCCTTCATGTATAACGCATGTATGATCCGTGCGCTTGAAAACATTTTTTTTCATACGCTTGGTCCCATACCGTACCTGAGATTTGCAGACGGCCAAGATTCCTCCATTATTTGATTGGTCAATAAGATTTCTCCAGTATACGCTTGGTCCAATATGGACACGTGAATCCCGGCCATGTGACACTATTTAAATTAGTTATTCGGAAATTTCCGATTTAGATTTAAAAAGAATAATAAATCCCACCTATTGGAAAGACAAATAGAGGGCAGGTAAATAAGCAAAATGTTTCGTCAGACTTTGCTGTCACTTCAGAATTACCATAGACAATGAAAAAATGGTTAACATAGAACTGTTAACATGTGTCGTCATATCAAAAATCAAAACGTTGCAAAGGAAAATTTGATAAGGAAAATTGTCACTACTTTTTAAAGGTTTTAGAGTTTAAAGCAGTTTGTTCATTGCTGCCTTTACACTTTTATAGACCTTTAACTTATGTGTGCACTAATATTCATATTTCAAGGAGGCTCCATGGACAGATGGACGGGAAGGCATGTAGCTCAGCCGGCTGAGCGTACAACTGACATGCCAGAGGTACCAGGTTCGATTTCAAAGGCGATTTACCCAGCGATTTTCCCACAGATATGCAGAACGATACGCTGACTGGAGAAGAGCAGGGTGTAAACCCGGTGTTCATTCACTTCCCATCATCACAAAATTTCTTGAATTTGAACACTGAAAACAAGTCAAATGTGTCTTACGTGTGCTTTCGTGTGCTGAAAATTGTAGGTTTTAGTTTACTAAAATCGGTTTTTCTTTCTTCTTTTTTTCTTCAAAAGATGCACAAGGAAGGGCCACCGACTCAGGTTTTTAGATTAAAGGGCCAGAATAAAATGTTGACAATGGCTAATAGGTAAAGTCCTACTTGAAAGTGTCAAAGTCCCCCCCCCACCCCCACCCCCCCCCCACCCCCTCCATGCTTCTCTTCTCTACAAGGTGACTTACTTGTTGTGCTGCAGTGCTTCTGTTTGTTAACTTCTGCTGTGTTCCGAGATAGATTTCCAAAGCATACATGAATGTCAGAGACAGTGTGCACATATAAAATCCCTGGGGGCGAAACATTAGCAAAGCAAGAGATAAAAGATATGATGATGTTTGTATAATGCCTATATGAATTTTCAAAATCCTAATGCCTATAGATGCAATACTAGAAAGCTACTGGTTTAAATTTATATTACAAATCATGCATGTCAATCGCATAATGCTCCAACAAAATTGATTTACCTTTGCCCGTTTTACACCAGTTTAAGATTGAAGGCCTTATTATCTATAAATATAACTATTTTGTGATTTTATTTGTGGCATCATTTTCCATTTTCTTGTCTGTGTTTATTTTTCGGTTCTGATAGAAAGTAGCTGTTGTTGATGGAAGGTTGGTCGAAATTGCCATAGGTGTAGACTGCGATCGATGGGGTTGGCTGCTTGTTCGTCGAGGTCCAAAAAATATTCAACCACATCCACATTTTGAGGCGATGATCTCTTTTTTTCTTTTGCTTTTTTATTCGAACAGTGTATTAGCCAATCTCTTGCCTTTTTTTTTCGAATAGTGTATTTGCCTATTTGGCAAAAATAGGAAACATTGGAGAGGGTCACTAATCCCTGCAATATAGAGGGATTGCATCACGTGACGCTAACTCAACTGGACTGCATTTTGTAGGGCTGCGGCGTCGTTGCGTTTCACGCGTCTTCACACAACTCAGTCACATCACACGTACAACACACATACTAAATGCTAACCTACCAGTACCAGTATTTTACTAATTGTAATTTTTTGTTCGCTTCTGATAATACTTCATAGTTTTCCTTAAGTTTTATAATTTCACAGGGTATACGAAAAGTAACTTTAACGTTAACGCCAGCTGATTGTTTGTAATACTCAGAAAAAGCCTAAATACCTGATATAAAGTACTCGCTGTAAATCCTAATGTGAACCGTAGGTTGAAGCCGTCGCGTCATACAGCAGAAACCCACTTCGAACATCGATCAGGATCAAATGCAAAATTTAGAAAATGTCTTTTTATTCCCCCGCACACATCTATTAGTGCAATCAACGGTACAGCAAGATTCCGGCATAATCATTTTACAAAAATAATCTTATATAACAACATGCAAACTGCAAACGTATGTAAGAATTGTCTACCAACTGTGGTGTAGCGGTTATCATACATGTCTACAGACAACGAGGCCCTGGATTCAAGCCTGGGTTGGGTAGACACGTCAGTGCACCACAGCTGGTTATCAAAGGCCGTGAGCATTTGACTTGTTTGTCGATGTTATGTCTGTCCGTACGTCGTACCTGTGTTCTCGTCCGGGTCGTATTAAGCGTTTCCTGATAGCATTGTTACTATCATAACCGAATACGTAGACGACGACCCCGTCATTGTAATTGTGTGTTCACTCGTCGTCGTCGATGTAAGAATTAAGTGTACAGCAGACGACAGTACACAGTGGTATTTGACCGACAAAATGGCGATGTAAACAGAGTAATGTGACCGCGTGACGTCAGCTGAAACACCCTTATACACATGTTTTCAGGGCTACATTAAAACTGGAAGGCAATGAATGCTATTACAATTTTAATTCTTCGTATATTTAATCTAAATCGAACCTTGAATTTTTCGATTGAATGGAAAATATTTCAATTGTAATGAAAAGAATCGTCCTTTTTTCTAAGTTTCTTTTCGTTTACCCCACTCTATCTTTTAAACTTTTGGAGACTCACCACGCAAATTATAAACATGGCAGTACACGTGTTGTCCGATTTTTGAAGAGGTATACTGTACAAGATGCACGAAACTGCAATACTTAATGATACTAGAAGATCGGCCAAAGACAGATGAAACAGTGGATAGATCTGTGAATAAAACAACAATTAGTGGTCAATGATTACTCCAAATTAATAAAACCATTTAATCTTCAATGCGATATGGCCAGGGGCGTAACTAGACTTCGACTGCAAGGGGGTGTAAGAAACGTTTTCCCGACGAACATTTGCACTTGCCCCACTTATCTATAAACTTAACGATATACATGTGTTTATAATCACATAATATAGAACAATTGGAAACAGACTGTACCCCCCCCCCCCCTCCCCTTCCCCTTCTTTGTTCCCCCCACAACCAGTATCGTCGCCAGACATTTTGGTTTGGAGAAGCAGTACTGAATTACCAAGCAAGGAACTGCGAAAACATCATTCATCCGTTTGTTTAAGGGCCCCTGGCGCCGTCCAGAGGCAAAACCTTAGTAGGGTCCAGAGGGCGAAGCACAGGAAGCTCTGGAAATGTCTTGTTTGTGTTGCACCAGAATGGCTGCAAAATCAACACAAACTGACAAAATTTAAGTGATGAAAAGAAGACGATTTCAAATTCTCATGTTAACACCTATAGATTATCATTTCTAAACATGCAGAGGAGATATTACTTCCTGAAAATTGAGAAAATTCGGACAAAATTGTGCAGGCGTTCATGGTGAACCTTTGGTCTAAGATTTCTTGTTTTTAATGTCCCAAATGACAATTTCTGGGTTCCTGAGACGAAGCAAGGGTAGGATCCAGGAGAGTAAGTCCCGATTAAGGGATCTTTGTAAGGGTGTCAGAGAGCAAAGCCCTCTGAAGCTATGAAGATTTCTTGTCTTTGATGCCCCAAATGACAATTTCTGGGTTCCTGAGACGAAGCAAGGGTAGGATCTAGGAGAGTAAGTCCAGATTAAGGGATCTTTGGAAGGGTGTCAGAGGGCAAAGCCCTCTGAAACTATGAAGATTTCTTGTCTTTGATGCCCCAAATGACAATTTCTGGGTTCCTGAGACGAAGCAAGGGTAGGATCTAGGAGAGTAAGTCCCGATTAAGGGATCTTTGGAAGGGTGTCAGAGGGCAAAGCCCTCTGAAGCTATGAAGATTTCTTGTCTTTGATGCCCCAAAACGGCTCAAAATCAACAGAAACTGACAAAAATTCGGAAAATTTAAGTGACGAAAATAAGATCATTTAAAATTATCATGTTCAAATTTATTCAGATAAGCATTATAGGGTTACCGTTTCCAAACAGAAAGAGGAGAAAATTGAAAAAATCCGGCAAAATTGTGATGGCGTTCATGGGTGAAGCCTTGGTCATAACATTTCTACGGGGAGGTAGGGAGGGGGGGGGGGGGGGGTTGCACAAAAATGGCATAAAATCAACACAAAAATCAAACATATAATTGATGAAAAGAAGAACATTCTACTGTTAAATTCTACGCATATAAGCATTTTGGGGGGACCATTTCTAAACAGGCCAAGAAGAAATTGAGAAAATTCGGCCAACATTGTGATGTTCTTGGACGCAGCTGTGTTAGGGTCCATGAGTGAAGCCCTGAAAGTTTTTTGAAGATTTCTGGTTTTTGATGCCACAAAATGGCCCATGATCATTGAGGCACTGTATTTTAAATGTGTTTGGGTGGTCATCTTTCATATACACCCCAGTTGCCCAACCCGAGACCAATCAGCATCATACCGAGTTGAGTGGAGATAATAACAATTTCCCACATTTTTTTCAGTATATTGGGCCATTTTTTCCCCCTACGAAATACTCCAAATTGCCCGACGAAAAAACATTGCTATAGGGGGTGTTACACCCCAAGTCCCCAACACACCCTTAAGTTACGCCCCTGGATATGGTGAGGGACAGCGGATGCGAAGGGCACAGGAGCACTCCCACTTTTGAAAAGTCAATGATTCAATTTATATCATTTTCCTTATCGGAAATATAATGACTATGAAAACGATGTTTTAATGTAGTACTATTAAAGATAATTCATTTCTATGTTAAAGCATGGAGTTGATATCCTTCTTCCTATCAAATTCTTGGTTTAAGGCATTACGTCATTCAGACACGTAGCCAGGATTTTCCATGAGAAAATAAGGTGCGTTTCCATAGCAACATTTTTCAATCTCACATGAATTGCAGGAAGGTATATGAAATTTGTGTACGTTGGCGGTCTGTGCGGAGGGGGAGGGGAGAACGGGGGAGGGGTGCAGAGCGGTTCGCACCCTCCCCTCCATACGGGCCTGTCATTTTCGATATGATATCAATAAGCATAGATACCTCTTGTTTCCTCACGACTTGTTTGAAATATGATACCGCTATGATGGATGCAGAGCCAATTGTGCTGGAAAGGAAGGTAAAAATTCCATATTTTGTGTATGCATTTCTTAAGTGTATAATATGTAGAAATTGTTATGCAATGTACAAAGAGAATTTAAATGTGCCACCAACAGCAGGCGCAGATCCATCGGTGCGGGCTGGGCGTTCTACTCATTTCAGACCACATATACCCTCCGCACTCATAAGTCTCTTTTTGCTAAAACTTCCCATTCTAATTGAAATTATGGTTGATATCTACATAAGTCTAGAGCTAGAGTGTGAGAAGAGTAACCTGATGCATACATAACGCACAACAGAACAAAAGTTGGTTAGAACCTATGTAGCCCCTCCCCTCCCCCACCCCTCCCCCTTCCCTTTTCCTTCGGATTTCCGGGATCTGGGCCTGAAAAGTGAATTACGTTTCTTGATATTGGTCAAATGGGACTAACGGTAGTTAACATAATCGATTTCTTTGCTTTGTATTTCAGGGCTTTGTCTCAGAAATGTAGTATTGCTCTTATCATTTCTTCGAAGGGGGAAGGGCCGAAATTTCTGGGGGACATGATACCCCCCTTCCTCTTCACCTACACACACACACACTTCAGGCAGAATTTTAAAACATACATATATTTTTGAAAAACTGTCCCCCATTTTGTGGAGGAAACGTATGGCCCCATTCTCCTCCCACACTTTATGAGGGAGATAAAATGGGGAGGGTACTGTTTGACACTATACTGCTTCAAATGTGAGGAAGCACTGCACTCGATAAACGTCACTGACAATATTTGTTATTTACAAAACAACTTAATCATCCAATGTCAACTTTTGAATTCTAAAATTTTCCAGACTCATGCTGCTCGTAATTTTTGAAATATGTTTCAGCCATTTTTATTACAATTTTAAAGACCAAATATTGTTTCGGCTAAAAACAAAAATGCAACAAATACAACGTTTCTGATTGGCTCAAATATTAACACAATCACCGACAAGCCAATCAATTACTGCCGCGGAAGTGACGTTACTATAACGGACTTATTAGGGATGGGTCAAGTCAATTTATCAGTTTATTGAGACGAGATTTACTTGTGGGCAGCTTTAACGGTTTATTCATAACCAATGCCATGATGATACCAATATAATGTTAGGAAACAGAACTGCATTTCAGCATTTAGTCTAATATGATTTCTTTAATTTGATATATGTTTTAATATAATTATCATTTTTTAGTTTTGATATGTTTTGGTATAAAATCTCTTGGTTAGGATACATATTGATGTAGAATTTCTTTCATTTGGTCATTTTTGTTTGCAATGAGAAGATTACAAACCTTAGTTCAAAATCGTTGTTCAAACTATCTCACGCTCGACGAGAAACACGAAAAACGATAAATAGCCCTTGTAGCTAAAAGAAGTATCTTGTTAATCTTTGTCAGAAACTTTCAGTACCATTGCTTTAGAGAACACCTTCGGTTATAGGACTTGAGACTATGCACTATGCTTTTTTAATCTTTTGTTCTTATAATTAGATACTCCAACACCTTTGAACTTCAAGATTTAATGTAAACATAGTTCTTTTGCATCTGTATATATCTTGATTTTTGTAAATCGCCGGCTGTTCTGCTCTGGACAGCTGGAGATTGGAAAAAAGCCCTTTTCGCGCCGTCCAGATAGAAGTAACTATACATTGTGCTGAGTATACCCGGGATTATCGGGTTAGAATATGAATTTGGATTCTAAAGAAAAGGAAGACTGTTGGACAGTTGGAGGAAGATGTAACTTTTTAATCACTTGATTGCAACCAAGAAACCGAACGAAATGGTACTGACATTCAGTTGGGGTTCAGTGGGAGACGGGCCCGGAGGAGGCGGGAAGCCTACCCCCAAAAACAACTTTTCGCATGTTACACAATCCATGCAGCGCAAAATTGGCAACTTATTTCTCAACTTATACATCTAAAACACGTAGGCAAGGAACCATGACCCTCCCACGTTTCATGAATTGCAGTTTTGCTCCCCCTACTCCCATTTTAAAAACTTCCCAGCGCCATTAAACTTACCTCATTAACGCTGTTGACAGTTCGATGGCTCGAATGGTTTCTTGCTGTTAACAAAAGAAAAATGAAAATGAATAGTTTTTAGATTTTGGTGTAAACAAAAAAAAAACGCGAATAGGTTAATAAACTGCGATTCAGTATCGAACAGATATATCAAAATTACGACAAAAGGCTCACTTGTTCAAACGTCAGAATGGTCTTCAGTGCCGATGAATTTGTCATGTTATCCATTTTTATACTTCATTTGCAAAAAAAGCCAAAGAGAAAAGGAAGTTAGTCCATTATATGTAGCACAAATGAATGTACTAGAAACAAAACAAAAAGGTTCCCTAACCACTATCAGACTATCGCCCTTAACGAATAAACACATATATTTCCTTGGAGCGTCTTTATGTTCTCGAATTTATTTTCATTTTTTGATAGATATTTATCAATGTTCTTAACTGCTAGACACAAGAAACATGAATAACTTCATAGCTTTGAAAAGTGTTTTTGTTTTGAGTACTAAATCTAACAATCTTAATGCACAATGACAATTAATTAGTGGATACGGTGTTTTCTTTACATCGGACTTTGCTCTTTAAACTTCTGGTATACTTCACCCCTGCTAAGTAAACTTTGACGTAACTTGGGCAATTGTGTTTGAGGCTTGAACTATGTGTTTACATGTTGTTTACTTTAAATGACGCTGTTCGGATCCATCTCTTTATCTATTGGATAAAAGTTGTAAACTTCCTCCATTTTTCACTTATAAGCTCTATTATCCATCCGCCCATCCTTCATTGTATATGTCAACAGAGGCGCGGGTTCGTGGGTGTGTATAGGAGTGTAACCACCGGTGTGTGTATGTGGATGGGGGAGGGGGTGGGGACTCGGGGAGGGTAGAACCCCATATAGAAATATTCGCAGGGAAATTCCAATTTCGTAGTGCAAGCACATGATATTGAAGGGAAATGTTCTGGGAAAATTAATTTTAGTATACCTTTGTTTTCTTTATTTTATTTTGTTCTTCCGAAATGAAGAGAATTTACTTTTAGTGTTTAGAAATGGTAAACCAAATTCTTATCTAAGTTGATTTTAACATTATAATTTTTTCTTTTTTTCTTTCCATTAATCTTATTTTTGATCTTCTGTGTCTTGATTGCTAGCCATAAAAAAAACCCTGGAAATGGTTGCAACTGTTTAGATCAACCCCAGCTGTCAGCTAGTGAGATCATGGAGGTACCACTTTCTAAAGTGGTACCTCCATGCTTGCATACTGTGTCTATCAGCCATGTAGTAGGTATAGCGTATACTACAGTGCTGTCAACCGGCCCGAGCTGTATATGACGACTTAAAAAGGGCGAGTTAGCAAAAGGTGAGTTAAAAAGGCGAGTTATAGCTTGGGTTGGGGTAGGGCTGGGGTTGGGGTAGAGGGTTGGGGTAGAGGTTGGGGTAGGGGCTGGGTTTGGGGTAGGGGCTGGGGTTGGAGTAGGGGATGGTGTTGGGGTCGGGTAGTGGCAGAATTTCGGGTATGGTTGGTTGTTTGGATAGTTTTTTATCTCTCTCTCTCTCGATCGAAATGTGGAAAATGGTGAAGTAAGAGTTTGTTAAAGTTTCACGTTCTGTTTGTTTTGTCAGTTTGTCGGTGTGGAAATGACTGAAAATATGATTTACTGTTAGACTGATTTTCCCGAAGTCATAATAACATTTGTCAAAAGTAGACATCAGTCTGCAAGACTGTAGATATCTGTGGACGTAATTCTCATCCGAAAAGTGTATGTGTGGGAGGAGAAGGAAAAGGGGAGGGGGACAAGAGGCACATTTCCCCCAAAATGTACTGAATTTTCTATCTGAAAAGTGTGGAGGAAGGGTAGGGGGGACATGTCTCCCCTGTACCCCAACATTAATTAAATTAGATTTACGGAAACCGGAACCGAAACTAGGGAACAAACCAGTTTGTTTAATTTTCGCTTCAAATGGATATGTAGGGTTTAGCTAATGATTAAAGGTAAGGGTGATCTCCCCTGCCCTACCTTCCCCCACACTTGGGGGTGAAGTCCTAAAATTTCAACAACAGAAGTTGTATACGAAAGTTTTACTCCCTTAGCCTGAAATGCCTAAATTTGGGTGGGTGGTATATACACAATTGTACTGTGACATGGCTGCCACTTGAAATGAAATATAGAAATCCTCATGCGGAGACCTGAAATAATGGGGCAGGGGTGGGTCAAGACTGTATTGGATATGTATGAATAACAACAACGGTAGTTTTTGGAAAATATTGGGGGAAGGTCTCCCTGGCCCTCTTGCCTACGGCCCTTGTAATATTTAGAATATATTGACGATTACAGGAAATTTGTCAGGAAATAAACAGTGCACAAAATTGTGTATTTTCACTGGTATTTATTTTCTGCAAAGCACTGTTGATTTCATGAATTCTAGAGACAAATATCGGACAAGAATAAGAATAGATAACATTGAAAAACTGAAGAATTAAAATATAAAAAAAACGGGAGAGAATAATTAGAAACGTTAAAGACGTTATAACGTTTAGCCCGGAAATATATGCACACAAATTTAAGTCAATGTTGGCTTGGTTTGGATCGGTTTGGCTTGGTTTGGGTCGGTTTGGCTTGGTTTGGGTCGGTTTGGCTTGGTTTGGGTCGGTTCGGTTTGGTTTGGGTCGGTTTGGCTTGGTTTGGGTCGGTTTGGCTTGGTTTGGGTCGGTTTGGCTAGGTTTGGGTTGGAGCGAGCATTGAGTCTGATCACAGATCGCATGGCCTCGCATGTGCCGGCGGGCTTCAGAGGGGAAGTCCTGGTGGGATTTCGAACGTTCATGATTTTTAAATGAATCATTTCCAATAGAAAAGTATACATTTTGGCTTCGTTTGGGTCGGTCCATATTTAGTAAGCGAAGCGAGCATTTTCAAGCGAAGCGAGTATAGGTCTGATCACAGATCGCATGGCATTCACCCGTGCGGTGGAGGCCATGTGCCGGTGGGGTTCAGAGGGAAGTCCCTGGTGGGATTTCGAACGTTCATGATTTCTAAATGAATAATTTTCAATACAAAAGTATACATGATAAACATCACTCACTAAGTGTTTCAACAGTTCAGTGAGTTTTGTTCAAGATTTTCTGAGAAAATCACAGAATATTTGCGCTTAGTTTGTAAAAGACAAAATTTTGTAAAATACGAAACGGCAGTTACCAGGAGGTCGCAGCTATGTGCCTATTACTGTATTTGGCTTATTAGCCCACTGTATTCATTATTAACTCTACATATTAGGATTGTCTACTGACCTTTGGAAATTGTTACACTACATGTAGTTAAAGCCTTTCATATCTGACAAGCAGTACTGAAATGCTCAGATAACTTTTTATTGACCGACCACATTTGAAATGCAGTGAAATGTAATTAATGTTCTGTTTAAGTAAAGTTTAGGCCAAGTCAGTCAAAATATTCCTATGATATACAAATATTGGTAATGGGTGTAGCAAAGGTCATTCTTATTAGGAATAAGACCAGTAGTATTGCCAAGTACATTGGAAACAGCTTTGCCAATTTCCTAACAGGATTGAGATTGTGATCACATTTTATCCATAAAAACTAAAAACAAAATAGTGATTGCCTATATATCATGTGATGAAAACTCTTTTGAGTATTACTTGGAGTGAACATAAAGAAGGATGGCAGACCTGTCTGCGTGTGAAAGTCTCAAATTTGCCATGGGAATTTTGCCAACATCCATTTACTTCATTAAAAAAAAAAAGTGTTTGCACCCACCACTTTTCGTAAAAGTTATTCAAGAGATTTTGGTTTTCTAATTTGATAATATTCCACGAAGATAGAACTTTACATGCATGCAGGGCCTAACGTTAGTTTGAATTGAACTGTAATTAATAGCACGAATGTCCATGCCCAATTTACGCGGTGACTAAAACCTTTTGAAGTTTTAAGGCATATACTGGCGTGTCTACCCAACCCAGGCTTGAACCCTGTCCCACCGACGTTAAATCCACTGCTTATAAAGCTCTAGTCAGGCCAGTACTTGTGGATAAACTTGAATCTATTCAAAGGAGAGCAGCCAGGTTCTGTATGGCAGACTACTTTTATAAATCTAGTGTAAAAAAACATGCTTCATAAAACCACCAGTGCACCACAACTGGTTATCAAAGGCCGTGGACATTGACTTGGTTGTCGATGTTATGTCTGTCCGTACGTCGTGCCTGTGTTCTCTTCCAGGTCGTAATAAGCGTTTCGTGATAGCATTGTTACTATCATAACCGATACGCAGGCGACGACCCCGTCATTGTAAATTGTGTGTTCACTCGTCGTCGTCGCCCATGCTTCATAAATTAGATTGGCCCCTGCTGAAAACAAGAAGATACAACACCCGGCTACATATGCTATATAAAATCAATAACAATATTGTAGCCATCAATAAAGATGAATTTATCCCCACCGTCAGAACTAATACAAGAAATAATCATGACCTTAATTTCCAGGCTCCCTATGCTAAAAAGATGTATATAAACACTCTTTCTACCCTCACACACTAAAGGATTGAAATGCTTTACCGTCAGACATTGAACATGCACCAAGTCTCAACTGTTTCAAGGCTAAACTAACTAACACTTGTATTGGTAACTATTTTTTTTTTTGAAATATTTTTACTCATACTTTTTACGCTCCGTTGGCGTTCATGTCCTCTTGAAGGATTTTTGCCGACTTAACCGATTCAGATTCAGATTCAGATGCAAAAAGCTTGATAGAGTCAAAAAGCTTAATAGAGTCAAAAAGCTTGATAGAGTCAAAAAGCTTGATAGAGTCTAAAAGCTTGATAGAGTCAAAAAGCTTGATAGAGTCAAAAAGCTTGATAGAGTCAAAAAGCTTGATAGAGGCAAAAAGCTTGATAGAGGCAAAAAGCTTGATAGAGGCAAAAAGCTTGATAGAGGCAAAAAGCTTGATAGAGGCAAAAAGCTTGATAGAGGCAAAAAGCTTGATAGAGGCAAAAAGCTTGATAGAGGCAAAAAAGCTTGATAGAGGCAAAAGCTTGATAGAGGCAAAAGCTTGATAGAGGCAAAAAGCTTGATAGAGGCAAAAGCTTGATAGAGGCAAAAGCTTGATAGAGGCAAAAGCTTGATAGAGGCAAAAGCTTGATAGAGGCAAAAAGCTGAGGCAAAAGCTTGATGAGGCAAAAGCTTGATAGAGGCAAAAGCTTGATAGAGGCAAAAGCTTGATAGAGGCAAAAGCTTGATAGAGGCAAAAGCTTGATAGAGGCAAAAAAAAGCTTGATAGAGGCAAAAGCTTGATAGAGGCAAAAGCTTGATGAGGCAAAAGCTTGATAGAGGCAAAAGCTTGAAAAGCTTGATAGAGGCAAAAAGCTTGATAGAGGCAAAAAGCTTGATAGAGGCATAAAAAAGCTTGATAGAGGCAAAAGCTTGATAGAGGCAAAAGCTTGATAGAGGCAAAAAGCTTGATAGAGGCAAAAGCTTGATAGAGGCAAAAGCTTGATAGAAAAAGCAAAAAAGCTTGATAGAGGCAAAAAGCTTGATAGAGGCAAAAGCTTGATAGAGGCAAAAAGCTTGATAGAGGCAAAAAGCTTGATAGAGGCAAAAAGCTTGATAGAGGCAAAAAGCTTGATAGAGGCAAAAAGCTTGATAGAGGCAAAAAGCTTGATAGAGGCAAAAAGCTTGATAGAGGCAAAAAGCTTGATAGAGGCAAAAAGCTTGATAGAGGCAGAAAGCTTGATAGAGGCAGAAAGCTTGATAGAGGCAGAAAGCTTGATAGAGGCAAAAAGCTTGATAGAGGCAAAAAGCTTGATAGAGGCAAAAAGCTTGATAGAGGCAAAAAGCTTGATAGAGGCAAAAAGCTTGATAGAGGCAAAAAGCTTGATAGAGGCAAAAAGCTTGATAGAGGCATGATTTGCCTTGGATAAATCACCGAGAACCTAGTTTATTTCTTTACGTTTTCTGTTGACGTGCTGCGTTGTACGATTTGGTTGCTTGCATGCGTTGCGCGAATATGGTATTTACAAAATTGTCGCCGGATGACGTCATTTTGCTTTTGGCGGATCGGATTAAGTTGCTTACTTTCCCTAGTACTATTACTAACTACTAGCCTAGGCCTAGGCTAGTAACGCAATTCAAGAAACGGGTAACTGCAGTAGTAGCCTACTATTGACAGACCCAGTAGCCTATTTCTTTCGGAGCTTCACCTGGAGTTACAGTCAAGTTTGGCCAATTTCATGCATTCGTATTTTGTAGATTTGCATTTGTTTCTCAGTCTCATCGGCCTTACCATTCAAACTGCGAAAGGAAAGGGTAAATATAGGAGTTTTACATCAATAGAGGAATATCCAAAAATATTGTTTTCGCGGAACCGATATAGGTTTGGCTGCAAGTACAAGAGTAACGTTTAGGAAGCTGCTCTTGTGCTTGAAGCTGAAGGCTACCTAGGCCTAGTGAGATAACATCTCCCTCTGTATACCCTACATGCTACGCACTACATCATACATGCAGTGCTCCCAGTCATGTGGCAAGACTACCCAGAATTGTTTTAGAAATTAAATAATTAATAAGCATTTAATGAACCTCCTAATAATGGGCATATCTCTTCAGAAAATCTAATAAGCCTAGCACCAGGGCTGCGGCTAGGCAGAATTAATAACGTTAGGCCGTATCCGAGGTAATGTATCTGATACACGCATCCCCTCAGGCTACTAGTTATTCGTCATAGGCCCCTATTCCCCGTTCCAGGCATTTTACTTCCCCACTGATCTCTTTTTTTCCCCCTTGTTGGCTGACGTTCACTAATTGTTATTGTTTCTGATTTACGGCCCGGTGTAGTACGCGTCTACATACCCAAATAGAGCAGATATCCAAATCTACCAATTTGGGTATGTGCCTATTTTCTTTGAAAAAGTGGCACCACACACTAATTAAAAGTCAATGGGATTTAACATGTCTCAAAAAAAAGTTCCCAGATTTATCTGGGAGACTTTATTTTCAATATTAAACTTCCTTTCTAACTGAAAAATTAAACACACCTACTGCAGTTTGTTTCCAGTTGCAGGGTTAAAAATTGGAGAGAAACAACATTGATAAATGGTCAAAATTTAAAGGAAAGAAAAAAAGACAACAATTTTTTCTCAGTTAAAAACAAAAATTGTGAAACGCTGTGAACAATACATGAAATGCCGGCGCATGTGCATTAACAAATGAAATGTATCACGCGGCACAATTAGCATGAGCAAAGTTTGACGTAGCTTACGCTGGTGGTGCGAGTGTACTACGCTGGTGGCGCGAGTGTACGTATATCGCGTTAGAATTACAACGCTTGATTGTTACAAGCCAATACTATGCAGGCACTGTAATATACGTACGTACATACATACACGTACACCCGTATGATCAAAGAACAAACACGTTAAAGGGCCTATGTTTACTTTATCAAATCGACAAATATTACCCCATTACTTGCACTTTGTAGATGCTGAAGTCAACAATTGCTGATATTTTCGTTGTTTTACTGACTAAAGCCTCGTTGCAAAGTGTGCAGTTGGTCATGATTAATTGAAGTGTTCTAAACTTAACCTATGTAGTTCAATGGCCTCTTTATGGAATAATTTTGTGCGTAAATTCGAAGAAGCCCAAAACGCCTGTGATATTGGTTTTGTTGATCAAAAAAGGGATCTACAATCTTGGAAAAAACTGTTGGAACACTTCAGCTTTTTGAGAACTACATATGTTCTAGTGTTATGTTTTTTTAATATTTTTTCTGAGAATTGTAGACACTCAAAACACATCTGCTATTGAGAAATAATGCAAGTTATCTGAACGAAAAATTGACATTCTTTCCTCAGACAATCTTGGACAAAACTGTTGGAACACTTCAGCTTTTTGAGATCTATATATGTTATAGTGTTATGTTTAAAAAATATTTTTTCAGAGAATTGTAACCCCCCTACCCCCTTTTCAATGTTGAATTTATTCCTTTCTAAACATCATTTCGAGGAAAAACAGTAATGGCCAACATTGAATGGGGAGGGAGAGGGGAGGACTCTTAATATAGTGAGGTAGGGGAGGGGGACATTGATGGCATCAATGAAATGATAAAAATGTCCTTAAAATTCTAAAATATTAATTATAATTGAAAGAGTAGAGATTGAAGAAGTAAGAGAACAAATTTCCAGCATTTCTGGTTTCTAAATGTGGAATAATTTACAATAGAAAAGTAGCTTCATGAAAAACATCACATATTTTCATGGAGTGTTTCAACGAGTTTTGTCCAAGATTGTAGGTGTATTGTCATTACTAGTAATCTGAAGTCTTAAACAGTGTGCTTTAACAGCTGCAAGGGCAAATAGGATGCTTGGTTTGATTAAAAGAAATTTTTGTTTTCTCGGTAGAGAGGTTGTTCTTAATTTGTATAAGCAGTTAGTCAGGCCTCACCTTGAATATGCTTTTCAGGCTTGGAGTCCCTTTTATGAGAAGGATAAGTTCATTTTGGAGCAGGTTCAGCGAAGAGCGACTAGACATTCCTAAAGTAAAGAATCTCTCCTATGAATCTAGGTTGTGAATTCTTGGTTTGACCACGCTTGAGTTGAGAAGAGTACGTGGCGACATGATTCAGCTTTTTAAAATCCTGTCTGGTAGTGATGCTTGGACCTCCTGTAATTTCTTGCATGTTTCAGCTAATCCTCATGTGACACATGGTAACAGTTTAAAGTTGACCAAAGAGTTCTTACTGATATATATTCTGTGTTTTAGCTTTTCGCAAAGAGTTGTTAATGAGCGGAATGGTTTGCCTGAGTGGGTAATTAGCTTCAATTCAGTCTGTTCACAATTTCAAAGTCAACATTGATAAGTTCTTTACTAACTCTGGGCTTTTAAAAAAAAAATTTTTTTTTGTGGTGGTGGTGTTAGTTTAGGCTTTTTATGGGGGGGACTAACCCTTCTTAGCCCGTAATCTTGTTATATCATGTTATGTTATATAATTTTATTAAATAGTTTTAGTATAAAAACTGTGTGTGCAAACAAATAAGTAAAATATCATGTTATGTTATATAATTTTATTAAATAGTTTTAGTATAAAAACTGTGTGCGCAAACAAATAAGTAAAACAACAAGAAATGTTTAGATTATATAGGCCTAATTTACATTAAAAGTATTATCTTAATTTTTTCTTCAAATAATCTAAAACATATTACCCCTGCTAAAATGTTATAGCCCTGATAACAGTGTTTTGAACTTTGACCATACTTTGGAGAGCTCATCATTTTTATGTAATGAAAAGTAGCTCACTTAATACTTCGATAAAAGTAACAAAAATTACTGTAAAATCAGTTTATGAAGATATGGATGGGCTTCAAACATGAATAAGCATTGCGGGAGGAAAAAAGGTAGAGCGGTTTCTTTTTTGCAAAGATCTTAAAACTGAGATTTTCCTGTTTTAACACAAGGCTTAGCCCTTACTCTACCATGTGGCGATTTTATCTCCGTTTTGGGTGCCCCGTCTTTGGCTCCGCTTTCCAGGCGCATTTTCAAAAAAGTGCTGGTAGAGTAAGGGTTAAAACAGTACAGCTGGGTATTGGTTTTTGTAGTACCCTCAAACGGCCAGCCGTCACTAACGGCTGCCATACTAACATGGCTGGCTTCAGTCTGATAGTACTATGAGGAGTACTAGTCTGATATTCCTCGGCCTCAGGCTTTGTCTAGGTGCCTACAGAACCTCCCCGATCACCAGCCTCCTTCATGTTGAAGCCAACGAACCCCCCTTTCTACTTAGATGTAGAAAGCCTAGCCTCTCCTATGCTTTTAGGGCCCTCACCAACACCCAGAACCCTGTTTACAACCTCATTAGGTACCCCAATTTCTCCACCCTCTTTGATAGTACTAAAACTCTATCCCCTTCCTTCAGCTTACACATTATATCAGACCTCTTCCATCTCGGCATCAACCCCACCACTCTCGGCACCTTCTCCTGGCCCACTTTTCCTCCTTGGGCCACCTCCTCCCTTCTGTCCACCTGGGCCTCTCCACTCATCACAAAACTCAAACAACAAGACAGCTGCTACTGCTGTCATCCAAGATATCACCCTCAGTAGCAGACTTGCTGACTACTCATCCATCTTTTCAGTCGAGGCTAAGGCTATTCTCCTCGCCCTCAACTTTATTGAGTACTCTCCGCTCAGCCACTTTGCCATTTTCTCCGACTCAAAGGCTAATCTCACTTCTTTACTCAATCTTAAATGGAATAACCTCACATGCCACCTCCTCCTCCTGAAACTCCTTTCTCCCACCCTCTGCAGGAAAAGGGTTCTTCTGGATACCCAGCCATGTTGGCATCCCTGGAAATGACAGGGCTGATGCAGCTGTAAGCTTGCCCTCAACCTCCTCCCTACCCCTTTTCCCAAAACCCTCTCTGATATCAAACCGCTTATCGCTTCCCTTGTTCGTGACCGCTGGCAAACCTCATGGAACTCCCAAATTGATAACAAACTCCATGTCATCCAGCCCACAATTCCGATCAAATCCACTATCAAGAACCTCTCTCGTATCGACAACGTTCATATTACTCGTTTTAGAATTGGTCACACCCACCTCACTCACTCCCACCCCCTTATTGGCTCCCCCAACCCCTCTGCAACAATTGCCACTGCACCCTCACAATCCATCACGTTCTCCTTGCTTGCCCCCTGTACAACTTTCCCAGAGCTTCCCTCGCTCCCCACAACTTAATTGCTGGGTTCTTCCAGAGAAATCTTCCGGATAAAATTATCTCCTTCCTTCATCATGTTTCCCTCTACAACCATATTTATTTCTCCTCTTCCACCCCTTCTCTACTTTGATTTTGTTTCAACCATGCACCTTTTCTCTCGATCACAGTTTTCTGACCTTTTGTTCTTGAATTTCTCTCATTCTTCCCTTGTTTCCTTTCCTTCCTACCTCTAGAATGATCTGATCTCTCAGGCACAATTTGACCCTCGTTGTCATGGTGCTGTTCAGCCCTCATCAAACAAACAAACTGACTGTGTTGGGCATCCATTTACATTCAATTTTTGCATTTTTTTTACATTTTGCATTTTTTGTTATTAGGCCCTACCACATAGTCAGAGGGTATAAGGGTCACGGCATATTCACTTTTATCAACATATACTACAGTATGGTAAATGTACAAAGTCATAGGTTGACATCGACCTGAGATGAATGCCAATTTTTGTAACAAAATACTAACTTTGGAAATTCTCTACTCACATGGAGATCGTATGAATTGTCTGCTAAGAGAAGTTTACTTCCTATAAATCCACACGAAGACATTTCCCAAAAACAAGACATATTGTCACCAATCCACATCATATTCTCAGAGAAGTTTTCGTAAGTAATTATACACACTAAGTCAAAACGTGTCAACAATTTAATGTGACAATAGCCAAACAGGAACCTGGAAAATTATTAAAATGTCTATTGTAGCTTTCAATGCCATATATAAGTTGTTGAATATACATCTCTGCAAGTAATATGCAATTAATTCTTAACAATGTGAGTCTATTTCGAGATACCGTAGTTTATAAAAGACTTTTATTTTGTTTAAATTAAGTCTTCAAAATGGCCTATTTCATCGAAAAAGTTTCTTACAGATTGTCCTAGGTTTTTGGACAAACTTACTGTTTTGAGGTAAATCGAGTTGAAAGTATGTTTGTCTTTATATTTAGGATGAACATTATCAAAATCAATTTTTAAAAATGCATGTTTTTTTGTAATGTAAAATCTAGCTGAGGATGGTGTCAATGCAAAATGAAAGCAAATCTCTACGAAGTTTTTGATAACACTGAAGGATATCATGTTCATCAACACCATTAAAGCTAGAGAATCTCGAGGTATCATAGTTATTCACGAAGTTAGGGGAGGGAATGGTCGCAAAAGCCTGTAGCTAAATCTCAATTGTTTCGGTTCAAATCTCAAGTGTTTATCTAACCTAAACCTAACTCCTAACCTATAGAAATGAATAAATATATGATAAAAAACTGATGAAAACAAAAATATTTATTTAAAAATGAATAATTATGTATTACATATATACATACATATATACATACATACACCCATACTGTACATACATACATATGTACTGTACATACATACATACATACATACATACATACATAGGTACTGTACATACATACATACATACATACATACATACATACATACATACATACATACATACATACATAATGATTAATTATTAATTAGTAATCAACTAGACTGAATTCACACTTCTGGACCGAAACACTTGAGTTTTAGCCACACTAAGCTGGTCACAAAAGGAGATCAAGTGGTAGTTAGGCCTACCCCCATTCTTCCCCCTCCTCATACACACCCTGCATCAACTTTACTTTTTTACTAAATAATCATATCCTAAATTAAAGCATTTCAAGGCAAAAAAGTATATATATTAAAAAAATATATAATAAAAGGATATGGGTAAAATGGAGAATATGTCCAGGAAGTACGGTCCTGGCTATGGCAGTGGCATCATTGTTTCTTCTTTTCATCTGGGAATTCTTACTAGACGTAGGCCTAAATCGTATCTTGCAATCTTTACAAGTAGGCTACAGTATGCCTAGCACAGGATCCCTCAAACTCATTTTGATGGGTGTTGAAACAATTATTATTTCAATGCTATCGATACAAACTTAGCCTTTTCCTTGCATTTTAATTTTTGAATTGACACTGTCCACAACAAGCCTATTGCCTGGTTTTATTCAAGCTGAATGATATTGTTCACCTTTTGGCAGGGGATGCTAGAATTTGCGAACACGTTATTAATATGTCCTCAAAATTGTCCTATCATCATCAGCAAATTGAAAATTCCCCCAACAGGGTGGCTATCCTAGATGTCCATGGTGGGAGGGGAGGTGGACAAGTTTTGTTGATTTTTCACTGTTGTAAAATGGATATTTTAACCCCAAAGATTAATCTTAAGAAATACATTGTCATTTTAATGAGATTTTGCCGAAAAACTTCTTGACCTACTGTGTACATGTGTTTTTTGTATCTTTTTTTATGTTGAATTCAACTAAACTTTGATGGTCTGAATTGTAGTCTCAAGTCACTTTTCTAATAAACTTCTACATGTAATTGACATCCATTGAAGCTTGTTCTGCAGTGTTCTTATCGTGGTCACAATCAAGTTGTAAAATGGCTGATTCCAACAAGTTGTTATTTGGTTGAATTTAAAGGAAAGGTATTGTCCCACAAATGAATTCAGAAGTAAATGCAGCCGAGCTGGTAACGTCACTTTTGGCTTCACAACAAATGTATATAATATGTGGATGTTATCGTCACACGCACTTAGAGAAAAAAGAAGAATACCTCTTGGGTACCGGAAGTAAGTTTGTGTGTATTGCCAACTGTACGCGAATTATGATTACTGAAAATGTGAGAGGCAGATGGACACTTTCAGTAATTAAAACAAAATAATTTTGAAAATAGAAAATACAAAAAGCTACCTTTTTTTTAAATGCAAAATAACCAGAAAGAAATGCTTTTCATTTTAGTAATGTTCAGTTTTGATATGAATGATGCCAACACATGGAGGCAAACCAAGAGCATAGTTTGATGTGCACTCTTTGTTCGTTTACTAATATTCCTTGACCAGTGATTGGATGATCTCTTGCACTGTAGGAGGATGATTGCATCGCACATACTCTATTGACCTCACATGTATTTAAAATAATCGTAACAAGACAGGGTTGGAAGAACCACTTACTTGCCTGCTCGCCACAGGCGAGCAAAAAATTGTGGCGAGTAGAAATATAATATACTGTGGTACTCGCCACACTTAATTTAAAGCCTCGTCAAGTTTGGCGAGTGACTTTTTTGCTGTTTTCCAAGCCTGTGCCAACCATAAATGATTACCTTTATTCATTCCCCTCATTTAGATTTCATGGCAAACCCATGGCGGCTGTAAAAGACAACATTCAAGTTGAAGAACTATCTATAACCCCCTTTGTTCGAGTGTTAACATACTTTTCTGCGATTGGAGGGTTCCTGTTTGGGTATGACACAGGGGTCGTTTCTGGGGCCTTGATTTTGCTCAAGGAAACCTTTCAGTTGAACACAGTATGGCAGGAATTGTTTGTAAGTGTAACAATTGCCAGTGCAGCCGTTGCCGCTCTTATGGGTGGCCCTTTGAACAATCATTTGGGCAGGCGACCCGTCATCATCATTGCAAGCACTGTGTTTACATCAGGAGCAGTTGTTTTGGGGTTGGCCCCAAATAAAGAGATGCTGATAGTTGGGAGAATTGTGATTGGAATTGGTGTTGGTAAGTGTCTTAAAAATATCCTAGTAAAGCGGTAAATTGCTATATACTGTAGATTTTAAGTTTGCTTTGTGTTTCTTAGTTTATTTAAGAAAAATGATTCTTGGACTTAAATTTTGTTATTAACACAAGAATATTTTTATTTTAAAACAAAGTGATGAAATCATCAAAAATAATTATAATTGTCATTTATTTTGATAAACAGTAAATGGAACAGAAGTTGTATTACAAGATA
Source organism: Chiridota heheva (assembly GCA_020152595.1). Lineage (NCBI taxonomy): Eukaryota > Metazoa > Echinodermata > Holothuroidea > Apodida > Chiridotidae > Chiridota > Chiridota heheva. The sequence goes on along the minus strand of JAIGNY010000440.1, from coordinate 216,465 downwards.
CTTATTTTGCCAAAATTGTACCATCATAGTAGGATTTTACCAATTTCTTTCTAGCAAACTTACATTCAAAGAAGGGTTGACTTATTGAATTTCTTCTGGTATAGATAATACTTTACATATTGAACTAAAATCAGGGGTCGAATTTGCCACTGTTCCGCTGTTCTGAGAACAGTGCTGTTTATGCAGGAACAGTAAGTTTTCAAACATCACTGTTTCAGTGGAACAGTGGTCTTTCACAAACATGTGGCATCAATGATCAATAACTTGCTTTTCCCACCTTGCCTGCAATTGTCAGAACAATTAATCATGAATATACTTATATACAGTATGTTTGCATGTGTATGACTGTACACAACTGGATGCTATATTATGTAAATACTAACATATTTGCATATATTAACCTATAAAGTAGTTGTAAATTAAGCCCAATTTAATGAAAGGAATTTGTTCTTTTATCAGCTAAAAATTTGGAACAGTGAAATCTGATCCGAAACAGAATTATTTGAGAAAGTTTTAAATTCGACCCCTAAAAAGTTTAGGAAAGGGTGACGTCTGGTATCTTCATGTTGCTGAAGCCAACGTCCAAAGTTTGTTTTATGATGTCAAACAAAAAATACGGCAACTCACCCTGTTCATTCAGTAAATCTCCAACTGTGCGGGAATTTTCACATTGATCATATGTAAGCATTAATAAATCACACTAAAACTCGACAAAGAATTGGTTCAGTGATGAGACATGTCTCTAGCGTTCATGATACAAAAAACAGCAAACAAATCCGTGAAAATTTAATGTGGTATCTTGTTCTATAAGAGAAATTTTAAATTTTCAAGTTCTTTTTTTAATTTGTGTGTGTGTATAATAGATAAATGACTGGTGTAGAAAGTCTACTCTAGAAGAGATAAATGACTTGTGTAGAAAGTCTACCCTAGAAGAGATAAATGACTGGTGTAGAAAGTCTACTCTAGAAGAGATAAATGACTGGCGTAGAAAGTCTACTTTAGAAGGGATAAATGACTGGTGTAGAAAGTCTACTCTAGAAGAGATAAATGACTGGTGTAGAAAGTCTACTTTAGAAGAGATAAATGACTGGTGTAGAAAGTCTACTCTAGAAAAGATAAATGACTGGTGTAGAAAGTGTATTCTAGAAGAGATAAATGACTGGTGTAGAAAGTCTACTTTAGAAGAGATAAATGACTGGTGTAGAAAGTCTACTCTAGAAGAGATAAATGACTGGTGTAGAAAGTCTACTCTAGAAAAGATAAATGACTGGTGTAGAAAGTCTACTCTAGAAGAGATAAATGACTGGTGTAGAAAGTCCACTCTAGAAGAGATAAATGGATGGTGTAGAAAGTCTACTCTAGAAGAGATAAATGACTTGTGTAGAAAGTCTACTCTAGAAAAGATAAATGACTGGTGTAGAAAGTCTACTCTAGAAGAGATAAATGACTGGTGTAGAAAGTCTACTCTAGAAGAGATAAATGACTGGTGTAGAAAGTCTACTCTAGAAAAGATAAATGACTGGTGTAGAAAGTCTACTCTAGAAGAGATAAATGACTTGTGTAGAAAGTCTACTCTAGAAAAGATAAATGACTGGTGTAGAAAGTCCACTCTAGAAGAGATAAATGGATGGTGTAGAAAGTCTACTCTAGAAGAGATAAATGACTGGTGTAGAAAGTTTACTCTAGAAGAGATAAATGACTGCTGTAGAAAGGATATTCTAGAAGAGTGGTTTGACACCCTTACCTTTTTGAAAATTAGTTTAAATTTTCAATAGGCCTAATTGAAAATATGTTTTTTTTCTTCAGATGATACATGAACATCACATTTACCTTAAGAAAGTTTCTCTCTTGTTTGTAAATTTCTGTATTTGGCAGGTCTGGCATCCATGACTGTACCGATGTATATTGCCGAGGTGGCACCTGCACATTTGAGAGGACGTCTAGTGATGATCAATGCTTGTTGTATTACGGGTGGTCAGTTTGTGGCTGGTTTAATAGATGGAGTGTTCTCATATTGGTCGTGGGGATGGAGGTATGTGATTGATGTGTAGACTTTCTCAAATTGGCAATTTCCGGAAAACTAATTTAGATAATGGCACACACATGGCCGAAATTTACATGTTTATAATAAACCAATGATATACAGTACCAGTGGAATCTTACCAACCATTTGAAACCTAAGGGATTCATGTTGTCTAACTTGATTTCTTTGGTACTTTGACCAATCAAATACTGGGGGAACTTTTCCTTTGTTCCCCAACCAATCAGGTGCAGGTTTAAGGGAACAAATGTAAGCAGCAATATGCGCATGTATTTCCTTCATGTATAACGTACGTATGATACGTGCGCTTAAAAATATTATTTCATATGCTTGGTCTCATACCGTGCGTGAATTGTGCAGACGGCTAAGATTCCCCAATATTTTGGTCAATAAGATTCCTCCAGTATACAATTGGTCTATTATGGACACGTGAATCTCGGCTATGTGACATTATTAAGATTAATTTTCCGGAAATAGCCGATTCAGATTTGAAAAGGTCTGGGACCAAGAGTATGAAGAAAAGGCCTTCATTTACTAATCATATGTGCTTAAGACATAAAGGTAATACGAGCTAACAACTTACCAGCAACTGCAGCTGCTTGGTTGGGTAACAAAGGGAAAATTTCCTCAGCAGTTGATTGGTTGAAAGTTTTGGAATAATCTTGTTCAGGGTAAAATCTGTTGGAAAGGTCTATAGTGCATACACTCTGTATTTAAAGGACTATTTTCTATTAATGTGCAGTTATGAAGGGATAGAAGTCAAAAGATCTAACTCCATCCAATCAATCAGAATTAGTTTTTATTGACTATTTCACTTATGTAGCTTGAATTGATTCACATTTTTTGTAGCTCTATAGATGTTTTTCTAGTTAATGCCCAGGTTGTAGGTATAACAGGATTTCCATATACAGTTATTATGGCATGCTGTACAGTATGTGTGAAGTTAGCATGATTTAAATAGATATTTTGTTTCATAATCAATGATCAGAGCAGTAGATTTTGTCACTGTGTATTCTTGAAAGAGCTTTCTATTTGCTATTGTCATAGTAATTTCATAAGTCTGAAATCATATCATACATACATTTACTAGCATATCATACATGCATTTACTAGCATTAGTTTTTCCTATCTCCATTGCTGATACTGTATATCTCCTACCAGCTACTATATGGAATTTTCCTTGATGCAGCAATCAAATGTCATTTGTGTAATTCTCTATATTTCTTCCGAAATTTAGAATATCAACGGTTCTTCAATTGCATTTCACTGCTAAATCTGGGTTAAAGTATTTGGGGGAAGGGCCAGAAAATAATAAGTTACTATATGCAGTTTTCTCTCTTATTCTGTGGTTGCAAAATATGCACTATTTATGCTAATTACTGTAGGTCTCTAACTTTTTAAATGCTGTAAAATGGTCAATGTTTAACCGATTTTGATGTTTTTTTTTTTACTGTTTTCATGTTTTTTAGTATATTTCAAACCATTTAAGCTTACGTTGTGGCTACCTGTCCATTTCCTTTTATTGACAGGTGCATGTTGGGATTGGCAGCCGTGCCATCTTTAGTTCAGCTGATTGGGTTCATGTTCCTTCCCGAGAGCCCACGTTGGCTCATCATGAATGGTGAGCTGGACTCTGCACGTGAGGCGGTGAAGCAGATTTATGGTCAGGATTCCTATGAGCAACAGTATGAGCTTTACTTAGATTCCGTGAGAACTGAACTTCTAGAGGAAGAAAAAGACAAAAGTAAAGATGAAACTCGTATTATATAAGTATTGGAATTATATAGAAATTCGCAACACAGGAGTAACATAGCATTTAGTCAGTAACTTTTGAAGTTTATTACTCTTCTTAAAGCAAATATTTTCTGGATTAATTAGGCTTAACAGCAGGAAACTGGATGACAATAATTTTATATCTTTCTTGAACAATTACCCCTATAAATTAAAAAAATTGACCTAGAATGTTGGCTTTTTTTGCATAATTTTCCAATGAGGTTTTCACAACTTGTAATACGTAACGTTGCCTGTAATTGTTACTATGACACCAATGATTAAATTTTCTCATATCATCTTATAGAATCATAGGTTCTTTACATCAATCCATCTGTGTTCCAAGAAAAAATTCTTTACAATTTTTTGTGGTCACCTTATTCACTTTGTGAAAAGGGGGAATTGGATATTAAACCTGGGCAGCACAGAAACTTTGAAGTCACAATTTTTTGATCTGAAGTTGTAGAAAAACCCACTTGACACCCACTTGGTTGTAAATGATATGTTCGTTTGGATGTGAAACAAAAGACAAAACAATTATGCAGGATTACCATTGACTGTTATTTACTATGTACTTTTTTACTCAAGTGTGTGTACTGTGTGTTCATGTATTGTATGTATGTACAGTATGTACACACTACGGTATACATGTGTGTTAACAGGTTATATTTTCTGTTTGTCTATTTGTTTGCCATCAAGATATCTCAAAACTGATGATTGGATTTGGATTAAATTTTGTGTGTGTTGTGTTTGCTGCTTAAGGGAGATGTGATTAAAATTTGAAACATATTGGAACATGGAAGGATGCAAATGGAGGGGTGGGTATGTTTTTGATTAGATCTGTTGAGACTTCTAGTTCAAACTTTTGAATGGAATGTGCCCTGAAAGGATTTCCAAACAATCCATTTTCTGGACTCTAATGAAATTTAAATCTAGTTGTTGTGTTTCAAAGAAAATCAAAACAATTGCTTTTGGCATGAATGCAAAAGGATGGAATTTGAATCTTCCTTGAAAAGAACTCAAACAATGAATGCTTAGCCTGAATAAAACTGAAAACAATGAAGGCAGATAACCCTGAAGTGTCTATAATGCAAATGGCAAATACTGATTAAAAGTGAGGAAGAGATTTGGGGATAAAACTTAGTGGCTTGAGGATTTCTGAGATAGATTGTGTTGGGGATGCGGGTGGACTTTACAGATAGGCATGTTGGAATTATCAAGCGGGCAGAGGTATGCACTCTACAGAGCGCTAAAATTCTAGGTTTTGTGAGGTATTCACACGATGATATAATTAATTCAACTTTGTGAAGGATATGATTAATTGGTTAGTTCATCACCTTTGTCAGATTTAGGAGCATAGTATGATTAATATACTTCTACTACCTGGTGTACTTCATCCCCATTTAATACACTACGAAAGTGATCTCGCTAAACGTTTTACATAATAATTGTTTACTCACAGAAAATGAATCAGTCATTTGGCGCATTCTTACGACACCTGCTGTTCGTAGAGCTGTTATTGTGGGAAGTTGTTTGCAAATTCTACAGCAACTTGCAGGGATAAATACCATCATGTAAGATTTCATGCTGTTGTATTGTTATTGAGCTTGCTGAGAGGCCTACCCATAGGGTTTACTTCAGGCACAAAGGGAGTAATATCCCTCATATATATGCATATAGTCATTGTTGATTAATATAATCATTGCTATTTTAGTAAAGAATACAAACGTGCTTGAATTCTTATGAATTTTTTTCCCAACTGAACTTTCTAACATGGTTCAGATGTGGTTCAAAGGTGATTTTTGTTTCCATAGGTATTATAGCGCATCTATCATCCGAATGTCAGGCGTGGAGGATGATACATCTGTGATATGGATGGCTTCCATAGTTAGCTTTACAAATTTTGCCTTCACTTTCGTTGGTCTTTACTTTGTGGATAGACTGGGAAGAAGAAAACTCAGTCTTGGAAGCTTGACAGGTATCTTAAAGTTTCATCTGTTGTGTTTGTATACAAAGTGATTCAATACTCCTATCTTAATGGGTAAAAAATATAATGGCCCGAGGTACCAATGGTCCCAGAAATTTTTCAAGTCTTTCAAAAGAAAAGAAAAGGAGAGAAAGAGAAAATGGAAAGGAAAGGGTAGAAAGGTGTGAAACTGAACTAAAAATACTTTTTGCAAAAATCAAAAACTGCTTACCTATCCATAGATCTTTTAAAGACTATTCTGTTCATAATCAAACACTTTTTCTAGTAGATATCATTGAACAAAGAACTGTCAGTGTTTGATAATTTGTGCTATTTTTCGGTATATTCAGAGATGTTCCCAAACTCCAAATTTGTAATAATTTTTTTGTAAGTACTTTGAAGGCTGTGAAATGAAATGTTTATAAACGGGTAGTTTTATTTAGAACACAGTTGTAAACATAGGCAGGATTTGAGGGGGCAAAGGGGACATTGCCCCTCCCCACTTTTTTCCGAATTTGTATATTTTGTCCGGTGATTTTTTATTTCCCCACCCACACTTTTAACTCCTTCCCCACAGCAAATCCCGCCCATGGTTGTAGAATATTAAAGTGTTTCTTGATATTCCTCAGGTGTGATGCTATGTCAGGTCTACCTAGCTCTTGCCTTCTTCTTTATTGCCAAGACATCCCCTGACGTCAGTGAAAACTTTCCCCTCCAACAACACAGATGCTGTCTATTGTAACACTTTTATGTAAGTTACCAGTGGAATTATTACCAAACCATCATTTGAAACAAATATGGAGTACTTTTTAGATGATTTTCTCCATCATGGATTTATCAGATGTTAAATTTTTTAATCAAGAGTCTGACATTGTGGCAAATTTGGTCTAAGAATCAATTCTACAACATTTTGACCAAATTTGTCTTAGAATCAATTGCACAATGACATCATTAATTCATAATGCTTTTTAATAGAATTGATTTTGCTGACTGATTTATTAATCACTTTGAATCAATATCTTTTTATCATGTACTTTAAATAATTTTATTCACAACAAGATTTCAAGGATAAGCTCAGTGGTCAAGCATGTCCATCTGGTACAAGGATAAGCTCAGTGGTCAAACACGTCCATCTGGTACAAGGATAAGCTTAGTGGTCAAGCACGTCCATCTGGTACAAGGATAAGCTTAGTGGTCAAGCATGTCCATCTGGTACAAGAATAAGCTTAGTGGTCAAGCACGTCCATCTGGTACAAGGATAAGCTTAGTGGTCAAACACGTCCATCTGGTACAAGGATAAGCTCAGTGGTCAAGCACGTCCATCTGGTACAAGGATAAGCTTAGTGGTCAAGCACGTCCATCTGGTACAAGGATAAGCTTAGTGGTCAAGCACATCCATCTGGTACAAGGATAAGCTTAGTGGTCAAGCATGTCCATCTGGTACAAGGATAAGCTCAGTGGTCAAGCATGTCCATCTGGTACAAGGATAAGCTTAGTGGTCAAACACGTCCATCTGGTACAAGGATAAGCTCAGTGGTCAAGCACGTCCATCTGGTACAAGGATAAGCTCAGTGGTCAAGCACGTCCATCTGGTACAAGGATAAGCTTAGTGGTCAAGCACGTCCATCTGGTACAAGGATAAGCTTAGTGGTCAAGCATGTCCATCTGGTACAAGAATAAGCTTAGTGGTCAAGCATGTCCATCTGGTACAAGAATAAGCTTATTGGTCAAGCACGTCCATCTGGTACAAGGATAAGCTCAGTGGTCAAGCACGTCCATCTGGTACAAGGATAAGCTCAGTGGTCAAGCACGTCCATCTGGTACAAGGATAAGCTCAGTGGTCAAGCACGTCCATCTGGTACAAGGATAAGCTCAGTGGTCAAGCACGTCCATCTGGTACAAGGATAAGCTCAGTGGTCAAGCACGTCCATCTGGTACAAGGATAAGCTCAGTGGTCAAGCACGTCCATCTGGTACAAGGATAAGCTCAGTGGTCAAGCACGTCCATCTGGTACAGGGATAAGCTCAGTGGTCAAGCACGTCCATCTGGTACAAGGATAAGCTCAGTGGTCAGCACGTCCATCTGGTACAAGGATAAGCTCAGTGGTCAAGCACGTCCATCTGGTACAAGGATAAGCTCAGTGGTCAAGCACGTCCATCTGGTACAAGGATAAGCTCAGTGGTCAGCACGTCCATCTGGTACAAGGATAAGCTCAGTGGTCAGCACGTCCATCTGGTACAAGGATAAGCTCAGTGGTCAGCACGTTCATCTGGTACAAGGATAAGCTCAGTGGTCAAGCACGTCCATCTGGTACAAGGATAAGCTCAGTGGTCAGCACGTCCATCTGGTACAAGGATAAGCTCAGTGGTCAGCACGTCCATCTGGTACAAGGATAAGCTCAGTGGTCAAGCACGTCCATCTGGTACAGGGATAAGCTCAGTGGTCAAGCACGTCCATCTGGTACAAGGATAAGCTCAGTGGTCAGCACGTCCATCTGGTACAAGGATAAGCTCAGTGGTCAAGCATGTCCATCTGGTATGCAAAGACAATCAACGGAACAAAAATGCAGAGACATCGCTAAAAAATCATTCCATTTAGGAGATATTTAAGTTTAATGTTATATGTGAGAGTGACTAGTTCTTAAATTCTATGTGTGTTGTATTGAAGTATTTGCTAAGATTGTGCTACTAAGAACTAGTGAATATATCAGGAGCACTATAAAACTAATATAACTAATTTATCACTTGATAAAATATTTTGAGTTCGTAAACAAAATATAAAAAAATAGAGGGATTTTATCACATGACTCTAACTCCACAGAAAGCCATATTTCAGGGCAGAGCATTGTTGCGTTTCACTCGTCTTTACACAGCTCAGTCACACCACACAGCCCAGTCACATCACACATACAACAAATGTTCAGCAATTTTACTGATTGCAGTTTTTTGTTCACTTTAGATTTTACTTCATATTTTCTGTAAGTTTGATTCACTGGGTATACGAAGAGTAACTTTTACGTGAATGCCATCTGATTGTTCGTTATATGCAGACAAAGCCTACATACCTGATATAAAGTACTTACTGCAAATCCTAGTGTGAACCGTAGGTTGAAAGCCGTAGTGTCGCACAGCAGAAACCCACTTCGAATGTTGATCAGGATAAGATGAAAATGGAGAAAACGTCTTTTTATTCCCCTGCACAAGTTTACTACTGCAACCAACGGCACAGCAAGATTCTAGCAAAATTATCTTACAAAAGTAATCTTATATAACTACATGCAAACGTTATAAATTTAATTAAATTAACAGCAGGCGACAGAGTTTTTTCCTACAAAATGGCAATGTGAACAGTCATGTGACCTCATGACGTCAACTGAAACACCCTTATACAATACATTATTAAAATTGTTCAGAAAGTGAGGGTGTGACATCGCCTGTATGCAGTAAACTCTTCTACACAATTTATATTTATTCACACTTGCAGCTCTTGAAATGATATCTCCTCAACATAACATCATATCACTGTAGGCTCTTAAAAGTTTGGTTTATGTTTTGTCCTCCACCATGCAATGTCTGAAGTGAATAAACTATTTTTTTAGAAAATATAATGGGAAAGAAACCTGATACATTAAAATGTCAAACTAGATTACAAAGAGTTACATTGAATTCTTTAAGCAGGAAAGTGTATATGATGATGTCATCAAAGAATTGATTTAAAAGAATTTAGAATTGATTTTTAGTACAATACATTAACAATTGTATTAAGGAAGTGAGGGTGTGGCATCACATTTCTACATTAGACTTTTCCGTTTTGTCCTCTAACATGTAACATAAACATGTCTGACCTAAATGAATTAAAATATTTTCGAAAATAAAGTGGGGAAAATGTTGAAATGTTAAACTAGATTTCAAACAGCTACATTGAATTCTTTAAGCAGGACTATGTGATGTCATCAAAGACATACAACGATGTCATTCACGGCCTAATAGAGAACCCTCAAATGTTGACAATTAACCAGCAAAATATTATTTTTGGTTACAGTTATTGCTGGTTTTTGGTGAGCATGCGAAGCATAATGCGAACCTATGTAATGGCGATTTTGTCCGCCGGCCGTCCACAGATTTTCTTCAGATTTTCTTAGAAATGGTAAAGTTTTTTGAAAATTCCTCAGAAACTGTTAAAGTTTCTGCAGAGTTCCTCAGAAAAAGTTAAAGTTTCTTCATGGAAGGTTAGAATTTCCTTACAAAATGTTTAAAAAAAATTCAGAGACACTTAAGACAGATTGAAGACTAATTTCCTAAAAAAGTCTACGAAACATTTAATATTTCTTTAGAAGATAGCTGTAAGATGATATAATTTCTGAAGATTTCTTCAAAATATCCAATTTTTTCCTAAAAATTAAATATTTCTGAATTTGTACCTTAAAATTTATGTTTTTTAAATATTTTTTTAAGGGGGTTGGGGGGTTAATTTGGATTTGGATTTTTTATGGTTTTGCTGAAATTTTGTTTATGGTTTTGTCCCCCCCTCCCTTTTCCCTATCCCCCTCACCTGCAAAAAAGCTATGCCACTGCTTCCCAGCACTGCTGGTCATCATTTTCTACAGCTGAGTGGAAAGTGTCTTGCTCAAGAACACAATGCAGTAGTTCTGTCTCGGGAATGGAACCTGGTACCTTTTGCATACGAGCAAGACTCCTTTACAACTGAGCCGCTGCACCTCTAAACAATCCTTCTATGCTTTGTGGAAATAGCATGGTATTTTGACAAATTATTTTAACAACCTAGGAGTGTAACAGGGATTTATCATTTGTAGAAATTTTGAGAGAAAAAATATTTTAAGTCAGGAAAACTTATGTAATTTTCAATCAGATGCTTATACAATTGTGAAGAAAGTGAATGCATGACTTCCTTCTTGTGATGGCTGCTTTCAATACCAGTCAATAGCGATCAAAGTTTTAGGTCTTTGAAAGAAATATTCCCATGAATTTTCATTTTTAAATATATGTTAAAGGACTATTAAAATCATCTTGATAACTTGTTCCATTTCGGAATTATTGCACTTCAAGCAAAGATTTTACCAGTGTGTTAAAAAGTGACCTTTCCAGGGTAAAGTGTGATTTCATAATTGCAGATCCAAAATAATTCTTTATGTACTTCTTTAAAATGGAAATTTATTATTTTTGTTCATTTAGAGTTGTATGGTACATGAACAGAGCTGTTTGTAAATGTTTGTTATTCATCTCAAAAACTAAACAAAAAATGCTTCCAATGATTCAGAAAGGCAATTCATTTTGCAACAATTCTTCCTCAAACTTCATCAAGTTCCTCCGCAACAACAGTCTCTTCCACCACATATAATCTCCTCCCCTCCTCCCCTTCTACACCTAACCTTACTCACCCTTTTCTTTGCACCTAACTTTTTCTCCCACATTCAGCTTTTTACAAACCTTTCATCTCCTCACTATCCTTACTCTTACACCATTATTTATTAAGACCCTCTTGGCACATTTGACTCTGACTGTCGCGGTGTCGTTAAACATCAACAAACCAAACCAATCATTTTGCAAAGAAATACATGAACATTCTCCCACCCCCCTCTACCTACTTTTGCCTTTTTTGCACCTCTGCACTTCCTCTCTCAATCCCGGCTGTTAGTCCCTGTACTTTTCTTGGACTCCTTCCATTCTCTTTTTTCCTACCTCTTGAATAATCTAACCTCTCAGGCACAATATGACCCTTGCTGTCGTGGTGCCGTTAAGCCTCCATCAAACAAACAAACATAAAGATTGTCTTGGATCTGCCTCTATGACATCACATTGTACACTGCAAGGTCAACTGGTAAAATCTTTGAAATGCAATAACTCCATAACGGATTAAGATATCAACATGATTTGTACACCAATTTGTTTCTCAAATAGTCCTCTATTATATGCATGAAAAGGAAAATTGACAGGAATATTTCTTTAAACTAAGTCTCTTTTAAAAGTAACAAAATACCAAGGAAGTTATTATTATTATTATCATTATCATTATCATTATCATTATTATTATTATTATTATTATTATTATTATTATTATTATTATTATTATTATTATTAACATTATTATTATTATTATTAACATTATTATTATTATTATTATTATTATTATTGTTGTTGTTGTTGTTGTTGTTGTTGTTGTTGTTGTTGTTGTTATTATTATTATTATTGATATCATTATTATTATTATTATTATCATTATCATCCTTGTTATCATAATATCATTATTATTTTCATTATTATTTCCATTAATATTATTATTATTATTATTATTATTATTGTTAATATTATTATTATTATTATCAGTATTATTATCAGTATTATCATTATTATTATTATTATTATTATTATTATTATTATCATTCATTATTATTATTATTATTATCATTCATTAGTAGTAGTAGTATTAGTAGTAGTATTGGTATTATCATTATTATTATTATTATTATTATTATCATTATCATCATTGTTTTTGTTGTTGTTGATGTTGTTGTTATTATTATTATCATTAAATTTTGCCTTTTCAGATCCTGTGATTCATGCACTCTCCATTCATCTTGTGGATTTTGTTACGATAAGCATTCATTGAACCATACACTAGATACAAGTTTTTGTCTTCCAGTTGCTAAGCTTGACCTTAATGAATCATCACTTGGTCCATGTTCGCCATCCTCTCACACGACAGAATATCATTGGGCGCTTGATTACTGCCCGTCTCCCGTCAGCTTCCTTGCTCTGATTGGTCTTATTCTGTATCTAATGTGTTTTGCTCCAGGTGAGAAGAACGTCCACTAATTATTAACATACTTCTTTCTTGTAATACACTACCAAAATCTGTACTGCTTTTATGGACAAGCTTTTCTATTCTTTATTATTCAACATTCATACATTATATGAATTTAATTCAGGCAATTATATGGTGGCAATTTTTCTTAGTGGCTTTTTGATCTGTATTCTCTAAGTTTTAATTAGTATTTAAAGATTTTCTTAAAAATTGAAGGTTTTCTGATTAGCAGCCACATTTGGTAGAATCTTAATTTACTAGTACGATTTTTTTCCATTGTAACTAGGAAATTTGGGGGGGTTATTTTCTAAGAGGTGACTTTTCCTACGCCCCTCTTCCCTGGACCAAAAAAGTTACCTTTGTATCTGTCAATTGCACCTTAATAACAGTAATAATATCATTCATACGTGATGTAATAATTTTAACTGAAGTTATAAACCCCATGACTTTTACCAAGCAGAAAATAAATATATAAAAAAATACTAATAACTATAATGTTTGAAGTGCTGGTCAACATTTAATGCCAGGGGGAAATGCTTGTTATAATCTGCTACTGTTAATATGTAAATATTTAATTTGCATTATTTGTCTCTATTCAGGTATGGGGCCAATACCGTGGATAATCAACTCGGAGATATACCCAGGTTGGGCAAGAAGCACCTGCAATAGCATTTCAGCCTCCTGTAACTGGACGGTCAACCTTCTAGTTTCTATGACATTCCTCAGCTTAACAGAAATTCTTACAAAATGCGGTGAGCATCTATGTAAACTTCATATACAAAATATACTTTGTTTGGTAATTGCCTGATAACAAACAGCATTAAATCAGGGGTAGAAAAATCATTGAACTTTGTGAAAAGCTTATTTAATTTCCATATGATCGATTTGAATGTATCTGATATTCCATTCTTTAATTAAACAAGACTTGTAAAATATTTCCCCTGAAGTGTTGGTTGGCAGAAAATCTCTTTAAAGGAATACAAATTTCTAAGATTTGTTTCTCATATTCCTTGTATACATAGAGTGAATTTGGTTTGCAGCATCAGCTTGGCATGCTCGAGGTCCTGGGTTCATTAGCTTGGCATGCTCGAGGTCCTGGCTTCATTCTCCGGTTTGTCTTCATTTGCCAGAATTTCTCAACTGAAACAGCCATGGACATCTCTATATAACCTTAGCTGTTAAGAAAGGGATGTAAAATGCCAAAACTACCCACCTACTAATTAGTGACATCTATACTCATTGTTTGATTGCATGATAGAGCTTTTTGTTTGGAGTAAAACCAGTCTTTGAAAATTCGTGAAATGCAATTTGGTTTCTTTATGATTTCTGAGTGATAGCTGATCAAAGTACAAATTTGTCACTTTATGAAAGTTTGTGTTGTAGGTGTCTTGCACCCCAAGATTAATTGCTTGTAAGATGTACTGTCCATTTTCAGCGATTCTTTATCAGTCGGCTGTTTTCATTCAAATTAGGGCTAAATATATTTCATCTTCTCTCATCACGATGACAGAGCAAAAGATTATTTTCATTGTATATCTAAGCTGCTATGAACCATTGGCTCACGAGGACTCTTATACTTCAGCTGTTGAGAAAAGTGGCAATGGTTGAATGGCGCTCGCCATCTTTGGGAGGGGATGTTAAGCCGCCGGTCCCGATAGTAGGACAGTCACACCCTGCCTGGTTTTCTGAAAACTTATTCGAGAAGAGAAGTGTCAATCACTTCCCGTCATGGCCCAGTGAAGCCCAAGTTCCTGCGCGCTGACTCGTCTGGCAGCCGGATAACTTATTCGTGGCTAATTGGGTCCAGTAGTTTAGGGCGCAGTAAAAAGGCGCTATATAAATCGCAAATATATATAATGCCTTGTTTTCTATATGTAGGTTTGTCCTGGTCATACCTCCTTCGCTATAGTTCATTTTAACATTTTTTTCCCTTCAATTGTTTAAAGGGTGGATATTATTAGCTGAATTTGATGAAATTTCTTGCTCTATACCTAATTTTGTTTAATTTGAGATATTTTACCATCAGTTGTAAATAGTTCTATAACAACTGTAGTTCAGTAGTTTAATCTGCATCTCCCATTTGTGAGTTCATAGGTTCAAATCCAGCTCCGAGATCAAAAGTTGTCGTCTAGTTTTCTGGGTTAGTTTAAGTTTAAGTTAAGTTTAAGTTTAAGTTTAAGTTTAAGTTTAAGTTTAAGTTTAAGTTTATTACACTTATATGGCGCATTATCTAAATAACTTATTCTAATGCGCCTTACAAAATATGCATATAAAGAAAATAAATACAAATGTGTAAATAAGATAAGCATGAAATATAAAGAAAACAAAGAACAAGAAAATTATGAAGAGGACTTGAAAGCACAATTAAATAAGTGAGTCTTAAGCAAGGTATGGAATTGTTTAAGGGATGGAGCAGATTTGATTGAAAGAGGTAAGTCATTCCAAAGTTTTGGGCCAAATATTTGCAAAGAGCGATCGCCATATGTAAGTTTACTTTTTGGAACATAAAGGATGAGGTGGTTTTGAGAGCGAAGGCGGTAACTAGTTTGTTTATAATGAAACATTTCGGTCAGATATAATGGGGCCATGTTATGAAGGGATTTAAAAATGAGTATTAAAATTTTAAATTTAATTCTATATGAGACAGGTAGCCAATGAAGATTTTGCAGTAGATAAAGTGATGGAGTGAAACGGTTGCTTCTTGTGACGAGCCTTGCAGCATAATTCTGAACACGCTGCAACTTTTTCACTGTAACACCTGGCACCCCTGCAAGGAGGATATTGCAATAATCTATGCAGCTATGCACAAGTACATTTACAAGTGATATTGCAGAGCTTCTGTCCAGAAACTTCATGCACCTTCTAATGTTAAATAAATGGTAAAATGCTGTTTTGCATTTGTGATTGACATGGTCAGCCATTGTCATACCTTGATCTAACCAAGCGCCCAAATATTTGACAGTGGAAGATAATTTTACACTGTCGTTACCAATAGCAATACTGCCAATATTTAATTTTGTTTTTTTAGTTTCCCCATCTGCACTCCAAAATCATAGACATAAAGGTTTGGCAGTCTGGCACACAGGACTGGCAGTTGTTGTAGTTGGCACCTGCTATTTCTTGACATGTGTACTCTATAAGGTCCTGCAGAGTTTCTGCAAGAGAGAATCATGTAAACAAACAACCAAACATATCTCTCCCAATATTTTCACATCGCTTCTTTCATTCTGTGCAGGTACGTTTAGTTTGTATGCAGTCATCTGTTTTCTGGGAGGGCTATTCATCTACTTTTTCTTGCCTGAAACTAAAGGTCTTCCATTAGAAGATGTGACCAACTTATTTTCCCAACCACTGTGCTCATCTCGGCGGTCAAGAGGTGAAAGTTCAGAGTATCAACCAATCCAAGAGCGAGATGCCCTCATTCAGGCATGAAAGAAAAATGACTGTCTTTCATTCAAATGAGGGTGATTTTATCAGTATTTATTACTTGTTTTTATCCATCCATATAAGAAATACAAAACTTTAATTTTTCATTGCAAATACAGCTTGGAAATCTTGCCCTTGTAAAAACAATTGTCAAATATGTTGTGAAGTGTGTATACAAGTGGAACAGTTTGTATGAAGATTTTTTGCCAATTTTTTTGTCCATATTAGGCCCCATTGAAAAAAATCATTAGCTTGAATTATTTTAA
Organism: Chiridota heheva; assembly: GCA_020152595.1. NCBI lineage: Eukaryota > Metazoa > Echinodermata > Holothuroidea > Apodida > Chiridotidae > Chiridota > Chiridota heheva. The sequence goes on along the minus strand of JAIGNY010000440.1, from coordinate 200,174 downwards.
TTGCTTCCGATAGTTTCCAATATTGATTACACCTGAAATGGTTGACATAACATGTAGTCTCATAAATCAATTCATGACCAACCCAACCTGCGCTTACTTGCCTACTGTAGCACAGAAAGCATAGTGTGTGATGTTTCTAACAGCATTTGCATGGCTTACCCACTTTGCTTAAAGCGCATGTTGGGTTGGTTATAAATTGATTTATAGGGACCTGAACATGTAATGAACTTATCTGGGAGGCTGCAAATCATTAAAATGAATTGGCTTGAGGAAAAAAATGCCCGCCCACCCGCATGCATTACTTTCCAACTGGGTTAGGGTCATTAGCTAGTATTTCTTTATGGGACTTTAGCTTTACAATAAAATATTTTGGTTTTGAAATCTATTCTGCTTGTTCCTGATCTGAGTGACATTCCAAGAAAAGTTAAGATTTGCTTTATTATATTCTACTTTCTATGCTATTATTTTGCCAGTGATAAGAGGTCAAACGTGCACATTCAACCATAAAAAGAAGCAACTACATTGCCGCCCACCCTCCATGCTATTAGTGCATACATCAGTAAGACTCCTGGAATCACGAAACCAGCAACAAACAACTTCACACCATCAAAGTCAAGACCAATATCCCTCTGCACAGTCGCAACCACAGGGAAGACATCGTTGTCACCCACATCTGCCTCGGTCACTCCTCTCTCACCCACTCCCATCTTCTTTCTGGCTCCCCTGCACCTCTCTGGCCCACCTGCAACACCGACCTCTCCATCAAGCATATCTTCCTAACCTGTCCCCCTATACCTGAATTCCAGGTCTCTTCTCTCCTCACCCACCTCAATCTCGGATCTCTTCAAAGAAAATCCCTCCTCCAACATTATCAACTTCTTCTGCAACAACTTTTTCCACCATATCTAATCTAGCTTTCTCCTCCCTTCTACATCTTACCTCACACACCCCTTTCTTTTCACCTTATTTTTTGGTTCGCATGCAAAGCATAATGCGAACCTATGTAATGGCGATTTCGTCTGTCTGCAGATTTTCCTGGATTTCCTCAGAAATGTTAAAGTTCTTTTAGAATTCCTTAGAAAATGTTAAAGTTTTTTCAGGGTTCCTCAAGAAAAGTTCAAGTTTCTTCAGATATCCTTATGGAAGGTCAGAATTTTCTTACAAAATATTAAAGTTTTTTCATAGACAGTTAAGATAAGATCAAATACTAGTTTACTAAAAAGTCTACAAAACATTTGATATTTCCTTAGAAGAATACTGTAAAATGATATAATTTTCCAATATTCTTCAGAGATCCTCAAGTGTCTCTCTTGTAGCACTGGAAATTTAAAATTGTTGAAAATCTTCAAAATATTTGGGCACCAACAAGTGTATCAGACATGATTATTAAACACTGCCTTTATTATTGTGGTCATTTGCATAAACTTGCTACAGTATATGAACTGACCAGACTTTATTATTTAGTATGCTCAGTCAGGGAGTGTGACAGGATGTGACTGCATATGGATATAGGGAGGGATGCCATGTGGGACATGGATCGGGCCATATGATATAATATATACCATGGTAAACACCAAGGGCTATATCGGGCATAATTATTTGACTCCGCTTTTTTTTCTTTTTCAACAACTCATTTACATATAAGTTATTATATGAACTGACACTTTCATACATAGTATGCTCAATCAGGGACTGTGATAGCTAGGATGAGACTTCTTATGGAGCCTATAAGACGTCATGTGGGACATGGGATGGGATGCCATGTGGGACATGGGGTGGGATGCCATGTGGAACAGGGTGGAATGCCATGTAGGATATATGGTGGAATGCCATGTGGGACATGGGGTTCCACCCCATTTCAAAAAGTCATTTGCATATAAGTTTACAATAATTTCCCTAAATATTTGCTTGGTCTTCCTTTTAACTGTATTAATATTCTTGCATTAGGTGAACTTGGGAGAGCATCTTTCAGATTTCAGTCGTCTCTAAAGCTTATTTAGTATTGGCTGCCTGTTATTAGACATACAGAGGATAGGTATACTAAGCATAGTTACCATAAACAATTTCGCTTAGCCTCTAATAATTTACCGTCTTGGGGGTTAAGGATTAAAACTTTACTTTGTTCTGCTGGTTTTTTTTGTTTGGAATACTCAGGGTGTTGGTGACAAAAAATCATTTTTACATATTTTTAAGCAAAGGATTTTAGATACGGATAGACAAAACTGGATCAGTGATGTAAACTCTATGGATAGTCTTTGGTTTTATATTATTTTGAAGACAGAAAGTTGTGTGGAACCTTATACGTTTCTCATCAATAACTTTATTTAAGAAAACTTATTCCCAAACTACATTGTGGTACCCTTGAAATTGAAGTAAATGTTGAATGCAAGAAAAACATTCCATACAATCAAAGAATTTGTAAATTTTGTTCTCTGAATCTAATTGATGATGAATTTCACTTTGTTTATTTGCCCTTTCCTCTATGAATTGCGTGCAAAGTACATACTGTACCAGATTATTATGTTAAGTACCCTGATAAACAAAAGTTTATGAGCTTATTGTGTCTATGCACTGAACAATTGTATAAATCGCTCTCTATTTATATCATGCATGCCATTAAGTTTTGTGAAATATAGGGTGTTCAGCACATACTATGCTTAGTTATTTCTTTTATCGTTTATCTGTTTATGAGGATCCTCGATCCTATTCTTATATATGTTGATGATATTTTTGTAAATATTTTGTGACAAGGGCCAAGTGCACTGATATAATAAATAAAATGAAATGAAATGATATGAACTGACACTTTCATACATAATATGCTCAATCAGGAACTGTGATAGCTAGGAGACTTCTTATGGAGCCTATGGGATGTCATGTGGGACATGGTGGGATGCCATGAGTAACACAGAGTATAAAATAGGTTGGGATGCCATGTGTGACATAGGGTAGGAGGCTATGTGGGACATAGGGTAGGAGGCCATGGGATGTGATGCCATAAAGTAGGATGTCATTGGGAGGGATACCATGTGGAACATATGGTGGGACATAAGGTAGGATGCCATGTGAGACATCAGGTGGGAAGCCACCGAAGTGGGGCATGGAAGGATGCCATGTGGGACATAGGGAGGGATGTCATGTGGTACATATGGTTGGATTAATGTGGGACATGTAGGATGGGTAGGAGGTCATGGGATGTGATGCCATGTGGGAAATAAAGTAGGATGTCATTGGGACATTGGGAGGGATACCATGTGGAACATAGAGCGGGATGCCATGTGAGACATCAGGTGGGAAGCCACCGAAGTGGGGAATGGAAGGATGCCATGTGGGACATATGGTGGAATGCTATGGGGTGGGACCTATGGTGGAATGCCATGCAAGCAATGGGATGTCAAGTGGGAGGGACACTGGATGGTGGAATGCTATGTGGGAGATATGGTGGAATGCCATGTGGGACAAGGCATGGGATGACATGTGGGATGGGACATCATGGGGGACATGGGACATGGGATGTCATTTAGGTCATTTTTTCCCCTTTCAGTCCTTCATCTTAAACATCAATTTTGGAGACAATTGGACCTTAGTGCATAAACATCAAGCCCCCACCACAAATATTTTTCTTTAGTGTTGCCTGAAAGATAACAAGTTCTAAAAGTTCTTCATTTTTTAATGCCTGTTTGTGCACTTCTGAAAACTAATAATTTGAAGCGATGGCAAGGCAAAGATCTTGATCAGTCATATCTAGACCTGAAAAGTCTGTTTCAAACTTCTTCAAAGACTTTTATTTTATAAATTGAAATTACAGGGTGTGAAGACATGACCAAGTTATTCTTTAACTGCTGGGTATTAAGTTTATCCCTCATAAGTCTATTTTAACTAGCTTTTGTAATTTATTTTTCATGTAATACTTTTTCATTCTTTAACCCTTTACTGTTAAGCTATATAAGACTTAAGTGTGCAGGGGCTATTATTGTTTTTTCACAAAACTAGTATAGGAGATATCCACACTAAAATGTGATTACTGTGAGGGAAAAAGTTTTCATATCAGAGAAAAAGTTTGTTTGTTTGAAATAATAGTCCCAAACTTGGACAACAACTAAGAATGTTATTTCTAAACATTTAACTTACTAAAGCATTGTAATTTTTTTCACCAATCAACCTGTTTTCGTATCATCACTAACTCGTATTTTGATACTTTCATCGATTCGATGTGTCGTAAGTGATTTAACTTGGAGGTACCAACTCCAAATTGAAATGCTGAATGCCGCTTCTAATTCCTTTATTTTTGCCCTTTGTTCTTGTATATGCATTGATATGGTACAATATCGGATCGTAGGATGAGCAGTATCATTGAAAATAGTGTGTTGAAACGCGTACATGTACAGTGTTAGCACAGACATCCAAGTAAAAGATACCGTACATGTATGGTGCCAACATTGAAAGAGTTAAGCCCATTAAATTTAATTTTTATGTTTCAATGTAAAACTTCTTTGTCATCCTGTAAGGTTACTTGTGTTTTTAAGCCAGGCAAATTATATTGTTGCTACATAATAAACCCTATGATTCAATGAAGATACTTTAAAAGTAGATAAGAGGTAAAACCACTTCCAAGGAATATTCATCATTGAATAGGTAAGTTCAAAATTAACAAGGGTTGTATATTTTACATTCAAATAAGTTTGTGTAGAGTGATCATTTTCAACAATTTTCACTATTGATTTTAAAAAGGATAACAAAAATTAAATTCCAAAATAGTAGTTTTAGTGATTGTTATAAAAATACAAAATTTCCAAAAATTAATCATTAATAGCTAAAAGTTAATTATAAATTGTGTCACAAATGTTTAACAGCATGTATTAGTATGCATTTGGTCATTGATGTTTCTCTTAAAAGACAAATTGTATTTAACACCTTTTAAATTTTGAGAGGTTTAAGACAAAAGGTATTTAGTGTTCATTAATGTGAAATAGTTTACAGAAAAGTATGAAGTTAACCTCACACAATATTTGCTGCCTGATACTTTTAAGAACTTTTTCATGGTGGGCATGGTTGTTATCAAAATACTACAAACCTGACAAATGTTGCTCACAATTGTGTTACTTGGTTGACTTTCTGAGTTTAAACAAGTCTGTAACTAAAATTGATTTAATCATGACTTCAACAAATCGACTGAGACTCAAAGGCTTAACTTTAAAAGTTATTCTTAGACTTGGATGTGACTTGCAAATTGTATTAGAGCTATGCTCCTGTCAATTATGTATGTGACATACTGAAGAATTGCCCAAATATACCCCTAAGGTCTGCAAGGGCCTTTCCCAAGTTGGTTTTATGTGTGACAGACTGAGGAATGGCCCCTGGAGACCCAACTCTGAATTGACAAATTTGCAACTTGATTCAGCTCAAACGCAGAACATTGATGTGTGAATTCAGGTGTGGCAGAAAAAGGAAAAACTTTTAATGGTAGTTTATTGATTTTGAAATGGTTTTAGCATACTGTAAAGAGAGCAGTACTGGAAAGATTATACCTATCACATTGTGTCTTTAAATCATGAAGATGATTCTGAATTCCTAAAGGATTAGCTCAGTGGTCAAGCAAGTCAATCTTATATGAAAGAGAACTTAAAGAGTAACACAATGCTGAAGAAAGCATTAAAAAATGTATTATGTTAAGGAGATGTTCAATTTTAAAGTTCTGTATTATCTGTGTAGAAATGACTGATGCAGTAAGTCTACCTAATATGGAAGTTTGTTGCCTTCATCCTCACATTCTTAACAATTGTTAATGTATTTTAAAGAAAATTTATTTAACTTTTTTACTATTTGAATTATTTTCTCAAATTTTCCACAGGTGGTAAGTTATAATTACATGTACCTTTACAAGATTCTGTTCGACTGCATTTCCTGACATATCCAATGGTGTTTAGCTACAAAATCGCAGGACAAAATATGATAGAACAGAAAGACTTTGAGGAATCTTAGGCCATAACATCACAACTAGTCTAATTTCAGTTGTTTCTACACAAAACTATTCCAAATTTTAAACTTAAATATCTTTTAATGGAATAAGATTTTTGAATGCTTTCTTCACCATTTTGTTTCTTTTTAAGTCTAGACTACTGAACTAATCCTTTAGTAGGTTTTGGTGGAATAATAAACAAAATATATACTTTATTCACTGTTTTTATATCTTTTGTAAAATAGAATGATATCAATGTATTTAATATATTAAATATAAATAAGGGAAGATCAATTAGACAAATAAATTACAAAAAGTAATAAGTTTTGTCTGTGCTTGTTCATACTGATTATATGCCACCTCCTCACACACTATTAGACGATGATAACAAGTTTTGTTATGTGCCCTCCCAATGAACCACAACAAGTAAATAAGCCATAAAAAACTAACTGAAGTTATTTAAATGGAGTAAAACAGCATAAATTTCTGACTCCTGATTGTATGACAGTAGTGAAGGGATGGAAAGCCAGGGGTGAGGAAATTAATTAGGAGGGGGTTTTGGGTTCATTTATAAAGAGGCAATGTGCATCCTCCAACCTTTTTTTAACACCAGTAAAAATCATACACCAAACTTGCATGACCATTCATGACCTCATGAAACAATTGGTCTCACAGGTATTATTACAAATATATTTACGGGGGCATTGGGTTCATTAAGGGGCAATGTGCATCCTCCAACTTTTTCTAACACCAGTAAAAATCATACACCACACGTGCACGACCATTCATAACCTCATGAAACAATTGGTCTTGCAGGTATCATTACAAATATATCAACGAACCCCCCTTTCTACTTAGATGTAGAAAGCTTAGCCTCTCCTATGCTTTTAGAGTCCTCACCAACACCCAGAACCCTGTTTACAAACTCATTAGGTACCCCAATTTCTCCACCCTCTTTAAAAGGACTAAAAACCCTATCCCCTCCCTTCAGCTTACGCATTAAATCAGACCTCTTCCATCTCGGCATCAACCCCGCCACTCTCGGCACCTACTCCTGGCCCACTTTTTCTCCTTGGGCCACCCCCCTCCCTTCTGTCCACCTAGACCTCTCCACTCATTACAAAACTCAAGCCCACCCTAACCTCATCATCAATCTCCACAACCAAATTAAAGACCAACTCTCAAATTACACCTCCATTTATACTGATGGCTCCAAGGAAGGCATTCAAGGCAACAAGACAGCTGCTGCTGCCGTCATCCAAGACATCACCCGCAGTAGCAGACTTCCCGACTACTCATCCATCTTTTCAGCCGAGGCTAAGGCCATTCTTCTCGCCCTCAACTTTATTGAGTACTCTCCTCTCAGCCACTTTGCCATTTTCTCTGACTCAAAGGCTGTTCTTACTTCTTTACTCAATCTTAAATGGGATAACCCTACATGTCACCTCCTACTCCGGAAACTCCTTTCTCCCACCTTCTGCAGGAAAGGTGTTCTTTTCTTCTGGATACCCAGCCATGTTGGCATCCCTGGCAATGACACGGTTGATGCAGCCGCTAAGCTTGCCCTCAACCTCCTCCCTATCCCTTTACCCAAAACCCTCTCTGACATAAAACCGCTTATCGCTTCCCTTGTTTAAGACCGCTGGCAAACCTCATGGAACTCCCAAATTGAAAACAAATTCCATGACATCCAGCCCACAATTCCGATCAAATCAACCAACAACAACCTCTCTCGTATCGACAACGTTCATATTACCTGTCTTAGAATTGGTCACACCCACCTCACTCACTCCCACCTCCTTATTGGTTCCCCTCAACCCCTTTGTAACAATTGCCACTGCACCCTCACAATCCATCACGTTCTCCTTGCTTGCCCCCTGTACAACCTTCCCAGAGCTTCCCTCGCTCCTCACAACTCAATTGCTGAGTTCTTCCAGAAAAACCCTCTGGATAAAATTATCTCCTTCCTTCATCATGCTTCCCGCTACAACCATATTTAATTCTCCTCTTCCACCCCCTCTCTACTTTGTTTTTGTTTCACCCATGCACCTCCTCTCTTAATCACAGCTTTCTGACTTTTGTTCTTGATTTTCTCTCATTCTCCCCGTTTCCTTTCCTTTCTACCTCTAGAATGATCTGACCTCTCAGGCACAGTTTGACCCTCGCTGTCGTGGTGCCGCTAAGACCTCTTTAAACAAACAAACAAACATATTTACTTTATCATGTGTCATACTTTATGGTATATGAACGATGAGAATAGGTAAGAAGCATAACAACACAAACTATGAGAACGATTATCAATAGCGTTTGTAGCTTTTCTTGTCAAAGGTCTCTAGCCACATCAGCATACTTTGCCATAGCAGCAAATTAGTTGTACCAGAAAAATTAGCTTATCTTAGAAATCTATTAAGAAACCTGCATCAAAACTGGCTGAAACCAAAATCTTAGATAACTGAATGGGATTATTGCTCTATTAGCCACACCTAATCATTCTCGCTACAACAACTCAAAAGGTTTTATCATACATCATTCAGGACTACATTCACAAATTTCATTTTTGCCCTTGCACCATTGTTGAGTGGAACAGTCTATTAGAAACAGTGCAAGCCTACAAAACAAAACTATCTCAATAATTACAACACAACTCCCACAAAAGCTTGCTATTATACTCTACCAGAGTCCAGTCAATATACGAGTTGAAGTAATTAGCATGTAGCTGAAATGACATTTTGAGTATATATCCATTTACTGATATTTTTAAGGAAATGGAAAGAGTTCTTATAGATTTTGAGTTGCGTCCCTTCATACATCCCCCTTCCCCTTTTTTTCACCTAATCTTAATTACCTCCTTTTTTTTCTTCCATTTTCTCCCTTACAAACCTTTCTTTTCTCACTATCCTAAATCTTCCACCATAATTTATTAACACCCTCTTAACACATTTGACTTTGACTATCACAGTGCTTTTAAACATCAATAAACCAAACCAAACATCAGAAATATTGCATGCATAAAAATTAACCAATTCAGTTGTAATTCAATAATGAAATATGGGATCCTCAGATTTAATTCAAGACTTTTCTAAGCGAAATTTCCTATGTACAATGCAATAGGTAATGAAACAATTTTTGAGGTGCTCCTCAACTTTTAAGCTTACAATTAAATACTGGTACATCTTATAAAGATAATGCTAATATTACCTATCAGTTTTTCAACTTTCCCCTACCCCTTCCCGAAATACGGATTACTAAATTTAAATATCCCCTTCAAACAATTAAAATTTGAGCAACTTCAACTTTTTGTAATAATATTATAATATAAACTGATACTCAAAATGTCACACTGTTTTATCCTCGTATCTTTTTTTAAAAAGATGTTCAACATAAATGAACTTTAATCCAAATTGCCACTTGCTGCTTTCACAAGGAAGTTTGTTTTAATATCTGCTGGCCTCAAATATTTACATGGAAGCTAAACATGAGATAATATGTTTTTATTTTAAATTTCATTGTTGCAAGGAGACAGGCTCTGAAATGAATCAAGTGAATCCCCTAAAGTGTCACTGTCCGAAACACATTCATTTGACTTCTTTGATATGACAGGTCTCTGCTCACATTGGCTTATACATACTGACATATCATTTACTGCCTCTGTGTAATGATCCCACATGTGGGGACCATTTGCATCAATCTGAGACCACTTATTCAGCCTCTGTGAAAAACTAACATCAGTTTGAATATTTTGAGATTCCAAACTGATGTGGTCTGTTTGAGCACACACACTCTGGAATTCTTTTGCACCATCCGCACTCTTATTAATGGCATATTTTGGAGACTCGTTTTCTGTTTGAGTGAACGTATGATCAGTATCTTTATGCAGAACATCAGTCTGAGTAAACTGGTCACATATATCTTTCATTGCATTTGTCTGAGTAAAGCGGGTATAGATGTCTCTGATGGCATCAGTCTGAGTAGCCTGGTCACAAATGATCATGGCGGTACCAGTCTGAACACACTGATTGCTGTATTGAATGCTGTTCTTCCTGGGGGCTGCCATGCAATCATTACACTGGAATTTTGCATGATATTTGCAATATACATTACCCATGTGTATTTTTTCATGGGATGATGTCATACTCTCTGGTGAAGATCCTCCATTGCTGAGAGATATCTTCCTTTGTGGAGCTGTTCTTGCTGCGGTTACATTAGTATCTGGGCACAAGTTTTTCTGCTGAGTTTCACTTATGCTTCTTCCATCAGAGGAACAACTCATATCATTTCGCATGATGTTAGTCATCTGTCTAATACCCCTGGGAAGATTATCATCTCTAGAGTCATTCATGACTTCATCATTTGCTGCTTTAATGTTTTCAGAAAGGTCAGTTTCTGGATATGAATTGCCAGTTTGATTCAATATGGGCTGGGACTTTCTTTGAGGGTGATGCTTTGATGAAGGCAATGTATATCTGTCTGAATATTCTGTTTCTGTCCCTTGAGTTCCTCTGTAACTATACAGATTATCGTGGTTTTCTTCCTGTGAAAGAAGGAAACATCATTTAACACAATTTTTTTTTAGATATGTAACAATTCATATACAGTAGCTAGAGCAGATTACATTGTATCAGGATGTGACTTCGCTCTGGTGATAATCCTTTAATAGTCGCAATACTAACATTCAAATTTCAAGGTACCAAGCATCTCGGGTTGCTACCATCAATTCCAATTAAAACGTTCAGTTTGATATAAATTTGTTTTTTCATATTCATCAACAGTAAATAATGCATCTCATACACAAAATTAACCAAAGAAGTTACTCATGTTTCTGCAAAGTGGAGTAGCTAACTATAAATTCCAGGATTCTTCCTAATGTAGTTAAACCCCTGCTACCACAAAAATATATGAGGTGAGGGAATTGGTAGCAAAATGATTCAGTTCTGGTTTTGCAGAATCCTTTTGACAAGTTATTATTAACTCTTTCTCTAAATACAGTACATTTCTAAGACCAGCAAGAAAAGCCAGTATATACCCAGCCACAAAACACCAAAAACAAAAGGAATAAGGCGGTACACAAAAAACCCCAGTCAATTCTAAAAGCAGAAAAAACTACATGGATGTACAAATATAAGCCATTGTGATAACTTACCTTTCCAAATTTTTCAAAGCTCTGAACATTAGGACTTAACCTCTTCATAGCAAATACTGTATTTTTCTTCTTGTCTGAAAAAGAAAGAATTTATACCAACTTTTGAAAATGAAATTCAGTGGCACTTGTCAAATTGATAATACCTCTGTAATGTTATATGAAGCTGAAATAAATGAAAAGTGGAGAGAAGTTTCTAAATGCACTTAAATCATTTTTATATAAAAGTAAGTTACATAAATACCTGAATTGTCTTCTGGCTGCTGGTTCAATTGCTTGTCCAGTTCTAAGACCTGATGGTGAGACGGAAAAAAAAATATTATAACAAATGTATGTAAACACTTTTAAATGACACAACATACTAAATCACTGAAAACATCAGATTTAGTCAATAATGAATAATTTGTTAATAAGGTCACAATTAGATCTTTACATGGATAAATTGACTGACTGCTATTGATTAAGATCTAAAAGTGTTGAGAAACATTAATAACACAATTCATAGAACTGGTCACAATACACCATGTAAGCTAGGTAGGCATAAAAGTTCAGATTGATCACAATATGCTAAATTGATTTCAAAGCACTGTTCAGTCACTTTTAAGGCAATAAACCAAACAAAATGTATTACCACTAATTATAAAAAGCATGCCTTTTGAGAAACACAAAATTTCTTTCAAATTCTTAACCAGATGGAGATAGCGTATGTATTTAGGTCTGGCTGATCCACAGTAAGTTTGAGGGATTTTTGATATACACAAAACTGTGATGTATGAACCATAACCTCAGTTGTCTCTTTCTTTGATAATGAAGAGGATTTAGTTCCATATTTGGACTGGAGACTAAGATCATGCTGCTACTGCCCTGCATAAAATATGGTTGATCATTAATAAATCAATGGACTTAACATAGAAAACAGAAAAGCCTAAGCACACATCACAAATTTTTTTTTTTGGGAATTAAAACAAATTTAAAAGTTTCTTTTCATATTAACATCTGAAAATTCTGAAATTTTCAAATATCTAAAAATTCAAATATTTAAAAATTCTGAAATATCAAATATTTGAAAATTCAAATATTTGAAAATTCTTACAAATTAGATATCTGAAAATTCAAATATTTGGAAATTCTGAAATTTCAAATATTTGAAAATTCTTAAAAATCAAATATCTGAAAAATCTGAAAAATCAAATATCTGAAAATATAAAAAATCTGAAAACTTTAAAGTTTGAAAATTCAAATATTTAAAATTCACAAATCTGACAATTCAAATATATGAAAATTCACAAATCTGAAAAATCAAAGATTTGTGAAATGGTAAATTGTTAAGTGATTTTAATGGGAACTTACTACTCTTAATGGTTTTGGCAGACTCTGAAACCATTTTTTATAACCTTTCTAGCTAATCTATTAAAGGTTATGAGAGTTCTTACCTCTTTTAAAACCTTCTCAGCAATAGTGTCATGAGTGTCGGATTCTGGTCCAATCATTGAAAATTGTCTATAACAGAAAGAATCAATTGCAAGATTTCTGGAGATCATGGGACATTGCATGCAAAAAAGCAATTCAAAACATGCTGTATAAATCATTTAAAAAGATTCACAGAAGGTTACCCTAGAAGAACAATAGGTCCACGGTGCAATGAAGTCAGCTCAAATAACATGCATCTTCCACTGATAGCCCTTCACGCTAACTAGCAAGCTTCGACCATGAGTAACTATGTATCGCATGAATATAAGCATTGATCATGCTTAGTACTATACTGTCTAGCGAGCTGATCAAACAGTCTGACTGTAGTAATATTATTCATCAACCATATAGGTCCTTTGAGTAGAGACGTTAAATTTGAAGAAAAAGTTCTGCCAATCTTTTAAAAGAATTACTGCATCATGAGGGTGTTATTTTGCTTTCTCTGTGGTAAAGAAAATGTTGAATATTTTTAATTGTGGTGAATAGCTCTTAAAATTCAGTTGTATTTTTTTGATTATCCATGCTTGATGTCACATGGAATGGAATTGAGAGTACTTACAAGCCTTTAATGTCCCTGTAAATAATGCAACAGGGATTGTAATAGTTGTCATTAAAAGTAAACTACATTTTAGTTGAATATACTTTATTACTACAAAACAGTAATAATTTAAATCTATTGATTTTCTATAATTCTTACATATATCCACATTTGAATGTTTTTCAAAAAAAAAAGGAATTATCTTAAAATTAACGTTTAAAAACCAAATGGTTCCAATAACAAGGGAGGTCAAACACAGATCTAGTGCATACAGTAATTGTACAGTAAACTATACCTTGATCTGGAATCATTGCATGCACTTCCATGCTTATTATAGTCTCTTGACAATTGTGATAATTTCTTGGTGTCACTGGACGAGAAGGACTGGCTAGCTGGAGGCATATTAACTTTTCTGCTCATCACAGCTTGCTGCTGTCCTGCAATAAATATACATCCTTAGATTCTTATCAATATTTACTCTCAACCTCAACATTGAACTGTAAACATCTTGTTTGATCCTTCATTAATGTCATTTAAACATTTAAGTATAATTGTTGTATCAGAATAAAAGATATACACATGCACATTAGGAATACTTTTTTTTGTTATGTTTTGGTGTAAAGTAAATTTGCCAGTCAGTATTTTAATGAACCTTCAATAAGCCTCCTGAAATACTATATAGATTTGACAGAACTTCTATTCCAGAGCACTACAACTTTCACAGATGTGGCAAAACTTTTTGAGTTTTCATTCTGGTGTCATTCACTAGAAAAAAATAAAATTAGATTTGATGCAATTGTTTGAACTCAAAAACGTCATATACATAGGCAAAACATTTTTTCAAGCTCCTTGGAATATTTATTTTCATGAAACAGTCTGAGTTGTATATTTCATAGTGAATGCAAAAAATGTGAAACTTCTTTTCATCACCCTCCCCCCCCCCTCCCCTCATTTTTATCACAACTACTATAATTTTATGGAAAATTTTTCAAGACACTTCAAAGATACAACACTAGTTGAATTAAAATTGTACAACCACATTTAATCCAACACAGTGTAAGACTTTATTGTTTTGTTCTCCTAACTTATTTTCCTAACTTATCAAAGGTGATTCATAATCAAAAACCTAAAACAATTTACAGCAAAAGGTCATTCAATTTCTGAAAACTGGTCAAATATACACAAACTGAACAAAGCTGTGAAACTTCACAAACTGGTTCTTAAAACACAGACCAGCATTTATATAAATATTCACAGCAAAAGATACCAATGCAATTAATGCTTTACACGTTTCCAGTTTAAAGTGCCTGGAGTATGCATTACTTGCATAGTAAAGTGCTATATAAGCCAAAGTATTATTACTAATATGAACTTACCCTCAGGAGAAGTAAAGTCCCTTCCTCACTACACAGCAGGTCCCTAGATGACAGGGATGGTGAAGACGATACCACTGCCTGCCTGAAATACCTCTTAAAGTTACCCATAGTAGAACCAGAAGTGAAGCACCCTCCACTTCCACACTTCAAACTCTGGTGTTGATCAACAACTTCTGCCTAAAATGGGAAATACTCTCATCAATATAAACATTTGTAACAGTATCACATCGAATTTTTCTTCTTTTTTGATGGGGGTGGGGGAGGGGTTAAGTTAGAAAAGAAGCGAACAAATTAATGATTTACCAATTCACTCATTTTGCATTTCCTTCTTTCAGATGAGTCGTTTCAAACGTGTGTGCCCTACCACTTGAAATATTGTTCCATGGCCCATGAATTGTCCTAAATTTGTCAATTCTGAGGAATTTGTCCAAGATATCTCGAAGAAAATAATGAAATTTTCCTTAAATTGACAAACAATTCACCGAAATATTAAAATAAGTGCCTGAACATTTCCCGGAAATGAAGAAAATTTCCCCAAAATTGAAGATTTTCTGATTAGCAGCAACATCATTGATAAAACTTAATTTTGACCCCCACCCCCTAGAGAGGTGACCCTTCCTATGCTCATGCCTATCAGTATGATTGGGAGTTAGTGTTTATATAAATATGAATATAATGATGCTTTTTATTTTCGACATTTACTTCTTCAGCCCCTCCCACTTCCAAAATTGCTCTGTGGTTCCTGATTCTCCCACAAAGTTGATGTATTTCATTAGAATCTATTATCAGTTTTTATTAGTAAAACCTGCAAGAAAAATAAATTGATGAAAATTAGTTATTTATATACATTGCCAAATATACCCTACCTCAATTACTTTTGAGAAATTGCTTCTAATTATACAGAAACAAAAAATTAACATTAAAAGAAATACATAAACAATTGCAATGGAATTGCCTCTTATGACATCATCAAACACAAATTCATCATACTGTACAAAAACTTTAAAATGCAGTTGGGACATCTTTCAAAATCCATATCTTCCTCATCATTTAATGTAAATATTAGTCAATATTATTTGCAAGTTCAATGCTGGAAAATCAAAGTTGGTAAGGTCCATGAGATTTCTAGGAATACAATTTGTTCCAAATAGCATGCACAAATTTGCCAAGGCAAAGGTCATTTCATTCAGCCTCCATAATAAGGTTAAACCACATTTGGAACAGAACACGATTGGGGGAGTGTATGATGTGATGTGAGGGCAGGGGAATCTAACACTGGGTCAATTTGGATTTTGTTTGATAAGTGGTAGCAGGTAGGTAATTGATGACACAAGCAAGCTTGATGATATCTCTCATACAGTTTATATTCGCAGAGGAAAATTCCAGTTGAGGTATTCAGGGTAAAGTAAACTTCAACAATAAATACATGCCAACAAAAATGTTTTGTCACACACATTTTGATTAGGCAGCCTGACAATAGACAGTTTGTACCTTTCACATCAGTAGTGATGACAACTATTCCTTTTCGATGCATCCCCTACCCTTCCTGATGCCTTCCTATAAAGCAACCCAAATTCTACCCTGAGCCTGCCAATAGACATATTGTACCTTTCACATCAGTAGTGATGACAACTTTCATCCCCTATCAGTAGTGATGACAACTGATAAACAGTTTGTACCTTTTCAGATGCATCCCCTCCCCTCCTGATGCCTTCCTATAAAGCAATCCAAATTCTACTCTAAGCCCTTTCTTGGCTCTTAAAAACTTCCCATACCTCATAAGAAGCAGAGGTGGAAAATATGTTACTTTATGGGACCATAGAAAGTGTAAACAAAATTTGCGATACCCCTTTCCCTTTTTTATTTCTTTCCCCTTCTTTGTCTTTCAGGAAACTTTAAATGCTTGGACCTTTGGTGCCGTATTCTGTTATATTTTTCATCCCTGATTTAGAGCTTCCCACCCATCAAATAATCCAAACTTACTTGTAATGTGGGGGAGGAGTCACACGACATCTCAGTTGATGAAGGAGGACTGGACTGTCTGTAAATTCAAAATGAGAAAGATTTACATGATTTGAAATGAGACCAAATGCAAAGTTAATCTCACAGACTCCACAAAGGATTACAGAAATTGTAGATAATGTTTATATCAATCAGAAGTTCCTTTAGATATCTGCTACAGTGATTGCAAATTCTAGTAATTTTAAAGGTATATGGAATACCAAGATGTTTTATGTTATGGCATCTTACAAGTTAGACAGGAAAATCGTCATTGACTTCTTTGTGCAAAATTTTTGGGCTTTCTTATACAACCTCCAAATGTTACAACAATCAGATTACCTTGTAGCTAGGATGTTCAAAAACCTGGTAGGCTGGTTATCTAAAGGAAATTGTTCCTCAAAAGTAGAAAAATGATGTTTTTGTTACAAAATTTGACTCATAACATTTGAACAACACGAGAATCAAGTAATCAGACTATTGTACAATTGACGCGAGTGTACACATCACATGTAATCCAAGATTAACAAGATCCGCTTTTTTTAAGAATCTACCTTTGCACGTGTTGCACAAACATTTCCTTAGTTGTCTTTCCTTCAAATGTGCATACCAAAAAAAAGCATGCAAGCACAATCCACGCTTATCAGTGTCTTTTCTCTGTACGCTGTCAGACATTTAAAATGCATCTGCTTTATTGATCGTGCACGTTCGTAAAGATGCGTGACACTGCATGTTTTTATTTTTGATGTACGCGGAAACAAAATGGGTCAAATTTTATTTTATTTATTACTTTTTGACATATTCTCAAGCGAATTAAGTTTTCATTACCAGGTGAGATTGTATAAAACATTGAAGTAAGAATATATGAATTTTCATGTATATTGGTGTTTGTTATGATACTGAAATTTTAATTGCCCTAAATTTTCAGGGCAACTGTTTTTGAGCACGTGTTAAATCCCATTGACTTTTGCTTTAGCGTGCGTTATCTATGTTTTCAATCAGCAATTTCCTATACCTAAAATCAGCAAACTTTGTGGAGTGAAGCTGATGAAGGTATAGTTGCTGTACTAATTAAAGTATGCCATAAAAGAAATGAGCATTGCAAGAGCATGTAAGCAGCAAATTATAAAAACGAACTTTTAAAATTACTTTGGATGAACGTTCCTTATGTGGACAGAACTTTTCTATGTAAAATGTTTATTGAAAAGCCTGACATTTATGCTTCTATATGCATTATCAATCTGGGATCGAAAACAATTTGTTTGTCTTTTCAGAACTTTAGAACTGAGTTATCTATATTTTTTCTATATAAATGAGTTCTCTTCCTTCCTTCCACCTGCCCAACATCCATCTCATCTTATTCGCTCTTTTCTGATGTTATATGGACAGATGAAAGATTCATTGCTCACTTACCCTGCATGGTAAGAGGAAGCTGATACCCTCCTCTCCAATGGGAACTGGAAGAAAACATCTGAGGAAGACCCCCACATCGGAGTTGAATAGGAAGGTGCAGTATCAGTGGACTCATAGGTTGCAGACCTTGGTCTCATTAAAGGAACATCAATTTGGGATGGCTCATCATTGCACAAAAATGTTGGCAGTTCTTGCATTTTTCTTGATTTCATAATTGGGCTTGTTTCTTCATCTAGTTCTATAACACTATGTAATGGCATAGGTGGGACAAGCTGATCATCATTAAAACTCTACAACAAAACAAAATGGAGAGGCAAAATCATGATATGAGAATTTCGAAACACTTAGAAGAATTTCAACTAAATAATTATCATGTAAATTAGTGCTCTCTACATGTATTTTATTCCTTTATAGGTAGGTAGGTAGAGTGGGTATTGTACACCCCTTTCTCTACAGCTCAGGTTATACAGAGATGTCCATGGCTTTTTGATAAACCAGTTTTAAAGCACTGGTGAATGAAACCCAACGCGTGAATCGAATTTGGGACCTCTAGCTTGCCAAGTTGTTGCTATGACTGCTAGAATAATGAGAAGATATCTTGACAATGGTACAAATTTCTTTCTCTTTTCCGGCAGCTGACACTTCTTTTGCAACCACAAATTAAAGTATCAAACTGTAAACTTTACTCTGAGTGTGTGTACCTATTGGTGATAGTCAAGCTTCTATGAATAACTAATTATTCTATCACACAATTACCTTTATTTTTGGCCTGCCTTTCAAGAATGGGTTCTCAACAATGTGCATAGTGTGTTCATGCTCTATTAACAATGGATGATTATGTGATCTGAAATTAAAGAAACAAAATAAATAAATGCAATGCATATAAGGAATATT
The DNA here is from genome assembly GCA_020152595.1 of Chiridota heheva. Classification (NCBI taxonomy): domain Eukaryota; kingdom Metazoa; phylum Echinodermata; class Holothuroidea; order Apodida; family Chiridotidae; genus Chiridota; species Chiridota heheva. Next base: position 181,389 of record JAIGNY010000440.1, on the reverse strand, counting down.
TTAAAAAGGTGCTCAATTTGTTGATCACAATTCTGTTGATTTATTCTGCTTTTGATTAAAGGATTAGTTTAGTGCTCAAATAAGTTAATTTTACATAAAAATAATTATAAAAGAAAGCAAATGCCAAGGAAATTACTTAAAAGGACAAAATCTTATTCAATTGCAGAGATAAGTTCTGTCTTATTTGTATACATATGATTAGAGTGAAAGTTAGGTTGACACCCTTATTTACTAGTTCTTAAAAATCGCTAATGTAGAATTAGTGAATGTAACTTTTTTACTTATGCAATATTTTCTACTTTTCTGACAACCCATGGTTTCTAAGCCACAAAATGTTACATAAAAACATGACTTTTACCATGAACTTGCATGAGCACTAAACTAATCCTTTAATTTTTTTGCATAAAAACATGTGTCATCATCTTTAATTTGGGCCCAGAGGATGGGAGAGATGATACATATTTTCCTGATTCAGTTGCTTTCCTTAATTCAAAGTATTTTGATAAAGGAGTACAAATTTTGGATTTTAATATAAATTTGTAGAGGTGTCTATTCACACATCACAAATTTGAATGATTGTAAAATTGACTATTTTCACTGCTTGGAATAATCTTAAAGTGATGCACTGAATGTTGCTGAATAATGACCATGGACCTGTAAAAATACATAAACATATTACACAAAGGATATGGTTATGGAGGACACAGGGCCGTAATTACTGTAGGGCATAAGTCCTCCCCCTTCTCATTTCCCACTTAATCTTAAAGGTTTTAAACAACACTGTCCCACTACTTTATGAATGTCCCCATGTCCCATCACTTTGTGGAGGATTGCAGTCCTTTATGGATAGAGCAATACTCAAACCATACCTAATGTGTCCCTCCCTTTGCTGGAAGGCTGATGAACAACCAGTCTGAGGTGAAGTTAATCCTAAATCTTGACAATGTTGCAAAGAATATTCATATGAACATGAATCGTCCACACTGATCCTGTCCTCCCTTGTGTGTATCCATTTTCTTTGACCTGCAAGTAAGAAAATCAGTATTTTTAATAGACCATGCCTAAGTTCTCTTTGTATGAGAATTGACTTAATCAAGTTTTTCAAGATCACATCTTTTTATAAGTATGGAAATTATAAAAGTATTTAATTCACAATTCTTCTCTTTTATATCAATAAATGCAGCTTGGGGATCTAACTAATCATGAGATAATCAAGCATAACATATGCATCAAACTGACATAACCATTTTATTATGTTCTTAGGAAACAGTTTAATTGTTTTCCAAAACCGATTGTTATCTTACCAAAGATTGAGTTGAGCCACGTGACTGCTTCCTTTGGCCAAACATAACTCGAGTTTGACTTAACGATTATGGTTTAATTTGATATATAATAATAACACTAATTTAAGGATACAGGATAATTTTTTTGAAATTATTCGAAAGTTTCTTTACGAAAACTTAAGTTTGCAATCAAATCAAACGACTTGGTAAGTACAACTAATGGTGTAAGTTGATGATTGATTCCAGGTCAGGTTGTGCCACCAAGTACTTTCAGCTACCTGCTGTCAAGCCTGTCATCCAGGGACCTCCAGCTATCTAATGTCCAGAGAGCAGGATTTCGATTACTTCTAAATTCTGTGTTCAAAATTGTTGTTACAATTACAATGTAGTTAGGCCCCAGTTCCCTTTAAAGTTCATTTACAAAATTTACAAACTTTGCATGCCCACCAAGAATATTAATGATTTTCTGTGTTTTTATAGCCCAAGCATATGGGCACTAGCTAAGAACACTTATTAATATGCATGAGATCGCCTTTTTCTTCCACTCACCACAGTCACAAGTAAAATCACCCTTCAGTTTTTCCCATCTGGCTCTTTTTACATCTTCCCATGTTTAGTTCAGGAGATTATTCTTCCCAAGTGCATTCCACGTACGAACCTAAAATTTCTAAAAACATGCAAGAATATTTGGACCATTTTGTTTCTGAAAAAAGATACTCATCTGAATTTATTTAAAATGAAGAATCTATGCAAGACAAAATTAATAGACCTATATGTAGGTCTATAGCAAATTATATAAACATTTCACCAAGTTGTATGGGAACACACTATTAGAAAGACTATGGTCTGAAAGGGGCATACATGCCCCCAGCGCACCCCCTGCTTCGCGCCTGGCATCAACTCCCTGGGTAGTTTCTCTTATCATGGGTAGCTTCATTGATACTTTTAGGAAAAATTCTTTAGTCTCTGCCACATAGTCAAACCCTGGTATTTATGAAACAACCCAAGAACACAGTGGTTACGATCTTTGTAACCACATTTGCTAGTTTGAGTGTTGAGTTTATTGTTGGACTATAACTGGGATTCTGTTAGGAATTCTAGTACCACCAAGTATTGAAAACCCAACAACAGCCCACTATGCAATAGTAGGGTAAAATTAAAGCCTTTCTTGCATGCTCATAAAATTAAACTTTTCTTAGATGTTAATTGACATTGGCTAAACTTAAACTTTGTGATATGTTCATCTATATTTGATGTAAATAAGCATCTGTTACATGCTTAACTACACTGGATGAGATTAAGCCTGTTACATGCTCATCTACACTGGATGAGAATAAGCATCTGTTAGATGTCCATTGGATGAGATTAAGCATCTGTTAGATGTCCATTTACATTGGATGAGATCAGGCCTCTGTTAGATGTTCATCTACATTGGATTAGACTAAGCATCTCTTAAATGCTCATCTACATTGGATGAAATTTAGCCTTTGTTAGTTGTTCATCTACATTGGGTGAGATTAAGCCTATGTTAGATGTTCATGTACATTGGATGAGATATGCATCTGTTAGATGTTCATCTACATTAGATGAAATTAGGCCTTTTAGATATTCATCTGCATGGGATGAGATTAAGCATCTGTTAGATGTCCATCTACACTGGATGAGATTAAGCCTCTGTTACATGCTCATCTACATTGAATGAGATTAGGCCTTTCTTAGATATTCATCTACATTGGATGACATTTGGATTTTGTTACATGCTCATCTACATTGAATCAGATTAGGCCTCTGTGAGATCTTCATCTCTGTTACATTGGATGAATTAAGATATTCATCTGCATGTTTTAAATCTACACTGGATGTGCCTTTAGATCTTCATCTACATTGGATCTACTTTGGATGAGATAAAGCATCTTTTAGATGTTTATCTACATTGGATGAGATTAAACATCTGTTAGATGTTCATTCAAAAGATAAATTAGTTAGATGATCTTTGGATGATGATTAAAGATTCCATCTACACTGGATGAGATTAAGCCTTTGTTTTGTGTGAGATTAGGCCTTTCTTAGATATTCATCTACATTGGATGACATTTGGTAAATTAATGCCTCTACACTGGATTACATTTTCACCTACATGAAATTAAGCCTTTGTTAGATGTTCATCTACATTGGGTAAAATTATGTTAGATGATCTTTATATGATAAAGTTGAAATTGAAATTGAGCCTCTGTTAGATCATGAATTTAATGTTTACCTACATAAGAGTGATATCAAGCGTTTGTTAGGATGTTCATCTACATAAGGTGAAATTACCCGTGTTACATTTGTACAATCGATCAAATGAATCTTTCGTTTCAACTTCACCTACATTAGATGAAATAAAGCCTTTGTTGTATGACTATCAAACTTGAACAACTCAAGCTGCACACTGTACTTTTGATTAAATGTTTGTGCTTTCATGTGTGAATAACCACGTTTTCATGTTTTATACTTGCAAGGAAATTACTACGTGGCACATGACGTTAGGCTCCAACAAAAATTTGATTTAAATGAAATTCTTCATAAAAAACATACCATGATCACTGTAATGATTTGCAGTAAAAGTAGCAGCTTTGCGGGACATCAGATCAAGACTTGATGGCTGATAATTTTCTCTGGGAGAATGAGCTCTTTTGATCTGTCGCACATGCCTCTGCTTAGCAAATATCTCCTGCATTAAACAAAGTAACATAAGAGTACTTAAATTAAGAAACAAAATATATATTCATGATTCCTGTTTATATTTTATCCAGAATATCAGGAAAATGAAATCCATAGTTCCTTCTGCTTTTGTTTGTCAAGTTAAAAGTTTCATCCATACTTGGGCCATGAAGGTCCATTAGGCTGGTGTTTATACCCGGATTCATGAAGTAAACGGATAAGAGCACATTACTCCCCTGGGCATAATGCCAGTCCATCCCAGGTTAAAGACATTTTTCATGTTTTTGTAACTTTTTATAAAAAGAGAAAATTTTTAGAAACATTTTAGTACAAAAATCATTTAGATATGTTATTCCTACAAGGAGATATTCACATTTTAAGGTTCACAAAAAATGCCTATAAACAAATAGGTAAAGGCTCAGTATGGCATCACAGCAACATATCCTCTCACAAAGTTTATGTATTTTATTAAAATCTGTCTTCCTTTTTTTATTAGTAAAACCTACTGGAAAAAAAAAAATTGATCAAAGCTTGGTATTTATATACATGTACATTGCCAAATACACCCTACTTCAATAACTTTTGGAAAATTGTTTCTAATCATACAGAAACAACCAATTAACATTCAAGGAAATACAAAAACGTTTGCAATGTAATTGTCTCTATGACATCATTAAACACGAATTCATCATACTAAACAAAAACTTTAAAATGCAATTGGGAAATCTTCAAAAATTTATATCTCCTAAATGGAATATGATATCAACCTGATTTTTGTACCAAAGTGGTTCTAGAAGTATGCTCTTTTAAATACAGTTTTACGAAACCATGGGAATATTCCTTTAACTCCCCAGCAGTGCTGGCACTCATTTTATGGCTGAGTGAACCAGAGCAAGTACAATAAAGTTTCTTGCTGAAAAACACAATGCAGTGAGAGGAGTCAAGCCTGCTACCTGTTACATATGCGCACGAGTCCTTAACCATTGAGCCACTGTACCTATTTTGTTCATAAAAATCATCAAAAATAGATCAACTGAAGCGCTAAATCCACAAGAGCATTCTCAGTAATCAGTGATAGAAAAAAAAATCTTGTCTGATGATATGTGCCTTACTTTTATTTTATTCATAATGCTAAAATTCTTCTGCATCCATTCTGAACTGGCAGCCTCTTAGCTAGATTTCAGAAAAAATGTTTTATCTTTATGAGCTGATATTGTATGTTTAAAATAGAATATTACCTTAATCTCAGGTTTGCCCTTCAAGGATGGATTCCTCAGAAATGCATCATGGGATGGTCTGTACATTACAAAAAGAAATATAAATCTAGTGAGCTGGATAGAAATGCAGCCCTTTACAAAGAGTGGAAATACATACCCTTTAATCTGTGATTCAATCTTAAATGCATAAGGCAAACTATAATGTTACATATAGACCTTTTCATATCTGAATAACAATTTCTAGGAAAATGATGTAAATAATGTCACCTGAAACTGAATATTGGAATATCTCACAGGTTAGGTGCTAGGAGTTTTGTACTTTCCATATTTCTGAGAAGACCATTTTCTTAAAACAATGATGACCGTTCAAAGGTATTTTGAGACACAACATATGCAAATATAACTTTAAATATCTTTTACTTTGTTTCTAAAATTTTTTCCGTATCAGCCCAGTAAACTGACGTCATCAAGAGAGCTTTAAGTAAATACTAATACTGCTATTACATATATAAGTTACCTTGTGTTCACTTCTTCCAGTTGCAGTGTTGAAGGAACACTCGGTGGAGATAACGATAAGCCAAGATCTTCATAATGCCGCAGAGAGTGCATATTCATATTTGATTTTTCTAAGTTGATAACATTCTTCCTTTTGGGAGTTTTTCCAAAAGAGTCTGTAAAAACATTGAACATAAACCATTGATTACAGTAAAATCATAAATTATATTAGGTTTTTTGAAAATTAACTAATAAATTCATTCTATGTTTTTATAGTGTTCTTGCAAAATAACCAAACCAAGATTTTTTAATTATTGTTTACAAAAAATCAAAATATTGTAATATCTATTAACATGGCATTATCTTCTTTTTAAAGATAGATATTAATCGTCCAAGACTGGGGGCTCTGAAAGCTATATTTATCCTCCTTTGTAGTGCATGTAGATGAAAGTCAATACAGGATGACTTCTGAACTGGGCTGACTCATTCAAACAGCTACATGACATGTAAGTATACTGGAGCATGCGGCAAAAAATGTTTTGCTCAAAAACACAAATTTTGCAAAGTTGTTTTGAGACCATTACCTGGTGATTTTGATACTCTCCTTCAACGAATTGTACAGTACAAGTAACATAATTATTTGGTCGTTCCAAAATAATCACCAAATTAGAATGAAACAATGTTACACAATGCAATCTCTATTATGGTAAGCACATATACCATCAATACTGTATAGAATTGCTTTATAATTAGCAGCTTGGAAAGACAATAAATCAAGACTACAAAACTGTACCGTGCTAGTATCCCAATTATTTAAGTGTTGCAAATAAATCACCAAATTTGCATGAAAACAATATTAATCACATTTACTGTAATCTCTATTAAAGGAAAAGTACCATTATGACTGTATTGACTTGCAGTATAATTAGCGGCTTGGAGAGACAATAAATCCAGACTAAATGAATGACTATTTTTTCGGGAAGACTGAATTCCTTCTATTTGTTTCTTCAGTTTTTGCTTTGCAAAAAATCCTGTAAGAGAAGCAGAAAATTCCACACGTAGGTCATCCAAAATGAAACAAACTATTTTTCACTTCTTGACTATTTGAACAACTTGTTTATACAGGTGAATCCAGCTTGATATCCAGCTACAGTTACCAAGTTTATATTTATTCAAAGGGTGTAAGGTATATAGGCATTTGCTGGATGATATATTGTAATGCAATAGACTAGATGATAGCCACTCATGAAATTTATAATGGTGTAACACATGAACTGTTAAAATCCTACTGTATTTATAAAATTTCTGCACTTCTTGTAGTATTTATTTTAAAATGTACTTCACTGCTATGGCAGCCCACTTTAACTTGTTTTAAATTATTTGGCATTGCCGTTGCTGTTTGTTATAGTTGAAATGAGTTGCAATACAATATGTTGCAATATTATATCATATTATACAACTTTAAATAGCCTACTGTATAAAATACAAAAAATTACTATACCCTCTGGCGCTTTCTTTCATCCTTTATTTTCAAACGTTTCCTGAAAAAAGAAGATTTTTGTGGTTGTATTCTACAGCTTGAAAGATTTAATCTTTATATCAGAAAGCTTGGATAGTGAGAATTAAAATAAAAACTAGGCCGATATTTAATATTTGCTTGCAGAATATCCCTCTTCAAATTCTCTTCCTCTTTTAAAAATAAGCTGTAACTTGTGTAAGCTACATACAGTTAAAACTACTGACAAATTAAGAAGCCCTAACAGAATTTCCTACATGTTGAACCTGTACTTTTATTAGAAACAACAGGAACATTTAATAATTGATTATATGCTAGATGAAGAAGGGTTGTTTACAAAATTTCACTCTTTAAGTCAAGCCCTCATTTAATTTATTTCAGCAAAAGAGAAGTTGGCTGCCATCGCAAGTAAAAGTTTGTTTCGGTGATGGTGCATTGCGATTGCATAGCATTTTAGTTATTATACACATCCCTCAATGCGGTTGACATTGGGATTGCCGTACGAGGGTTGTTATAAATTGTATGCAATTCTGTTTTTCTTCAATTAAACGTTGTAGAAAATTGAAAAATAACTTACTTTTTGGATATTCTTATACCAATTTGTCTAAACATTACACTTTTCCAAAAAAACATTTTCTAAATCTTTACCTGTTTAGCACCATGAAGGATAAACTTTTCATTTCTATGTTTTGGTCACCATCTTTCGTAGTCACCGCACGTTTGTAATCAACTATTCAAACGTCCGCAAATAATTTTTAGGATGTTCAACTAAACTACAGGTTGATTTTTCGCTGACAATATGTTTTTGGCTCATTATAAAATAGTTTTATTATAAAAACTGTGTGCAAAAACAAACCGGTAAAACACTTAGATAAACTTAGATTATATAATTATATTATTTTAATTTCTTTCCTCAAATAATCTAAAACATATTAGGCCTACCCCCAATAAAATGTTATAGCCCAGAAAGCAGTGTTTTGAACTTTGACCGTACTTTGGAGAGCTCATCAGACAATTTTTGCAGAATGAAAAGTAGCCAAGTAAATACTTCGACAATAAAAGTAACTAATATCACCATAAAACAATTTTTGAAGACATGGATGGGCTTCAAACATCATGAATAAGCATTGTGGGCGAAAAAAGGTTAAAAAATATTTTTTCAAAAAGGTCTTAAAACTGAATTTTTCCTGTTTTAACACAAGGCTTAAGACAGTACAGCAGGGTATAGGTTTTTGTACAACCCTCGGATGGCAAGCCATCACTAACTGCAGTCATACTAACACGGCTGGCATCAGTCCGACGGGGAATACTAAGCATTGTATAGGCTAGAGATGGCGGCTCATTACTGTCAACAAGGTGGTGACACTACAGGGCATCATCTCATGAGATCGCTTTCCCTTCCCCAATTTTGTTTGTAAAGTGACTTAGACTATCTGAATCTGAATCGATTAAGTCAGCAAAAATCCTTCAAGAGGACATAAATGCCTAGTCTGTCAGATATAAGGCTTCCCCCTCCCATTAGACAAAACTCCCCTCTCTTGCCCCCACCCCTTCAAAAAAAAAAAAAAATCCTGGTATCGTCGCGCCGCCACAGTGTAACGTTACTAAAGTTCTATGTGTAGGCCTAACTATTGAACATAACATAACAAGATTAGTCAAAGTTAGTCACCCCATAAAAAATACCATCACAAAAACAAAATCAAAGACGCCAAAGTTAGTAAAGAACTTATCAATCTTGACTTTGAAATTGTGAACAGAATTGGCTCAGGCAAACCATTCCACTCATGAACAACTCTTTGCAAAAAATGAAGAACATTTGAACATTTAGAAGGATCTAGCTTACAGAGCAAAGAAGTCCAATCGAATGACAAATTATCATGAAGTGCAGCAAAGTCAGCTTTCTTAAAATCTAAGACCAGTTTATTAGCTGGAGAAACCTTGGTGAAACAATACAGATCAAAACTAATGAGGTCATGTCATGATCACTACATCTATTCCTACCTTACCATTACTTAGCACATTTCTAACCATACTTTCTTCACTAACGTTACTGAAAATCAAATCAAGACAATTACAACCACGCGTGGGAAACAAGACATTCTGGGCAAAAAAGCAGTCGGATACAACTTCCAGAAAATCTTTATCATGTGGACCACTATTTCAATCAATGTCTGGAAAATCAAAAGTTCCCCAAACTAATAACCTTCCTAGAACTTGGAAGAAGCAACTTTCCTGAAGCAGTCAAGTAATTTCTGATTTATTAGCCATAGGCTATCACACAATACACTTTTTGACATACTGGTGGCGTGCCACATATCAGTAAACAACAGCAACAACGCCAGCATACAGAAACAGGTTAAACTTAAAGTGAAAGAAATTAGGTCTAGGCCTGCCAAACGATGGTAAATGGTTCCCTAATCAGTGTAGGGCCTAAGCCCTATGTTAACTAATGCTACTCGTTAGGCATAACGTTAGGATTAGGTCACTAGCCTACGTGATTTGGGCATGAATAATTCGTGTTACGTTAGGCCTAACGTTATACAAAACACTAACGTTAGGCCTAACTTTAGCCTAGCCTAAAGTAAATTTAGTGAGTGAAACAGAAGTCTAACGTTAGGTAGGCTAGGAAATGTACGCTACTGAGCTACTAGGGCCTATAGCCTAACGTTACTAAGTTAATATTAGCACGTTAGTTAGTAAAACCATCAAATCTTTTGAAAAGTGTCACTTCGTTAGCCTATCCAACGTAAGGCAAACTGAATAGGCTGAGTTATTGTTAGCCTAGCCTAAGTGTTAACAGTTAGCCTGGTGTTACAGTGTAACCTTTGGCCTAACGTTAGGCGCTGAGGCTAACGTTAAGCCTAAGTCTGTCTTAAGTTCATATTTACGATTTAGAAGAATACCAAGAAAATAAAAAAGCTGTCGACTAGCCTTGCGCCGCCAATCCAGTTCATTCTGAGATCAAAGTTTCAAACTGTTAAAATCGACGATTGGTAACGTAAGAAACGTTAGCCAGTTAGCTCTCAGTCATTCAGTCGCGGACGATCAGTCATTTATTCCCCGCTCCGAAGGATACCCCGTCGATCGTCTGCGTACTTTACTGCTAGTTGCAGCTGATGACATGACCAGCAGCTAGCTGTAGGGTTATATTATTGTTACTAGCTGCATACTAAAACCTAGTAACGTTTTAGTTACTTAAAGATTGGTAACGTAAGAAAAAAGATTGGTAACGTAAGATCTCAGAATTAAAGATTGGTAACGTAAGAAACGTAAGCCAGTTAGCTCTGTCGTTCAGTCGCGGACAATCAGTCATTTATTCCCCGCTCCGTAGGATATCCGTTGATCGTCTGCGCACTGTACTGCTACCAGTGTTTCCACACTTTGAAAACAGATTTCCCGAATGTCGCCCTCAAATTTCCCGAAATCCAGTGGCCATTTCCCGAAATTGGTGTCTAAGCCGATCCTAGACCCCCCTCCCATAACGAACTGTTCAGATTTAGCCCACTTCCTCTGACAAATTGTCCATGGAAAAGTGAAAGAATTTTTTTTACTAAAATACTAAACTAGATTGTTATTGTTATTTCTCTTGTGTACAGTACTGGTCGTGTATGCACTCGTGGCATTTGTTATTATAGTTCTAGCATGTATTTTAAACAAAAGATCAATGAAAATATAAAGTCTGGAAATTATCATTGCCACGCGTATTGCCAGGATTGGATTTATCACAAGGGGTGAGGGTGGGGCCGGTGGGGGAGGTAAATTTCGCAGAAAAAATTGACGAAACTGAAAAGGTCATTGCTCCAAAACAAGGGGCAATGTGTGCTAATGTGTAGAAAATCCTAAACCTAAACAGTAAGTAAAACTTGATCAAAAGAAAGTAAAATTCGATCCCAAATTATATTTTCTCTTGTTTTTAACTTTTTGGAAGTTTTTGATTGGGTCCAGGCCCTTGCTTGTGCCAATGGAAATTATTTGATTTAAAGATGTTACCTTGTTCTTATTGGCTATCCTGCTGAGCCAAAAAGTCTGTTCGTAGTACAGCTACCTCCTCATCATCGGCATTTGACTTCATTTTTGAGTGGAGCTGTAACATGGCTTTGCTCGGGTTCATTTTTGCTGCTTGCATTTGTCCATGCTGTTTGAGGCTGAGTTTTCTTACCAGTAATCCAAGTAAACTTTCTTGTTTGAGACGAGATCTGTGGTCGTTCTATATTAATTTCAACTGACTAAATACTCTTTCAACGGCAGCATTGGAGAATGGGAAAGAGAATAGCACACCCACAATTTTCCTCAGATTTGAAAACATTAGCTTTCCTTGTTCATCTTTGAATTCGAAAAGGGTCTTCCAGTAATCATAGACTGACATCTTTTCATCCAGCGCTGGATGCACTGCTTGTGCCCTCCACTCTGTGTCAACAGCTTGGGCTGTTGCTACGTCATCAATGTATGGCAATCGTTTGAAGACTGGGGCCAAAGACGGAATTGACAGAGTATGTGCAACTGCTGGTTGTAAGCAGTTAAGAAAGTCCAGTTGCTCAAGATTAGCAAATCTGTTCTGTACATGTTTGACACATTCCACAAGAAACCTTTGCAATATATTTGAAACAATCTTACATCAGGGTGATCACCTCCCAAGTCATCTATTATACTTTGGATTGTGCATGTCGCCTTAACAGCTTAATTCCTGTGTATACTTTTTTAAGAGGTACATGATGGTTTTCCAGACTGACATCTATTTTCAGAGGGTCCGTCTGTCTCACATAGGATAGGTCCATTAAATCTCCCGCAAGTCCCGATAGCAATTTTGAAACTTCGCCTTTCAGCTCATGAAGCAGAGGAATTCCACTTTGAAAAAGTGTATTAAAGGATGTCAATCTGCCTAGATTGTATGACATGAATTCCAGATAAGCTTGTGTGAACATGTTACTGAGACTTTTCACAATTGCATCGTTGGTGTGTGATGGGTCCCTTCATGCAGCACCTCTGAAGTAGAGCTTTAGTGCTTCGTACTGCTCCAACAATCTGTCTACACACATTTTCATCGACAGCCATCTAGTTTGCTCTGCCCTTAGAATCTGATGCTGGTTCAGATGAAAGAAGTCCTGAAACTCATTGAAGGCATCGCATCTTTGGCATGATAAACGAAAATATGAATAGACATTCCTACACAAATCTTCAAGGGACTTCGGAAGAATCTTGGAGGCGTGAGAGGCGCAAAATGGATCAAATGACACGAACATTTGATTGGTATAATCCAAGGGTGGTTTTTCACAAGAAGTTGTGCCACCGAGTGATGAGCTCCAAACATCACATTACAAGTATCTGCACAGAAGCCAATGATATTCTTCATAGGAATGTTTTTGTCATTAAAACATTGCAGAACAGCGTTGTAAATGGTATCAGCCTTCCCATCAGGCATGCTAATGAGATCCACAAATATTTTACTCATCCTGAAATTTACTGTATCGAAATGTGTTGCGAGTACAGCCATTTGACTTTTAGTTGATTTGTCCGTTGTTTCATCAATAATCATGGAAAACTTTGCACCTTTCAACATGTTCTCCTTCATGTAGTAAAATCCAAGTTGTCTGTCTGACAGTGTTTGTTGCTTTTGTTTCCCTAAAGTTACATTCTTGAGTGTTTCATCAGCTGAAACAAACTTTTCAGAAGGGCTACCAAATCATCCGATAATGAAAGTGGAAGGTTGTTTTCCGCCAAAAAGCCACACAGTTTTATTTCCATTTTCGACACTGAATTCGATGATGTAGGTTTATAAAATGACTGAATGCTAGACTGCGACTTGCCAACCTCTTGAAATCGTTTTATGACTTCCTGGTGTGACTTACTTTCCTTATGTCTCATTATGGCACTTTTGCCCAAAGAAATGTTTACCATGCACTTGGTACAGTACGGTACAAATTTGTCGCCGTTTTTCTTCTTTTGCAAGAAATCCTTAAACAAGGGATTTGAAAGCCACTCATCACTAAACTTTATTTCATAGTTCATACGCTTCTTTCTTTCTTCAACTTCTTCACTCATTTTAAACTAGAAATTCGTCTTCTAAAGTTATAGAAAAATTGTCTAGCTTAGCTTAGTATGCAACTATTCCTATGCGTGTTATAATTTATCACATACAGACTTATACAGCCAGTATAGTCCTAGCAGCCCAGTCGCACGTGCTGTGCACGTTGTGAATGGCATGTCAGCAAAATGGGCAAACTCGGAGACTACGAGAAATGGGGTGTCGGCACTGTCGTCTGCTTATTTGATTAGTGATTCGGTGATTAAAAACATAATTTCATTATTGATTTTCACAACGAAATGTTTGACATTCTGAGTTAATTTTTTCTTGCACGTAATTTCAAATTTCCGGAAACTTTTGATTTCCCGGAAAATTACCCGAAATCGTTCTGATTTCCCGAAATTTACCGTTTTCCGGGTAATTTCCTTGAAAGTGGAAACACTGACTGCTACGTTGCAGGCAGCTAGCTGCTGGCATGACCAGCTAGACGTACTCTAGCTACTTTAGGGTCATATTGTTACTAGCTGCATACTAAAACCTAAAATTTTTATTTTTATTTAATAAAACTTTTAAAAATTGCATGATAAATTCCTTAACAATCCATTTCCTGCCAAAAATATTCAAAACCATTTCCTCCTTAGGTGCAAAATCGGGGAAAATATCGTCGTCTGCGAATTGCCCCAACAAACCAGATCTCACCCAAAAGGTCACTCAATTTTACATCCTGCGCAGATGCAAACCGCTTATTTGGATGGCTTGCAGCTGCGCAGAATGCAAAATTGCATGACCTTTGCAAAGTTTTGGGAGAGTTCCGATTTGTTGGGATAAATCGCAGACGGCAAAATTGCCATATTAAACTCATAACAGTCGTTTTTTGCAACCTCAATCAAATTTAATAGCATAACTACTTAATAAATGATCAAATAACAGTCAATATATTTTTTAAAGATATTTTCATCATACCTATTTGATTTATTCATGATTAAATGTAAATAGTTTGATTTAAACCGAGTGGAATTTCATTTCTAAGGCACATGGGGTTCTCAAAAATTGCCGCAAATTTTCCCTGATTTTCTACCTAAGGAGAAAAATTTTGGAATATGTTTTAAAAGAAATGGATCGCTAAGAAATTTATCTTGCAATTTTTAAGAGACCCATGACCAGGAATGCGAGTGTTTTTAAATAAGAATAAACAATCCACAGAATGTAACCTCTGCAGCCTAACACTAATTACCCCTATGGTTGGATTTAACAGGGGCGGACTGGCCACACGGGCATTTGGGCAATGCCTGATGGGCCGGTGGCCTCGTGGGCCGGTGGGCCGGGAAGCCGGGAAAAAATTACAGCTCTTTTTCATAAAAGTTAATAGAACGCAGGAGGCTAGAAGTGCTCCCCCGATTGCGTATTTTCAAAGTTATTTCCGTAATACAAGCCTAATAATCAGAACATGCAGTATGAAAGATAAGTATCAAAGCAAAAATTTAAAAGAACACCTCATATTCATTAACCTTAATAAAAACTGAAAACAATGAGAGAAAGTTTTTTTTTTTTTACTGCAAAACTAAAACATACACAAACTAGATACAATAAACAAGAATTAAAGCCAGGCCACTATAGCAATGGAATTCTTTTGATCATATTTACAAATTGTTTAAGCTTATCATTTGACTTGATTTGCTCGCTTATGACTTGTGACTTGACTTGTCAACAAGTGACTTGTGACTTGACTTGCACAAATATGACTTGGTTACAACTTTAGTATGTGTAAGTACTATAGGAAGTATTATGTAAAGTATAATGGGCCTATCAATTATAGAGAGCGTTTTACGTTTATTTCAGTGGCGCAACAATGGGGTAGGGGTGGTAGTTGACAATGATAGTGTTTGGTGTGGGGCACCACGCCGAAAATCCCCACGGGTCTATAGGACCGGTTATGTCACTGGGTTGAATGAAAAGTATCAATGCCTGAAAAACAAACTCTGTTTAAATTCATAAAGGACATGGAAATAACTAAACCACTACCTCCCCCAATCCCAAGAGACCACCTCTCTTACCCTTCCAATTTATTCACCTCAATACTCACATGACATTTTAACCAAACCATTTAAGATTGAAAAGCGCACAATTAATTACACACGGATAGCTATAATCTCCATCAGTAAAGCCTAAATTCCCTGCATTCTTTCTCCACTCTCCCGATTCACACTCTTCAGCTTTTCTTACTTTATTAGGCATGTAATAACTATATGTCAATTTAATATTTACTGAGATCACGGGAGTTTTTGTAGGCTACTGTGTGATGTATACACAGTATCAGCAGAGATCGTGACGTCATTTGCTCTATTTTTATATAGGCGTGCGGTCAAATTTAATGAATATCTGATATTATCAATATCTATATCTATATTTGATATCTCTTATTCATTTCTAAAATACACACGTGAACTCAGTAAAAATCCCTTTGGCATAGCGTTATCACATGTAAGTTAAAATGGCGGCCTTAATGGATCACAATAAATACGAAGCTCCAAGTTCCAGTGTATATTGTATTACACCAAAAGTTGAATTTCTCCTGGACTGATATAGACATTATTACACCCATTTGTGTTTCTCGATCACTTTTAGTTCAAGAGAATCCGGAGCCAATTTTCAGCCATCTTTCAAATTTAATCATTCTGCGATCAACTTTCCATCAATAAGTGAAGACATCTCGTCGTCGCCGATCATTAGTCCAGCATTAATCTTAGTTTTAATCTCTCTTCAATGTTTAGAAGTTGGAAATTGTACTTTTGTGAATTTATTACTGTTTAACTATTTTGGGTTTTGAAATTTGCAACTGCTTAAATTTGGTTTAGATACCAAGAAAGGATAAAGTTCCCCCATAGTTTAGCTTGAAAGCTATTTTAAAGGAACGAAAGTTAACCCAATATAATATAGTGTGAATATTGTGTTTTCTTTTGGATAAGATAATTACTTATCCTTTGTTATTTCTTATGGGAGGTATTCAATGATTATCTCATTCATGTCATTAAACAGTTCAAAGAAACAAGTTGCTCTTGATTATCTATTAAGATGAGATGAATAGACACAATGAAGTGACACACAATGAGTTCATAAAGCCTAAGGCAATGAGGGGGCATAAGGAAAATATTTCAAAGTGCACGACTACTATAACCTTTATAAAAGCCGGGGTGAATGTGGGGAAATTTAAACTACGAAAATGATTCACGTTGTAAAGTATTGAAGGAAAACGACCACGTTTGACACAGTGATGCATGGCCGTTTTTGCACTTGTTAACGGAGGGGGATGGGGAGGGGGTGAGGTACGTGGAGATGGAGTGAGGGATAGAAAGGTCATTCATAGAGGAAGAAAGGATTCCCTTCTGGGGTGGGGATGGAAGTTTTAGCCTTTTACTGCGGTCGAAGTTAGCTCCAGAATCCCCTCCCAAATATCACCAGCATGACACTTCCTTCTTTTTTTTTTATTTATTTACTATTATTATTTTTCATGTTATCCATACGTTGTTAGTGAAGCTGAATCTTTAAAGTTAGACGTAGGCCGTAATGAATTTATCACAAAATTGTTTAAATGTGATCAAATTACCTTATATGGACACGAATCACCTAATGGATTACTTCAGTGGCCAAGTAAGTTCGTCTCATGAGCGACGATTTTGAAACAAACAAAATGGTGAAGAAACTAGGCCTACTTCAAAATCTTATTCCGTTAAAGGAATACTAGCATGAATTATCATTTTCAATATAGAGGACTATAAAACAAATTGGTGAGAAAAACCATATTGGTACAGGCCTTCCTTCAGTCCGTATTCCGTTTAGGAGATATTGCTCTTCGTAACGATTTCGTAAGTGTGCCGAAAAATGACATTTATATTGTACAATGTCATGCCATCAAAGTAGATCCAAGACATTTTTGTATATTTCTAAAAAGCCAAGAAGAGAGAGAGTTGAACACACAATTACAATGACGGGGTCGTCGCCTGCGTGTTCGGTTATGATAGTACAAATGCTATCACGAAACGCTTAATACGACCCGGACGAGAACACAGGTACGACGTACGGACAGACATAACATCGACAACCAAGTCAATGTCCACGGCCTTTGATAACCAGTTGTGGTGCACTGGCGTAAAAAAAGCCAAACAAATTCTTTTTCTTTTATTAATGTGTCAGGCGGAGCAGATGGGCAAATGTTTTCGTAAAGCGCATGTTATACCTCAACTCAATGATTTAACACAAAATGTTCCCACTAAGAGAGAGTATCCACTTAGAGGATTTATTCAGGGCAATATGGGACACAGAAATAATACAAAAAACTTGGAAACACTGGCTGATTGTAAAAGTCTTAAAGAAGGGTGATATTACCAACTGTGACAATTGGAGAGGTATTCATCAGTGCCTAGCAAAGTGTTTGGGAGAGTTTTGATCAAAAAGAATCAGAAACGGAGTTGACAGCAAGCTGAGAGTTAAACAAGCAGGGTTCAGAAGAAGAAGGAACACCACCGAACAAGTACTCATACTTCGCAACATATTATAACAGGTTGTCGAATGGCAGTCAACCTTCTATATTACCATTGTTGACTTCGAAAAAGCGTTTGACTTAGTACACAGGGAGAGAAAATGGGAAATAATGGCAGCTTATAAAACCATCACAATGGTTAAAATAATTTATGAAGGTAATGAATGTGCTGTATTAGATGAAGGGGTGGTGTCAGAATGGTTTAAAGTTAAGACGGGAGTCAAACCAAGCGATGTAATGTCTGGTTTCATTTTTCTAATGATAGTGGACTGGGTGATGCGTAAGACAACTAAAGCTTATGGTAATGGAATAAGATGGAGGTTTATGTCAAAGTTAGAAGACATAGATTTTGCAGATGACATCATTCTGACCTCTACCTATCGACGTATGCAAACAAAACTAACAAGGCTGAACCAATAAGCTGCACAAACTGGGTTAACAATAAATAAGAATAAGACTGAATTCATAAAAGTAAATAGTAGATACTGTGACAAATTGCAAATTGATAATGAACATCTAAAAGAGGTACATACCTTAGAGCAACTGTAAACATACAAGGTGGTGGTGGAGAAGATATTCTTAACAGAATTTCTAAACCAAGAACATCTTTCATGAAATTAAAGAAGATATGGAGCTGCAATATATATTCAGTTAATACAAAGATCAGCTTAATCAATTCTATTGTTAAGTCAGTTCTCTTTGTATAAAATTGTGAGACGTGGAAGAACAATGAGACTGACAATAAGAAATTGGATACTTTCATTTTCAAATGCATGAGAAGAATTTCGAAGATCAGATGGCCATATGTTGTTTAAAATTATGAATTATTGAAATTTACTAAGCAAAGGAGAAATAGAAACGAAGTCAAAATGAGAAGATGGAGGTGACTTGGCCATGTGTTAAGAATGGAAGAGGATAGCCACTGCATTGATATGGAAGCCAGAAGGGAGCAGGAAAGTAGGGCGCCCAAGAAAGACATGGAGAAGAACGGTAATGAAGGAAAGAGAGGAGCTATAGGGTGGAATTGTTGGAATGAAGCCAGAGGCAGGATACGTTGGAGAGAGTACACTGCAGCCTTATGGGACACATGGCCCGAAGAGGACAGTAAGTGAATTAGTGCTTCCATTAACTTAGAAAGAGGCAACTACTTTTCAAAAAATATATATGATAATTGTCTTGGATTTGCCTTCATCAGTTTATGACATCACAGTGTGCACTGCGATGCATGCCACACTTGTAGTAACTCATCAACGGAATAAATTATCAACATGATTCAAGCATCAGTTTGTTTCTTTAATAGTCCTTTCATTTATATATATGTATATATAAATATATATATATATATATATATATATATATATATATATATATATATATATATATATATATATATATATATATATATATATATATATATATATATATATATATATATATATATATATATATATATATATATATATATTTATATATATATATATATATATATATATATATATATATATATATATATATATATATATATATATATATATATATATATATATATATATATATATATATATATATATATATATATATATATATATATATATATATATATATATATATATATATATATATATATATATATATATATATATATATATATATATATATATATATATATATCTGAAATTTTTCGGAACATTCCATTAAGGAGAAAGTCATCCTCTAGTGGCAAGGAATTACTCATTTCCTGACATATTCAATGACTTTTGCTCCAATTATAACAGCCGTATAAATTAGTACATACAAACTTTGAGGTAAGTAGGCCCCCTATAGGTAAGTAGATTGTCTATTTACACCCCTTTCTCAACATAGAGATCTTCACGGAATTCATGCATGACCTAACTACTAGTCTGCTTTCAGACATTTGGCAAATAAGACAATTTTAAATTTGATTATCTCGTTTATAGAAGAAACTCGTCACCAGGTTACGTTTACAGTCGTCTTTCATAAAAGAAAAAAGATATACGAAGAACGTTTTCCCCCACTAATCTGGGATGGAGTCAGTGCAGGGTGGGATGTGTAGAAGCTCTTTGATATCAGGTGCATGGCAAACGGAAGCTGGAGAGGGAAATTAGCCCCAATAATTTTCGTTAATGAATAACAGAACATGCATATTTTCATATTCACACGTTTTTAATAAACGTTTTCCTGGCCCTACGTTGAACGTATTATACTTTCGTTTAACAGAAGAAGAACATTGACAAACCTTTCACATTGTACGTTCAGTCTTGTAATCTGCGGAATTATTCCGATTTTCTGGAGTAAAAATACTAACAATAATTACGATATTTCCGGTTTTCGTCAGCGAAACTTTTCAAGGAAAGGTAACTCAACAATTCTAGACCATGTTGCTTAAAATTGAACAAAATGATAACAAAAAATATAAATTTCGTATGGAAAATTTGTCTTACACCCCCTCCCTCCATCAACCCAGCGTTCAAAATCTAGTTATACCGCTGCATAACTAAATATAGATTTAGAAACAATGTAGGCCTACTGGATTAATATGATTCATATTTTAAAGTGACGGAAAATCTTAAAGATTATTTTAGTATATGCATACTTGTCGTGTTTAATAGTCTTGTTTCTGAAGTGCAACTTGAATTTTGTTAATACAAAAAGAGGAAAGATCAACCCCAGTTTGTCAGAGTTTTAATATTGACTTTATGTATATCTATTGCACGTAAATTATAGGTCTTAATCGAAGTGCCTCCAATTGCAAAGTAGACGGACAGAATACAAGCTAATTATTTAATAAAACTTCGAAATATTTTCAAGAAGATGTTATTTACTACAGACCAGTTTTTATATCAAAATGAAATTGTATAGTAGGCCTACAGTATGTTTTTTTTCTAGCTTGACTTATGATACTTGGGGAACATGCATGGCTGCCATAACGTCTAACACAATCCGTCCTTTTTATTTGGGGGGAAGGGGGTGAGGGTTGAGCCGGTGAGGGTGAGCCTGTGAGGGTGGGGGTGTAGCGAGCGTGAGAGTTGGGTATATCAATTTGAATTGACGGATGCCCCCATCAAACGCCTTA
The DNA here is from genome assembly GCA_020152595.1 of Chiridota heheva. NCBI lineage: Eukaryota > Metazoa > Echinodermata > Holothuroidea > Apodida > Chiridotidae > Chiridota > Chiridota heheva. The sequence goes on along the minus strand of JAIGNY010000440.1, from coordinate 160,522 downwards.
TGCAGTTATGCTGTTTTTGAAGTCTTTATAAGATTTAAATTGCAATGTTTGTGTTAGAAATTCTTTAAATTGTCCTCCAAGATAATATAACCAAAGTATGGCACAATCGCTGACATGCAAGACTCGATTGCATTGATATACACACTAGTCGAGTGTTTATCCAGCGAGATGTCCTTGAGTTAATAATTTCTTTTCGTTTTGTTATTTTTAGTTGATATGTTTGTGTACACTGACTGTATGTGTAAAGCTAAATATTATTTTCAAATTGGAACTTTATTTTTCCATTTTCGGGAAATTTTTCAGGCAATTCTATTCAATTTTGGGGAAATTTTCTTCAATTTTCGGGAAAGTTTATGCAATTTTCCGGACACTTTTTTCAATTTTTGGGAAATTTTCCTCTATTTTTGGAAAATTTCCGCCATTTTCTGGAAATTTTGTTTAATTTTGGGACATTTTCTTCAAATTTTGAAAAGTTTCTTTAATTTTCGGGACGTTTCTTCAATTTTCGGGGCATTTTCTTCAATTGTCGGGAAATTTTCGGAAAATTTCCAATATCTAAACAAAATTTGCAATATATTTTACCAAAATATGCAATAATCTTGCTTCATTTTTACAATTGTATGTTAACGGGAAGTAAAATCCTTCCAGGAGCAGTTTTCCCCCTTTCTCCATCGTTCCTACCGTATCTGGGTACAGCCCTTTTCCTATAATTACCGTTTGCTCCCCCCCCCTCCCTAAATTTTTTAATATCTTATTAATTTCATAGGAATATTTTCCTATGGTAAAAATAACAACTCACCACTGGGGCAATGCAAAGAAGTGGGGATATGGGGGGAAGGGGGAGGGGGGGGGTGATTCCCGAGTTAGTATCTTAAAAAAGGCAATGTAATATTCTTAATATTTGCAATGCAGTCACATTTTTCTAAACATCTTCAAACAAATACTGTTTTCTAAATTTAGATACTCTGATTAAACGGTTAAAAGATTAGTTTAGGGGTGAAACAAGTTCATTTCACATGAAAGAGGACTTCAAAAGAAATAAAATGGTGAAGAAAGTATTGAAAAATCTTATTTCGTGAGGGAGATATTTCTGTGGAGTAATTGTATTGTTATGACCCGTGCATTAATTCCTCGCAATGGACGATATTGAGTATTTGGTTTAGTCCATTTTTACAGCTGGTGAATTTCTTAACAAAGCGAAAAAAATGTAAACTTTTCTCGTTTTTCATTCTTTTTTTTTTTATGCATTTTTAACAATCTAACACAGAAATTTTATAAATTAATTCATGTTTTGCCATCGTGATTACATACGTATTTAATGCACGGTTTAAAGGACTTTGCACTCGGAAATGACCTTCTTAAAGTCGGGTCATTCTACTTCTTAAGTCTTTTGCTCTGTGCACTAAATACGCATGTAAACACTCCGCCTCAACATTAACCTTTAACAGTTTAATTAAAGTTTGGTTTCATTTGTGTAGAAATGACTGTTATCAAACTAGTTGTGACATCACAGCCACAGATTCCTCAAAGTCTTTATGTATTTTGTCATATTGTGTCTGTAATTTTTTTGCTTGAAAACCATTAGATATGTCAAGAAGGTGGTCAAAAAGAATCTAATAAAGGTAATTATAATAAAACACCTAAAGAAAGTGTAAGGAGAATAATTCAAATAGTAAACAAATTTAGAATATTTTCTTCAAAATACATTAACAATTGTTAATAATGTGAGGATGAAGATGCCTACCTTCCATAGTAGATTTACTACATCAGTCATTTCTACACAGATAAGACAAAGCTGTATACTTGAATGTCTCCTTAACGGAATAAGATTTTTGAATGCTTTCGTCACCATTATTTTTTTGTTTAAAGTTCTCTTTAATAAGATGAACTTGCTTGACCACTAAACTAATCCTTTATATTAATCATGTCAATCTCAGTTTATTCCTATTTGCTGCATACTGCCTGACTGTTTCTAAAATATTTCTCCTCGAATTGCTGTCATGTGCATGGCGTATTGGCAGTTCCCCCTCCCCGAATTGCGGTACTTTGCATGGTGTGTTGGCAGGACCCCTTCCCGAATCGCAGTCATGTGCTTCTTGTTTTGGTAGGCCCCTCTCCCCGAATTGCAGTCCTATGCACTGCAATGTGTCCGCATATTGCCATGTGCCCCTCCTCAAATAACAGTATTGTGTATGACGTATTGGTAGCCCCCTACCCAAATTGTTCATGTGTATTTAAAATTAGCGGATTCCCCTCCCCAAATTGCAGTCCTGCATGCACATCGTGTATTGGCAGATAAACACATGTTGCTGTGTATTGGTTCTGCGGATCGGAAATTGGCACATACCCGACCCACCCCCTCCTCGAATTGCAGTCCTGTGCATGGCGTATTGGCAGTTCCCTTTTCCCGAATTGCGGTACTTTGCATGGTGTATTGGCAGGCTCCCTTTCCCAAATTGCGGTCCTGTGCATCTTGTGTTCTTAGGTCCCCTCCCCGAATTGCAGTCCTGTGCACCGCAATGTGACCGCATATTGGCAGGTGCCCTTCCACAATAACAGTATTGTGTATGACGTATTGGTAGCCCCCTACCCGAATTGCGGTACTGTGTATTTGAAATTGGGCTCCCAAATTGCAGTCCTGCACGCACATTGCGTATTGGCAGATAAGCACATGCTGTTGTGTATTGGTCCTGTGGATTAGAAATTGGCACATACCCGCCCCACCCTTCCTCGAATTGCAGTCCTGTGCATTGCGAATTGACAGCTACAAACATGTTGCACAACCACACAACTAATGTAAATTGTTCATTTAATCTTTATGAAGAACATTGTAAAAATACAGGGAGATAGACTTTGTACAGATCTCAACATACCTTGTTATTGTATAAATAGATTGAGTCATGTTTTATAACGTAAATGGGTATGGGCGTAATGGTCTTTTAACGGTGGGTCATAACAGACATTTACTATATCATACACATGCAAATTAGGCCTACACTTTAAAGGAACTTTAAAGGATCGAGGGTATATGTATTTCACATTTTGTAAAGGTAAGTTTTTTATACCTTTAATATTCAACATATATGCCCCATGGTTTTACGTGGATCAGGTGTGAATGAAAATATATATTGTGTATATTATCATGCAAAATTGCACAGTGAAAGAGTTGTTTAAAATCTGAAAAACTGAAGTGTTATATATAATAGATTAAGAACCAGATGAGGACCTTATAAACAGTGCATGAGTATTCTTTTCCTTATGGTGGATCTAACGTTGATCAGGTTTAAAAGATGGAGAAAAAAAAACTTTTTATGTTTAGTTGTCTCCGTGGGTGGGATTGTGGGAGGGGGAGGGGCAAAGTCACAAAATTTGCCTTTATGGATGGGGACAAAATCAAAAATCACACTAAGATACAAAAACAAAATAAAATCATCAAAATAAAAAAATAAGAATATGGAAAAAAGTGATAGGGAAAATTCCCTTTACACCCGGCCCGCTAATCTTACATCTTAAACCTTTCATCTTACATCTTACACCTTTCATCTTACATCTTACACCTTTCATCTTGCATCTTACATCTTTTTGACAGAGATCAACAACTTTGTAACTTTATTTTGGTTCTTAGCTTAACCATGTTTAACTTAATCCTGAATAATATCTACTGTATACTCACATTCTTTCCAATATCATCGAACGATATTGTTTCCGAAATTTATATTCTTGATAAATCTATTTATATCATTTGCTGCATAACCGGTGATTATGTTCCCATGCGCGTCTGGGACACACAATTGTGGGGGAACATTTACGCGCCGACCAGCCACTGTGTGAAAGAGGGTAGGGGAGTGGAAAACTGCTCCAGCGAATATTTTTCGATATGGCGCCAAATTGTAAAGGAAAAAAAGAAAGAATGAAACAACATTATCAAAAGCGCTGTTTTTCGTGTAAAATTGAACTTAACTACGGGCGCAATTTACAATTACTGTACATCAGGGTGTAGGAAACTTTCAACAAGTGTGTGTGTGTGGGGGGGGGGGGGGGGAGGGCTTGAGGGCACTCAGGGGCGGGTTCATGAATTTTCAATTAAAATCAGTCCTATACCCCCTCCCAAGGCAAAGTATTTAAATTTATCCCACTTCCGAGAAACATTTTGAAAAGCAATGAAATAAATTATGGAATTATAATTTGTTTAAATTGTCGGACTTTTGGGGTCGGGAGGGGATGGGGTTAGGTGGGGACTTTTTTCTTTTACGTTAAAAGCTTTTTAATTTGAAAAGAATTTTAAATACCAAAAGGAGCCCTTTTTATTTTCAAAGGGGAACTTTTTATTTGCAAGAGGGGAACTTTGCTTTTTTGGAAAAGTGAGGGGAAAGTGTCCCCAGTGCCCCCTCCCTTCCCCCGTTCCTACCCCTCTGACTGTAAATATAGGGCTAATGCATGGCAGCTATTTAAAAAATGTCAATTTAGCAGTAGAGTATTTTTGGTATTGATTTATCGGAATTTGTTGCGCGACATATTTTATGTCTCCGTTGATAGATAGTGTGACCAAGGGCGTAACTTAATGGGGTGTTACACCCACTATCACAATTTGTTTGTAAGCAGTTCTAATTTTGACAATTTCGTCGGGCAAAAAAAAGCCCAGTATTGAAAAACAATTATAGGAAAATCAATATGGTTATTTACCTTTATCAATAGTTTAGTTTCTTCGCAAACTTTCTAAATACCTTTGAAAATGTTCTGGATAATATCATGTTTTTTTGTTCATGACGTAGGAGCCCCGCCCAACGCCCCTTTTTCTGGAAATGGTAACGATATTATAATGCATTATCTGAGTAGATTTTAACTTTCTTATCATCACAGTGTTCCGAACTTTGTCAGTCTGTAATGATTTCCAGCCCTTTTAAGGCATCAAAGACAGAAAGACAAGAAATATTCAGAGCTTTATCTGTCTGTCTGTTCATGGGACTTCGCCCTCTGAAGCCCTTCAAAAGAGTCCTTAAGTGGGACTTCTTTCCTGGATCCCTACACCATTACTTTGCCTCAGGGGCGCAGCCAGGATGGAATGTTAGGGGGTCAAGCCAAACCAAACCTGGGATGTTGTGATAACGTGTTTTAAGAGCAGATTTGTCATAATAATGGAACCTAATGGGACAAGAGTGCAGAGTTTTATGAGCGGGAAGAAGAGAGAATGGTACCTCCTGAAAAGTTTCCTTTCGATTGTGAATATTAGGAAATTATTAACAAAAATGGAAGGAAATTTTGATAAAATCTTTGATAATTTTGGTCAAATCAATAGAAATTTTCTTAAAATCCTTAAAATTTTGGTAAAATTTGGCAACATTTCCCGATATTGATGAAAATTGACCAAAATTGAAGAAAAATCCCCAAACAAAAAAATTTATACCAAAATTGAATACAGATAGTCCCAAATTAAAGGAATTTTTTCGAAAATTGAAGAAAATTTACCGAAAATTGACTGATTGAAAAAAATTGTCCCAAAATAAGAAAAATTCCGAAATTTGCACAAGAATGAAAAAAATTATCAACCATTGATACAGATATCACAATTATTGAAGGAAACTCCGACAAAAAATTGCCCCAAATTAATGAAAACTTCCCAAACATTGAATGAAATTTACCGAAAATTGAAAATATGTACCGAAAATTGAAGAAAAAGTGCCGAAAATTGAAGAAACTTTGTCCTAAAATGAAGTTAATTTTCCAAAATTGCAGGAGAATAAAAAAATTCCAATTGAAAGAAAAGATTAAATGAATCAATAATTGAAGAAAATGAAATTTAAATAAATCGTGACTATACGAATTATCTCATGGTAAAAAATATCATTGGAAAAATTTCAGGGCATGGCCCCCGGCCTCCGAATCCGCCCCTGTTTTGCCCCAGAATCGCAAGATTTTTCTACATATGGAACTTTGTGTAGATTTTAAGCAATTTGGGTGCATAAAAACAAGAAATCTTCAGACCATAGCTTCACCATGAACCCTTCCACAATTTTGCCTGTTTTCAGGGCAAATTTCTTCTTCTCTTTAGAAATGGTAATATTTTAACATGTGAATTTAAAATTGTCTTCTTGTCATCAATTAAATTTTTGAACTTTGTGTTGATTTTCAGCCATTTTGGGTCAAGACAAACAAGAAACCCAATTAGAAACCGATACCAAAGTCATTAATTTTGAAAGTGTATTTCTGCACCAGCTTCTTACTTGTAACCATTAGATTGAATTGGCTTGGTCTGATTGCATTTATGTCTTCTTTAAGACAGAATGATCATCTTTAAATATATCAAAGTAAAATTAATATACCACAACTTTGGATAATTACACTAAGGATAGCGACTACTTTTGGGAATTACACCTATGTAAAAACGCCGGAGATGAAACTGTCAATATAAAAAAATATATAAAAATAAAATTTGCGTTTAATTTAGCCACAGACGTTGCCTTTAAAACACCGCAGAAAACGCTCTTAATTATCATCAGATATGCCCAAGTCGTCGGAGTAACTAGGTGAACCCCCACCCCCTCTCCAAGTCCGGGAGGCGAGTTTTTCCCTAACAGGATAGGAATTTCCTCTTGTCTGACACGTCTGATCGACTTAAAATTCTGGACCCTAAACCTAAACTCAAATGATTGAACTGAACGAGTGCAATAGCTAACCTGTTTGCAAAATTATTAGCGCCCGGAAGGGCGCTTTCCAATGGCTTTCCCCTGTAAACAACCCTCACAACGCCACGAGGGCCAGCCCCCTTCTCCGGGGTCACGGATTTTATCATCTGACATTTAATGATCAGATGATATTATAATTTTCCTTGAAGACTCCATCACACTGTAAATTTGGATTATAGATAAAATGCATTTAATGTGACTAATTTAGGCCTGAATTAGTCAAAATATATGATCGTACGACTAATTAAGCGAATTTTGACTAAATCAAATTGGTTAAATTTACAGTGCTGGACTACATCAGTTTATACAGAATTCATCTCTATACCTCTACAGGTACCTGCGCATGTCCCATTCCCCAATCATTATGCTTGTCTTCCTTACGGATCTTAGCAGTCTCTCCCTCTACATGATGTGATCACTGCCTTTAACATTAAGTCTAAACCTCGCAATACATTCTCTGACCTAAGCCCCGACAAAACCTCAAATCTGTCGGGGTCTATTATTGCTCACAACAGAAACAACAATCCAGCACAAGTAATTAGCAATTACACCAAGGATTTCCACACACTTCACCTCACTTCCCATGGTCATAATCTGATATTGATAGTAAACAAATTTCATTGCAGCTCATTGACTTTCACACAAGGACAAAAGTATTCCCCTGTGGTCAAAGTGTCTGGCTTGAAGTAATAATTTACAAATATTATGGTATTTTACACTGAACTTTTTGTTTGTTTATTGATGAGTGATTTTATGTGATGTTTTTGTTAAACTTTGTAAGCTTTGAGGATTTTTTGGACTAAAATTATATTGCAACAGATTTTCATCATGACAAGCCGTCACCCCTCCCTTCAAAAGTGTCCATTAATCTCGAATCATAGGATGTTATACCCTTCTCCCGAATAACAACATATCCGCTCTAGTTGTTTAGGATAGGATACCGTCCGTCCTCTTCTCAGCCTCTGAAGTCATACATCCTCCATTCATGATGATACCTCTAGTTTCTTGCCTATAAAGTAACCGACTCCATCTTCCCAAATTAAATCCTTCCATTCTCCAATGGTATTTTTCTATTCCGTCTGTCCATGGGTTAGTCTTCTACCCACCCTCCTTCTTTTCCTTTTAAATACTCTTTATCTTTTCCAATTCCTTTAAGACATATATAACTACTACCTCTCCTTTCCATAATGTTATATCTCCCCCTTCCTTCTCATTTTACATTCAGCATTACATCTTGCGACCACTCCATTCTTTGTAATACTTTTACCTGTCTATTTCCTCAATATCATAATTTCTTTTCCCTTATTGCCTTCAACCTCCAGTGTAACGTCACCTTCCCTCCTTACCATAGTTCCGTATGTCATACCATTTTTCCAAGTCTTCTGCTCTATTGTCCATGTCTTCTCTGTTTCTGGATACCATGCACCCCGTCCTTCAGTATCATCATTTTCTTACGTTCTCTGTTTTATTCCTTTATTGATAGGTCTCTCGAGGTCTCTGTCAAGAAGGTAATAGCTGTGCAACTGGTTTTCCCTCTTCGAAAAGCAAAAAGAACTTACTTTGGTGGAAGAAATTTACAAACTGAAAATCTATTAAATATCATTATTCAAAGCAAGAAATAATGCTTAAAATTAACAATGAAGAATTAAAAATTTTAATTTTATGACGGCGTCTTGATGATACTCTTATTTTCAATAGAAACATTCACAAAGAATCGCTAAGATGAGCAATAAACTGGAAGGATACAATCTGCCGCTGCATGGCTTGGCGATACGGAGAAGAAGAATGTCTCGTCGGCATAGTTTCCTTCACCCTGTCAGTACTCCTGGCGACGATGACCTGAGCCCCTCCGTTACTGATCAAGAATTCGAATGTTGTTTTTGTGGTAAATTTTCTGATCAGCAACAGAAATTATCATGTGATCATGGATTTTGCGGCAATTGTTTAGTGAAGCTTTTACGTCATCAGCAGGGAACATTACCATGTCATGCATGCAGGGATGACGTTTTAAAAGCAATGCTTAACCGTCTCGAATCAGGAAGCTTCAATGACTGTTCCCGACATAAACAACCCCTCAATATGCGTTGCACAACCTGCAACGAGATGGTATGTGAGGTGTGTTGTGGGATTGAACATTGTCGGTTATATGGACATAACATTATAGAACGCGATGTGACCGCTCTTCAGGCAGGAGACAATCTCGTAAGTTTCCATGGTCAACTCGAGTCCATCGTTGATTCTGCTCAGAGCGACTTTCAACTCGCTGTGGAAAATACTACGTTCATGATTCATACAGAAATAGAAGTTTTAAACGTGAAGCTAATCGATCTCTTCAAGTTGGTCTAAAATCTCCAATCGAAGAAAAATTCACGTTGCTTCTACAAGAACAATTAACTCTTGTAGAAAGAAATTTGGAGCAATTTAATAGACTGAAAAAACATGTAAATATTGTCGTTGAAAATATGGAGGCGCTGCGCGAAAAGTCTCAAAAAGTTGCTAACAGGATGTCTTTAATCAGAGAAAGCAGCCTTCAGATAGAGCCAATAGATATCTTCACCCATCGGTCTTTTATGAAAGAAAATATTGAAGATATAAAATGTCTTTCACCTCGCCCAACAAGTCGCCGACTGTCGATTTCCCTTACCTACGCAAAGGAGCATCTGCATAATTGGACTGGTGTGTTTGTGGGTATAGTCTGGATTAGGGAGACTAATGTCATTCTAGTGTCTGACGAACGAAAAGAGAAGTCTCCAGGTAGCGATGTTTGCATAAGATGTATAAGCACAACAGACGTTACTCAAGAAGTTTGGACCAAACGGTTAGCTGTCAAAGATCACAAGTCCAAAATATTGGTATCACCCCGTTGCCGACGTTCGGGAAGTGAAGGAGCAATGTGTATTGCAGTTGGCTATGAAATATTTGAGTTTATTTTTGATCTGCATAGTGAGGAGTGTGCATTCAAGCATATTAACCCCGCCGTTCTTCTGCTGGATGCACCCTTGAATGCGTTGTCATGTCATTATTCCAAGAATCCTCCAGATTGTATCTTCTATGTCTGCAACAGCGAGTCACAGCTGCTCTCCAAGCATACAGCGAAAGGGCAAATGATAGAGACGGTCGCATTGACACATATTGCAGAGCCTGCCCTGTCTCTCAGCGCTAACGCGAGCGTGATAGCAATCTGCGATTGTCCGTCAAGACAAGTTCACCTCTTCGACAGAGAAGATTACAAATCCACGAGACGTTTCTTAAAAGATCCATCTACCGATGGAGGGGCACTCCCCATTTTTGTGGTACCCTGCCGGAACAAAGGCTGGTTGGTACTTTGGTTATTTCCTAAAATAAATGACGATGACATACTCCACGGATTGTGGAAATTGACTTACCATACACAAGACGCAGTGGACGTCTCTGTAATCTCAAGTGGTAATTCCCTTGAAACGGGTATACCAAATGGCATAAGCCAATTGAGGTCTAATGTGGTGATAGGATTTCACGATGGAAGGATAAAAAAGTTCACGTTCTGATTCCTGTAGAAGCTTGTCCGCAGGTTGCGAAAATTTCCATCGAAAAAAAGATGGACAATATACAACTGAAAAAACGGCAAATGAATGGATAAGAGTGTGGGGACATTAAGTATAGGGATAAGTGAAGATTTAGCACCATTATTTACCTTCATTTTTCAGGAAACTATCTCCAACAGCAAAATTCCGTCGTTGTGGAAAAATGCCATAACAATTCCTGTCCCCAAAATTAAGACACCTCAAAGTATAAATGATTTTAACCAATTGATCTCGCTAGTATCGCTTCTAATAGCCTACAGAAAATATTACTGCCTCGTTTGATGGAAAGTGTACAGCAACTTGGAGACGTGTGTCAATTTGCTTACAAGAAGGGTGTTTCATGTGTAGATGCTGTACTAGTTTTAATTACCAACATAGTGACTCATTTGAATTGTAAAGAAATAACCATGTCAAAGGTTCTTTTTCTCAATTTTTCAAGTGCTTTTAATACGGTCTTGCCAAACTACCCACTTAAAGATTTAACAATATTTATAAAAGACCCGTGGCTCATTCATTGGTTGGCACAGTTTTTTCAAGGGTGGGCAAGACAAATTAAACTAGACAAAGGTTTGTCAGAACAATCTGAAATAAAAGTAGGTGTACCACAGGAAGGCCCTCTATATGCTGCACTTTTTACCATCTATACCGACGAAATAAGATCAAACGAAAATATTTGTGTGATAAAGTATGCCAATGATACTGCTATTTCATGTAAAATTGCTAAAAATTCTGTAAATGAGGATCAAGTAGAGTACCAGTCATTTGTTGATAAGTCTGTGTCAAAATGTGATGAAAAGAACTTGTAGCTGAATCCAAAGAAATCAAAGGAAATGTGATTTGTAAACAAAAACGTCAAACATACAGGGCTTTTGAAATCAAAATCAGAAAACATATTTATTCAAGGTTCAGAGGTTGTAAAATGCGTTAAAACTGAATTATATTGGTGTATGTATTGATAATAAACTGACTTTTTCCCATCAAGTGTCCAAAATTTAAAGTAAAGTTTACTATATTGTTTCGAGTTTATCATACATTTTATCTTTTTGTAATTTTAATGCTAGAGTTAATCTTTTTAAATCAGTTATTTTATCACAGGTTATTTATGCTGTACCCGTTTGGTATCATTTAATCTTACAGAAAGACAAAGACAGAATCAAGAAATTTTTAAAGTATACTTCAAAGATTCTTAACCTACATTATCCTATGCTTATTGAAATTTTAAATGATAGGGCGAAATCGGAATTTATTGCAATGGCAACAAAAATCAACAAAGAACAAAACCATCCTTTACACAATACATTACAAAGTCATCTAGTAGGTTTAAACAGAGACCTTCGAAACCCTAACTTATTGCCAAAATACAGAATAAACGTCTACAAAAATTCATTCATATACCGTGCGGCAATTTACCTACAGACAGGAGAGTTAGAATTACTGTTTTAAACCTTTTATCTTTAATTTTTTTAATTTCTATTCATATTCTTTCATTTTTAGCTATGTGTTTTAATATGTATATGCATGTATTATTTCCTTTTTATAAATGTTTTGAATTTGTACTGGAATACATAATATATATATATATATATATAATAATCTTCATTATTCATGATTATGCTCAGAAATAGAAATTACGTAACAATAATCATTGCAATCATCGCCTAGACTTTATCTAAAAAGTGATTTGCGCCCTTTCTATTCGTGTTCCAACTTCCTGATTATACAAACAAAAACAAAAAACACCTTTTTAACGTCGGAAAAAGGCTTGAATACGAAATAGAGGGAGCGAAGTGGGAGTATCGGGATCCACTCCCAACTGGGAAGTTTCGGATTTCTTTATTACAATTACAAATATCTTTACTGAAATACTATCACTATACGGCAGCCTGTCCAGGCTGTTGGCTTGGCCCCATCCAGGCTCTAGGTTGGGACCATCCAGGCTCTCGGTTCGGTCTGTCCAGGCTCTCGGTTCGGCCAGTTCAGTCACTCGTTTGGGTCCGTCCAAGCTCTCGGTTGGGTCCGTCCAGGATCTCGGTTGCTAGGTCCGTCCAGGCTCTTGGTCGAGTCCGTTTCTGGCTCTCGGTTGGACCCTTCCAGGCTCTCAGCCGCCCAGATTCTTGTTTGGGTCCGTCCAGTTTGTCGGTGGGCCTGCATGCAAATAGTTTCTCTTAATCTTGCATTCGATAGAAATATCTTATACATTTAAATGTTATTGATGTGACCGTCGCCACCTGTTTTTAATTGCATTGATTTGGGAAAGTATTCAATTCTTGAACTAATCTTTATTTTCATGGTATCTCGGCATCAATCCCGCCACTCTCAGCACTTTCTCCTGGCCCACTTTTCCTCCCTGGGCCACCCCTCCCTACTATCCACCTGGACCTCTCCACTCATCACAAAACCCAAACCCACCCTAACCTCTTCATCAACCTCCACAACCAAATCAAAGACCAACTCTCAAACTAAACCTCCATCTATACTGATGGCTCTAAGGAAGGCGACAAGACAGCTGCTGCTGCCGTCGTCCAAGACATCACCCTCAGTAGCAGGCTTCCCGACTACTCTTCCATCTTCTCGGCCGAGGCCAAGGCCATCCTCCTCGCCCTCAACTTTATTGAATACTCTCCGCTCAGCCACTTTGCCATCTTCTCTGATTCCAAGGCTGTCCTCACTTCATTACTCAATGTTAAATGGGATAACCCCACATCTCACCTCATCCTCTGTAAACTCCTCTCGCCCCCCCTCCGTAGGAAACATTTTTTTTTTTATCTGGATACCC
>JAIGNY010000440.1:0-142500 GCA_020152595.1 Chiridota heheva | reverse complement strand
TTATGTCTGTCCGTACGTCGTACCTCTGTTCTCGTCCGGGTCGTATTAAGCGTTTCGTGATAGCATTTGTACTATCATAACCGAATACGCAGGCGACGACCCCGTCATTGTAATCTGGTAATTGTGTGTTCAACTCTCTCTCTCCCTATAATTGAAGGAAATTCTTTTTTCCGAAGTTTATTCTCCCCCAACCCCATAACTTTGGTGAATAGATGAAGTCATATAATTGTTTATTCAGATTTATTGCGATTTTCCCTTCGTAATATATTTTCGAGTCGGGTAAAAAGTTCTGAATAAGATGGTCCCGTTTGTGATCATGCACGTATCTTCTGCCCTTTTCTTGTATGAAGTGTCATATTTCATCTAATGCGATCATAATTAAGTTTTTAACATATTGTATTGTCACAAATAATAATTACCGATAAAAGATAACAAAAAAGAGGAAAATTCCCTTGCGTGTGTGTGGGTGAGTGGCGGGAGAGGGTAGGGTGGAGTGTATCCTTCCAAAGTTGTATTGCTGTCGTACATGCTTTTGCAGTGCTTTGCATCGAAAAGTGCCTCTCAAATCCTTTGACCCCCAATATGAAAAGGTCTTCTGCCACCCCTGATCACCCATAACCCAGAAACAACTTCTTTTGGCTCATTTCAAATAATTTTTCTGCTTATTATTTAATGGGCTTTGTCATACTTTTGCGAGGGGTAACGTCAGTGGTTTAGAAGGGGGTGTCAGGGAGGGGGTGGTGGTGTCAGGGGTGGTGTCAGGGAATGGTGTCAGGGGTTGGGGGTGTCAGGGGTGGTGTCAGGGTGGTGGTGATGTCAGGGTGGTGGTGGTGTCAGGGTGGTGGTGGTGTGAGGGGTGGTGGTGTGAGGGGTGGTGGTGTAAGGGGTGGTGTGTAAGGGGTGGTGGTGTGAGGGTGGTGGTGTGAGGGGTGGTGGTGTCAAGGGTGGTGGTGTGAGGGGTGGTGGTGTCAGGGGTGGGGGTGAGGGGTGGTGGTGTGAGGGGTGGTGGTGTGGGGTGGTGGTGTCAAGGGTGGTGGTGTGAGGGGTGGTGGTGTGAGGGTGGGGGTGAGGGTGGTGGTGTGAGGGTGGTGGTGTGAGGGGTGGTGGTGTTAGGGGTGATGGTGTCAGGGGTGGTGGTGTCAGGGGTGGGGTGTCATGGGTGGGGTGTCAGGGGTGGTGGTTTTAAGGGTGGGGGTGTCAGGGTGTGTCAAGGGTGGGGGTGTCAAGGGTGGGGGTGTCAGGGGGTGTCAAGGGTGGGGATGTCAGGGGGCGGAGTCCCTTGCTATTTTCGATAGGGATTCAGCCCCTTCCTCTTTTTTAATAATCGCACATTTCGGAGCAGATAACGCATTGTTGCATGTCGATAAATTTAAACATTGGGGAAAAAAACCCACTAGCTCACAATTTAGCTCTACGTACGCCACTGGCAGACTGGGTATCTTGGCTTAGAAAAAGATAGGCCTACTTTTTAAAAGGTCCATACTTGCGTGAAGTAACGAAAAGAAGTTTAGTGTACACAACGATAGAGTGTAAAAGAGAATGCAAGTAGATCTATATGCTTGAGAAAGTAGAAATATGGTCTACATGCAGGCTATATCATGTTCCACGCACATTGGCGACCCGCGGACAAAGATCCTCAACAAATCATTCTGACGTTAGGTTAATGCAATGTATACTGTTCTGGACGTTTGCCAAACATCGCCAACCCCACGGTTATTTTCTGTGCGTTAAAATTAAAAGGACAAAAGATCCTTCGTACAAGTGTCCAATCTAACAATGTGAGAGAGAATGGGTTTAGATCACCCGTTGAGTGTAGGCTAATCATTAATTATAATGTTAATAACTTTTAATGAGACGTAGAGTGATAGTTCATTCAGTCAATGTTTGTGTGGAGGACCAAACATGAATGTACAGTGACATACGCTGATGAGGTCTGAGCAAAGAGTGAGTAAATCACTGGAATTAAAAAGAAAGAAAATGAGGGTCTAGCCATCAAAGCTATTTTCGAGGGACATTTTTTCCTCAGTGAAAGGCAAACTGAAAAGTGTCTCCAGTACCCTTTATGCTGTGGTCAAAATGCCACATCAGGTACAGAAAATACGAATTGAGTTGTGTTTAAGGGAAGCATATTCAAATGAGAAGTTGTAAAATTACGGTAAAGTCGCTGCGTTTTGGCATTTTGTGCTTTATATGCGTGGATTTATGATGACTATTGCGCGCCTTTGCTCAAATGTTGATCTCCTCTCAACCTGAAGTACCTATTTATTACCTCCTGATTTTCCGACGAATTTTACCTTCGACGGTGTGCCCCGTGCCCTCGGACCCCACCCTGGCTCCGGCACAAGTACACAAGCAATCCCATGATGCATTTCATACAACAGTTTCTCAACTTAAGGTATATGCAATACATACTGGCTCGTCTAGCTAGAAGATTGAATGTATTAATATAAATAATTCGGTAAATAATATACTATAATTAGGTGCTTTAAGAAATCTCAGCTGAATCTTAATCTGAACATGGGGTAGTTCTATATGGGGCACCGTACAACAGTACATATAGTTAGGTACACAAAGATAAGAATATAATGAATTACACATTTTAAAATGGATATAAGTGATCAAATAAAATACATGACAAAAGGAACACCAAAAGAGTAACATAAAATAAAGATAAACAACAAGAGTGACTGGCAAAAATCATAACATGAATATATATTTAAAAAATGGCGAGACGAAAAGGTAAAAAAAAAAAATAGACAGTAAACATTCACCCTGCCTGTACAAAATACTTCATCACACTTTTGATTCCTTTGCATTCCCAATTATCAGATTTTAAGTTGAATCCAGTGGCGGCGCAACGGGGAATCACCCCCACACCCCCCTTCCCCTTGGAGAATTTTGTAAAGTGACATATTTTGTCCCCATGAGATAAGTTTTCCACTGTCTTTTCCCATCCGCATGACCCAAATATTGGCGCTGCCACTGGTTGCGTCTGCTAAACTGCCAGATCAAAATACTGTACTTTCTCATGTAAATATTTTCATATATTGACGTCATGCATATATGAATGAAATTTAAATAACAATGGTAGTCATAGGGGGAGTACATTATATTGTTAACTTGTTTTTCCATCGTAGCTAGCTAGCTAGTCACGCGACAGAAGTCAGAACTAACGTTAACTTTAATGTCGGCGTCGAGTTCAAGGTGATTTGAGGAAATTTGTGAATAGAAGAGAGTTTCCATATTAGCCCTACCAGTTTGTCTTTCATGGTCCAAATCAGAGCTTGTATTCAGGTATGATTTTGAAGAAATTCAAGTTGGGGAAGGTGGGGGTCGTTCTAACGGAGGGTCTGACCTAAGTACTGTACTGTATTAACGCAGAACGTTAGTCCTGCCGTAGTCTAAGTGGACCAAAACAGCGTAGGCATAGGCCTACGTAGGAATGCAATGGGTCAGGCAGTGTATTTAAGAAATACACTGCAATTGCGGAAATAACCGGCAAGCCCAAATAATTTGAAGAATAATGGTTGATGAGAAGCCAAGCCCATTAATAGCCTAGGCCCCCTGTTACTTGTTAGGCCTAGTTCAAATCATTTGGGTGAGCTGGTTATTACCAACAATACCATAGGCATATGAGGAAAAACTTTGAAAAAATAAAGAAAATCTGATCAAATTCAGATGAAGAAACATCTGAATCTGAAACGCTTAAGTCGGCAAAAATCCTTCAAGAGGACATGAACGCCAACCGAGCGTAAAAAGTATGAGTAAAAAATAATATAAAAAAAACTAGTTAGCAATACAGGTGTTAGTAAGTTTAGCTTTGAAACAATTGAGACTTAGTGCATGAACAATGTCTGACGGTAAAGCATTCCAATCCTTTAGTGTGTGAGGGAAGAAAGAGTGTTTATATACATTCTTTTTAGCATAGGGAACCTGGAAATTAAGGTCATGATTATTTCTTGTATTAGTTCTAACGGTGGGGATAAGTTCATCTTTATTGATGGCGACAAGATTGTTATTGATTTTATATAGCATATGTAGCCGGGTGTTGTATCGTCTTGTTTTAAGCAGGGGCCAATCTAATTTATAAAGCATGTTTTTTACACTAGATTTATAAGAGTAGTCTGCCATACAGAACCTGGCTGCTCTCCTTTGAATAGATTCAAGTTTATCCACATCGCACTGGTGATGGGGGTCCCAGACTGCAGATGCGTACTCAAGTACTGGCCTGACTAGAGCTTTATAAGCAGTGGATTTAACGTCGGTGGGACATACAAAATTACTAGTACTCCCCATAGTACCGTTGGACTGATGTCAACCGTGTTAGTATGGCTGCCGTTGGTGATGGCTGGCCGTCTGAGGCACAGGTGTTCCTAACGTTATGGCAACCTATACGCTTACTATATATATAATATATTATATATATAGTAAGCGATAGGTTGCCATAACGTTAGGAACACCTGTGGTCTGAGGATAGGCCTACTACAAAATCCTATACCCTCCTGTAATGTTACGGTTTTAAGTGAGGTCTTAAAAGTAGAAGTATAGGAAAATCTTAAGTTTTAAGATCTAAATGAAAACGAAACCATTCTACCTTTTTTTTCGCCCACAATGATTAAAATTGATGTTTGAAGCCCATCCATGTATTAAAAATTTGTTTTTAAATTGATTTTAGTTACTTTTATGTAAGTATTTTGAAATACTTTTCTTTCCGTAAAAATCGCCTCACAAGCTCTCCAAAGTACAGTCAAAATTTAAAACACTGCCATAAGGGCTAAAACATTTTTGTCGGGGTAATTTGTTTTAGAATATTTAAGGAAAAAATTAAGATAATACTTATAAAGTACAATTATATAATCTAAACATTTCTTGATGTTTTATTTATTTGTTTTCGCACACAGTTTTTTTTTTACCAAAACTATTTATTAAAATTATATGAACAAAAAAATGTCAGCGAAAAATCAACTTGCAGTTTATTGGAACATTTTAAAACTTAATTGTGGACGTTGAATAATTGAACACAAACGTGCAACGTGCGGTGACTAAGAAAATGTCAACCAAAATATGAATCTCAGACAACTTTATCCTGTCGTGGTGAATCTGAAACGGTTAAGTCGGCAAAAATCCTTCAAGAGGACATGAACGCCAACCGAGCGTAAAAAGTATGAGTAAAAAATAATATAAAAAAAACTAGTTAGCAATACTGGTGCTAGGTAAAGATTTAGGAAAAGTGCTTTTGGAAAAGTGTATTATTTAGACTAATTGATATAAGAATATCCAAAAAGTAAGTTATGTTTCAATCATCAATTTTCTACAATGTGTGAATTAAAAACACATAGGAATTGCACCTAATTTCTAACAACCCTCATACGGCAAATCCAATGTTAACCTATACTGAGGGATGTGTATAATGACTACAAAATTACATATACAGTACCGCACATACATCATATCATAACATAACATAACAAGATTACGCGCTAACAAGGCTTAGTCACCCCATAAAAAGCCCAAACTAATATAAGCACACACACACAAACAAAATAAAAAATCAAAGATGCCCAGAGTTAGTAAAGAACTTATCAATGTTGACTTTGAAATTGTGAACAGAATTGGAGCTACTGTAACTACCCACTCAGGCAAACCATTCCACTCATTAAGAACTCTTTGTAAAAGCTAAAACGCCGAATATCTATCCGTGAGAACTCTTTGGTCAACTTCAAATGGTTACCACGTGTCACATGAGGATTAGCTGAAACATGCAAGAAATTACAGGAAGTCAATGCATCACTACCAGATAGGAATTTAAAAACCTGAATCATATCGCCACGTGCTCTTCTCAACTCAAGCGTGGTCAAACCAAGAATTCACAGCCTAGATTCGTAAGAGAGATTCCTTACTTCGGGAATAAGTCTAGTGGCTCTTCGCTGAACCTGCTCCAAATGAACTTATCCTTCTCATAAGTGGACTCCAAGCCTGAATAGCATACTCAAGGTGAGGCCTGACTAACTGCTTATACAAATTAAGAAGAACCTCTCTACCAAGAAAACACAAATTTCTTCTAATCAAACCAAGCATCCTATTTACCATTGCAGCTGCTAAAGCACACTGTTTAGAAGACTTCAGGTTGCTAGTAATGCCAACACCTAGATCCCTTTCTTGATCAACACAACCAAGATTTGAACCATTCATGCAGTAATCAAAAGCTAAATTGCTCTGACCAAAATGAATAACTTTGCATTTATCAACTTGAATGACATCTGCCATGATTGGGACCAAGAAACTAACTTATCCAGATCAGTTTATAAAAGTAAAGATTCCCTAGCATCATCAACAATCCTGTACAGCTTAGTGTCACCAGCAAATTGACAAATCCTGGAGCCAAGGGAAACATTAATATCATTAATGAAGATTAAGAAAAGAAGCGGACCCGATACAGAACCATGAGGAACACCACTTGTAACCTTCTTCCATGGAGATACTTCACCATTAACAACAACTCTTTGTGACTTGTCAACTAACCAAGAATATATCCAACTGGCACACTTTCCCTTCACACCAAGCGCTCTTTTTTTCATCGTAACCTTCTTCCATGGAGATACTTCACCATTAACAACAACTCTTTGTGACTTGTCAACTAACCAAGAATATATCCAACTGGCACACTTTCCCTTCACACCAAGCGCTCTTTTTTTCATCGTGAGTCTGCCCAATGGAAGCTTATCAAATGCTTTTTGGAAATCTATATAGATAACATCCACATTATGACCAGAATCAACTTGTCTAGTAACATCATCAAGAAACTCCAATAAATTAGAAACACAAGACCTCTTATGTAAGAACCCATGCTGGGACAAATTCAACAAACCATTGACCACTAAATGATCTAGTACAACATCCTTAACAATGGACTCCATGACCTTGCACACAACACTAATAAGACTCACTGGCCTATAGTTACAAGGCAAACTGTGGTCACCCTTTTTAAAAATATAAGTGACATTAGCAATTCTCCAATCACTGGGAACAACACCAACATCAAAGCACTTTAAAAAGATAATACTCAGGGGAACAGAAAGAACATCAAAACACTCACATAACACAGCAGGATGTATACCATCTGGACCAGGTGCTTTATTTGAGTTCAAACCCTTCAACTTCTTAGATACAACATCAACTGAAAAATAAACAATCATAATGGATTCTGGAGAGTGCACACTAAGATAATCCACAATATCATCAGCAGGGGACATCTTAGTAAAAACAGACACAAAGTAGTAATTCAAAACCTCAGCCATATCCTTACCACTATTGATAGTAACACCATCATTACCCTGAAGTGGACCAACAACCTCCTTGGTTTTTTGCTTTGAGCGAACATAAGAATGAAACGACTTAGGATTAATCTTAACCTCTTTGGACAAACATTTTTCAAAAAGCACTTTAGTATCTCTTATCAAACCCTTTGTGAACTTTTCATGATTCTTATACCTAGCAAGCTCCGTAGGACACCTACTGTGTTTATAACAATGCCACAACTTCTTCTTTTTCCAAACAGCATGCAAAACCTCCCGCGACATCCACACTGACCGATTACGCCTACAGACTTTCTTTAATGGGACAAACCTATTTACACCCTCCAAAACTATAGTTCGGAAAATATCCCATTCTTTAGAAGGATCTAAGTCACGGAAGTCCAATCTAATGACAAATTATCTTGAAGTGCAGCAAAGTCAGCATTTTAAAAATCTAAACCAGTTTATTAGCTGGAGAAGCCTTTGTAAAACAGTACAGATCAAAACTAATGAGGTCATGATCACTACACCCTACCTTACCCTACCTTACTGCTACTTTGCACATTTCTGACCATACTTTTTTCACTACTGAAAATGAAATCAAGACAATTACTACCATGCGTGGGAAACAACACATGCTGGGTCAAAAAGTAGTCAGATACAGCTTCCAGAAAATCTACCTTACCGCTACTTAGCACATTTCTAACCATACTTTCTTCACTACTGAAAATCAAATCAAGACAATTACTACCATGCGTGGGAAACAACACATGCTGGGTAAAAAAGTAGTCAGATACAGCTCCCAGAAAATCTTTACCATTTGGACCACTAGCACAAAGATTCCAATCAATGTCTGAAAAATTTAGGTCCCCAAAAACAATAAACCTCCTAGAAGCAACTTTCCTGAAGCAGTCAAGCAAATTCTGATCGTTCTCAGGACTAGAATTTGGTGATCTATACACCAACAACCACTGAACTACCAACATCGCCATCAAGAATAAGCTCATACCATTGGCAATTTGTAAAATCAAAAGAAAACTGAGCAGTCCTATCTATACAATTAAAAGTGTCTTTCACAAACAATAAAACGCCACCTCCTCTATCATTGAGAGTATCTAATCTGTCTTGCCTGAAAACTGAGTAACCTGGAATATGTACCTCTGAATCATTAATTTCACTATAAATCCAACTCTCAGTAATACCAATTATATCAGGTCTACTAATTAAAACTTCAGCTCACTTATCACACTTATTCAAATGCTATGAACATTTGAAAACATAACCTTAAATCTACCACTAGAACAATCCCCATCCACAGAAATATGCCTGACAGGTGGGTTTAAACTCTCACTCCCTGTGACTAGTTTAAAGGACTCAGATCCTTAATTGCCCTATTGACATGCCAAGCAAGAACACGAGCACCATTCCTAGATGAATGCAAACCATCTCTCATAAACCACTTAACCCGAGATTCAAACTTAGGCCAAAAATTTACAAAACCGAACTCTAAGAGACGACAAATACTCTCTAGCCATCAATTCAGTTTATTTGCATATGACGACACAGATTGAATTATTGACGGTTTCTAATCCACCAAGTTGTACTTTTGTCCAACGAACAAATCTTGATCTCATAAATGACTCACCATTTCAATAATTTAGAAATGTAATGTAAGTTTTGCAATATAAAACAATATTTCAGAAGAAACACATTCTGGTTTATCCCTAAAGAAAAAATATCTTCGTTAACTTAGCGAGAAACAATACACAAAGGTCAAAATTATGTCAGTGTCTTGTCACTACACACTCGTAGCAAAAGCCAGCTGTAAACATGTACTCTACGACTGCAGTATGACGGTTGATCAGTTTGGCTTATGCACCTGGCCGTGTCCCGTCAAAGTGTGAAGAATACTGGAAAATGGTAACTCTTTCAGGCCTAGTTGTATTGGAACAGAAACTACTGTTATTTGATATTCTCAAATTTGCCAGAATAGGAAGGTTTGAACAGTTTCCAAGTTGTTGAACATAGCGTTTTGGTCCAGGCTATGCACTGCTACAGTGCTAGGCTAATTACAACGACAGTACTGTGTAGCCTGTAGGTATGTGCAGTGGAATTTTCACGCAGCAATTCAGTTGTGTTGTAAACACTGTTTAAAAGCTTATTGCTTAGGCCCTAATGTTACAAATATGATTCTAAAAAAAAGTAAAGCAGGCAGTGGCACGTTTCATTGCTAGTAATAATTGTTTGGTGCAAGTACTGAACAAGAATAGCCCTGTTGAACCCAGTCTGGAAAGTATGTATATTACGCCGAAGATCTTCGGTGTGGAGCCTAGCCGGTTTGACGAAATTTGGCGTGCTTTTGTCTCAGATTTAAAAAAAGAATACATTAAAATAATACAGTGGTATGAACAAAACTTGTGTAAATAGCTAGGTTTTTAAAAATGATGGTGTAAATCTTTGGCGTGGAGAAAAACTTTCCACTGTGGTGTTGAACTTGTATTAGTATTAATTTGTAGGGCTAACTTTTCAATTTACATTTTGCTTTCGTTTTTTAATTATTGTGTATTCTATTTTAAACTGTGCGCATTGGACTATGTTGTTGCTCATTTAAATTTGACATAATCAACTTGTCAGTAAGAAGTTTGTCCTTGATGAAATTGAAATTTTCGGCATAATTTATTTTTGTGCATAGAATTATTATTTATGGGTTAATCCGTGGTTGCCATGATGAATGTAGGAGTTTAATACCCGTACTCCCCCCACATTAGAAACTGTCAATCTATTTATGAATATGCAACTGCCCAGTTATTGACTGGGAGTGCTGTCATTGATCATTTTTTTCAGCTACTGTCTATTCGTTGAGTAATGACCAGACAGTAGGATTATGCAAATGAGGCTAGTGGTGGTAGGACTCATTTTTTAAATCGATTTATCTTGTACAGTGACGTAGCCCTACCCAAGTTTATATGCGTCATAATCTATGTGAATAGGAAACTACCAGTTTAAGATAATAATAAAAAGTACGGATTTATTTTCCTGTTTAAGATAATGGAGGGCAAAGGGGCAGAGTGTCAATGTGGCTGATGACAAATTCTGCGACACTGGATATGTACTTTCGGTGAAGCCTTGCTACTGTGGTAACCCTCACTATTGCAGGGTATTCTGCAATTGTGCTGATCATTTTTCACAGGATTTTGACCGAACATAGCAAAGTGAAATAAGCATACAGGCCACACTCAAAATGGCAACCATAGAGGTCATTAACGTTAGTCTTCATTTGCAATACCGCCATTTTGACCGGAAATTCATTCCTACAAAAATACCTTGGTCTACCCATACTCATTGCTCCCGAAAATCAGGAGATAAATTCCTACGGCAATTTCATCTTCGCCTCCGCTTGCAAATTCTACTTAAAACACCTGGAGGTCACTGAGAACACTACCCTAAGGCTTTGCCTTGATGCCACTCACACCTCTTCTATCACCAGTCTCCACGTCAAAGCCAACGAACTCCCCTTCGACCTCCGGTGGATGAAGGCCGGCCTCTCCTTTGCTCTCCGCATCCTCACCGATCCACAAAACTCTTGCTTCAACTCCATCCGCTCTCCCTTCTTCAGGAACCTCTTCAATCTCAACAAACACATCCCCCCACCTTTCGGGATCCGGGTGTACTCGCACTTCTCCAAAGCCAACATCAACATTTTCTCGATTGCCAGACACACCATCCTACCTACACCCACCTGTACTATTCACACAAGGTTTACCTTAGTCTTTCTTCCTTCGAGAAAGCTCTCCACAACCCAGCCTTCTTGCACTCCAGATACTGTCAACTCGGTAGACATTTCCATGACTACTCTTTCCTCTTCACCGACGGCTCCACAGGAAGGCTCCTCTGCAGCCGCCGCCTGTCCTGGCCTTACCCTCTCCTCAAGGTTACCCGACAGCACATCTATCTACTTTGCTGAGGCGAAAGCCATTCTCCTAGCCTTAAACTTCATAAAACTCTCTTTCCGCCCCCGCTTCGTCATCTTCTATGACTTTAAATCCATCCTCACTGGCATCCTCAACATGCTCTGGCCCAACCCTCTCATTCTGCAAATTCCCAACAAACTCCACACTCGTTCCTCCCTAGAAAAGATTTTTTCTTCTTCTGGATTCCCAGCCACGTTGGCATCCCTGGCAACGAGAGAGCTGACAGAGCTGCCATCAAAGCTCTTGTCAAATAACATCTCTCCTTTTCCTATTCCACACTCAGACCTCCGTCTCTTAATCTCCAACTATATCAACAAAACCTGTCAAACTCCTGGAATTACAAAACCAGTAATAAACTTCACATCATCAAACCCAAAGTTGGGACCAACATCCCCCTGCATAGTTGCAACTGCAGGGAAGACATTGTTGTCACCCGCATTCGCCTCGGCCACTCCTCTCTTACTCACTCCCATCTCTTATCCGGCTCCCCTGCCCTCTCTGTCCCACTTGTAACATCAATCTCTCCATCAAGCATATTTTCTTAACCTGTCCCCTATACCAGAACTCCAGATCTCTTCTCTCCTCAATCTCGGACCTATTCTGAAACATTTCTTCCTCAAACATCAACTTCCTTCACAACAACAACCTCTTCCACCACATATAATCTCTTCCCCTCCTCCCTTTCTACACCTAACCTTACACACCCCTTTCTTTTCACCTAACTTTTTCTCCCACATTCAGCTTTTCCCCTTTATCTCCCTCACAAACCTTCCATTTTCTCACTGTCCTTACTCTAACACCATTACTTATTAACACCCTCTTGGCACATTTGACTCTAGACTGTCACGGTGCCGTTAAACATCAACAAACCAAACCAAACTAAAAAGCCAAAGGTAGACATATGTCATTTTGTGCAATATCTACGGAGAAGTTGACAAATGTTTTTAATAAATTAGCATGTGGCTCAGCAATTCAAATCATTTTTAAGCTTATGAATATATGTATAAATATATACATATATATATATATAAATATATATAGATATATATATATATATATATATATACACATATATATATATATATATATATATATATATATATATATATATATATATATATATATAATATAAATATATATATATACACATATATATATATATATTTATTTATATATACATAGATGGACATATATATATATAGATGTCATATATATATATATATATATATATATATATATATATATATGTATAGATGTACATATATATATATATATATATATATATATATATATATATATATATATATATATATATATATATATATATATATATATATATATATATATATAAATATATATATATATATACACATATATATATATATATATTTATTTATATATACATAGATGGACATATAGATATATATATAGATGTCATATATATATATATATATTTACTTCAAGTTATACCTTACCTTCCATGCTATAATATGCAATCTGGTCACACGACCTGATTCTAACGCACTTCTAACCGAACCTAAAAACGCAGTAACCAGCCAAGCCCTGACCTCCATAATACCTCTGTACCACCTCACTCTTTTTCAGCGTTTGTTTCACAACATCGCTGAAAACTGGTCACTTTTATTTTATTTTTAATTAACCTTTCTAACTCTTTTTCTTCGCAGCTTCTACCTGAAGGGTTTTACGCTGCCCGTTCTCATCTGGCTCGCCTTTTCAAGTCTTCCGAGAGAAGGGTGAGATAGCCATGGGTCCGAGATTTCTTCGGCCGACCTACACGACTTTACCCGTGCCTACACTTAGGATAGCGGGTTTTGTCTCCATTCGCACATAGCGAGTGGCTAGTTACGAGAGCGTCCTACTCGTGGTGGGTGTTTTAGGTCCTAGAGCACAGGTTGTGCCTGTCTAGGGACCTCTCGCCCAGGAATTAGTCTTTTTCTCCCTTAGCCCCACCCGCCTCGAGGTGATCCTAGCGTTATACTATGTATAGTGTTTAACACGTTAGGATTTTTCAGTACACCTTCTCGTATGCATTAGGCCAATTTCCTTTTTCGATTTTGGCGCATGCGCATTGGGTCTTAGTCACCGCTGGGTAAATGTGGGTCGCCCTGTAACAACTCTAGGGAGCTACAGTTGTTACTAGCGAGCTTATTTTCGTTTTCACGTTAACAGCATATGAATATTTTTATTTTTCTCACACAGTTTGGAGATAAAATATTTAATTTTCAGGATTGAACTTGGGGTGTCGGAGAGACCGTGGGTGGGTCTCTCCGACGACCTAATTACAGGAAAATAATCTTTCCTTTTTATCTTTACAGACCTCAAGTACACAGTGGTTGGTGTTTCCCACGCTACCCCGGCGCTAGTAAAGTCATTACGTTGGATGCGTTTTCTCGGGTTTCTAAAGTTTTTCAGATAGAAATTTTTTTTTTTTTTTTTTTTTTTTTTTTTTTTTTTCTGTTAAAGCAAGTGTTGTTGT
This sequence comes from Chiridota heheva, assembly GCA_020152595.1. NCBI lineage: Eukaryota > Metazoa > Echinodermata > Holothuroidea > Apodida > Chiridotidae > Chiridota > Chiridota heheva. The sequence continues at coordinate 128,737 of JAIGNY010000440.1, read as the reverse complement.
TCTGTTTAGAATGCTATGCCTCGTCTCTCTTTAGCGTGTCCGTAAGATCATAGTTACTTTGCCGTGTTTAGGTTTGTACGCTTGGACTTACGTTCTTCTCTTAAGAAATTTATTTTTCAGTAAAATTTTTTTCTGTTTAAGAGAGTTTTGGTGTTCTGTTTAGACTGCTAGGCCTCGTCTCTCTTTAGCGTGTCCGTAAGATCATACTTACTTTGCCGTATTTGTGTATGTACGCATGGATATATGTTCTTCTCTTTTCAGATATATAAAAGAGATTCACTGAGAAGGTTACGCTCTTAGAGGCGTTGCGCCTAGAGCGGTAACGGTAAGAGAGAGAGAGAGAGATATCCTCTTAGGGGCGTTAACGAACGTCGCCTAAGTTGTAAACACGGTTCCAAACGGTTCCATTGGACAGTCCCTGTCGACTCCACAACCCTTGTAACGCTGCGCGCCGGGTTGTTGTGAGTTCAGGACAGTTCCATAAGGTTCCGGGAGTCCATACGGTTCCGCGCCCGTAAAAGTTACGGGCGAACGGTTCCATTGGGCGGTTCCGTAACGGTAAGTGAGAGAGAGAGAGAGAGAACCTCTTAGGGGCGTTAACGAACGCCGCCTAAGTTGTAAACACGGTTCCAACGGTTCCATTGGACAGTCCCTGTCGACTCCACAACCCTTGTAACGCGCCTGCGCGCCGGTTGTTGTGAGTTCAGGGACAGTTCCATAAGGTTCCGGGAGTCCATACGGTTCCGCGGCCCGTAAAAGTTACGGGCGAACGGTTCCATTGGGCGGTTCCGTGAGTCCATAAGGTTCCGCGGCCCGTTGTTACGGGCGAACGGTTCCATTGGACGGTTCCATACGGTTCCGCGGCCCGTTGTTACGGGCGAACGGTTCCATTGGGCGGTTCCATACGGTTCCGCGCCCGTTGTTACGGGCGAACGGTTCCATTGGACGGTTCCATACGGTTCCGCGCCCGTTGTTACGGGCTTAACGGTTCCATTGGACGGTTCCATACGGTTCCGCGGCCCGTTGTTACGGGCTTAACGGTTCCATTGGACGGTTCCATACGGTTCCGCGGCCCGTTATTACGGGCTTAACGGTTCCATTGGACGGTTCCATACGGTTCCGCGGCCCGTTGTTACGGGCGGGCGGTTCCATTGGACGGTTCCATACGGTTCCGCTGCCCGTTGTTACGGGCGGACGGTTCCATTGGGCGGTCCCGTGCGGTTCGCGCCCGTTGTTACGGGCGGCCGGTTCCATACGGTTCCGTTGGACCATCCCTGACGGTTCCGCAGCCCTATGCGCGGGCATTGTGCGGTTCGGGACGGATCCATACGGTTCCGGGATCCATACGGTTCCGCCCCCGTTGTTACGGGCGGACGGTTCCGTGGTCCATACGGTTCCGCGCCCGTTATTACGGGCGGACGGTTCCATTGGGCGGTTCCGTGATCCATACGGTTCCGCGGCCTGTTGTTACGGGCGGACGGTTCCGCGCCCGTTATTACGGGCGGACGGTTCCATACGGTTCCGCGCCCGTTATTACGGGCGGACGGTTCCATTCGACGGTTCCGCGGCCCGTGTTTACACGGGTCCGTATTTAACGGGTTCACGACATCGTACGGTTTAATCGGTTATACGCCCACTAGCTACGTGGTCAGGTGACAGGTGACATTCTTGACAAGAAGTATAGCATTGACAGTTATTTTTCTTCTTGGTCCTGTAGCCATTAGCTACGCAGTTCCACGGCTCGTGTGAACGCAATTAAGACTGTCTACGTTGAACGTTACAAGTTCCGTATTTATTTTCACCAGTATCATGGACATGAAGGACAGGTCCCCGAAAGTGTCGATGTTTTTACACACCCAGGATGTCTGATGCGTAGCGTGCAAACGCTTCTTTAAATTACGCTCCGGTGACATCCATCTCACGTGTTACGCGTGCAGATTATGCTGCGAGTCAAATCCCGTACTCTTTGCAGCGATTGGGATCTAGCGGCGTGGTCGGAGCACAGACTCCACCGCGACCGGTACTTTCAAAGAGCGGCGGAGAAAGTGGAGAAGCGACGGTCTGAGAGGCCCTCTTCGTCTTCCCACCGCCACCCAGGTCCAAAGCCAGGGAGGCGGGGCCGCCGCCACACTCCTAGCGGAGCGCCTCTTGAAAGACGACACCGTGCGGTTCATCCGGAAGTATAGCATTGAGACAGCTATTTTTCTTCTTGGTCCCGTAGCCAACGGCTACGACAGTTATACGGTTCCACGGCCCATGTTTACGGGTCCGTGCGGTTCCACGGTCCGTGTTTTACGGGTCCGTGACGGTTCCATTGACGGTTCCGCGCCCGTATTTACGGGTCCGTGACGGTTCCATACGAGTCCACGGTCTGCGTTTACGGTCCTTTCGCTTCCATTGGGCGGCTCCAGTGAGCGGAACTTATCTCTAATGGGATAACGTACACTGTGCGTTCACCTGGTTATACGCCCACTAGCTACTACGCCACGTGGTCAGGTGACAGATGACTTTCTTTACAAGAAGTATAGCATCAGGACAGCTATTTTCTTCTTGGTCCCGTAGCCATTAGCTACGCAGTTCCACGACTCGTGTGAACGCAATTAAGATTGTCTGCGTTGAACATTACCGTTCCGTAATTATTTTCACCAGTATCATGGACATGGAGGACAGGTCCTCGGCGCCGATGCTCTACACACCCTTGATGACCCGGCATAGCGTGATAACGCTTCTTTGCTTTACGCTCCAGTCACATCCATCTCACGCAGCGTTACGCTGCGTGAGATTTTGCTGCGAGTCCATTCGTGGTACTCTTTGCAGCGATTGGGTTCCAGCGGCGTGGTCGGAGCACAGACTCCACCGCGACCGGTATTTTTCAAGGTGCGACCGAGAGCGCGCGGGCTCCGTGTTCGGATGCGTCTGGGCTCCGTAGTTTTGTAACGGGATATTGTACACCGTCGACGATTTACGGATATGCACCCGCTAGCTACGAGCTATGTGGCCAGGTGACAAGTGATAATCTTCACAAGTAGTATAGCGCCGCGTGAGAGCTATTCTATTCATGGTTCCGTGGCCATTAGCTACGCAGTTCCACGATCATGTGAACACCATTTATACGATTATCCGCGTTGAACGTTACATTTCCGCATTTACTTTCACCAGTATCGTAGGCACGGAGGACAGGCCTCCGTCGCGGCACGCGTTACGCACCTCAGAGGTCCCGCTTTGCATAGCGTGCAAACGCTTCTCTAGACCGTACGGGCCTGTACGACTCGAGTTTTTGCAACGGGATAACGTGACACCGTACGATGAACCCCGGTTGAGTTCGCTAGCTAGGAAGCTGCTTGGTCATAGCTACGCTGTCCCACGGCCGTGTGAACTGCCTCTGTAGGATTTTCCGTTGAACGCCACAGTTCCGCGATGTTTTGCGCCTATATCATCGACACGACGGGCAGGTCCCTAGTGTCGGTGCGTTCGCGCCTTGACTGTCCTGCGGTGCGCCGCATGTAAACGCTTCTTAGGTTGTGCTTTGGTGTTATCGACTTGTTCAAACCCGTGTACACCGCTGTGGTCCTCGGTTCCGCGATGGGACCGTCGGCCAACAAGAGGCGGCGCCCTACGGGTCTTACGTGAGTTAGTCCCCTTTACGGCTAGTTGTAGAGCCATTGGATTCCTTGCACGGGTCCATTAGGGTCCGTGCGCCCGTAATCGGTTCCATACGCCCCCACGGCTTGTTTTACGGCCCGTGCACGGGTCCGTAACACAACTTGCGGCTCCGTCCGGGGCATGGGATGACGCGTTTGGGTCTGTAGTGCTGCTTAGTTCTACAGCAAGGTAACGCATACAATGTACGCCACACACCCGTTAGTTTCGAGATCCCCACGTCCGTGTGAGCTGACTTGGTGAGATTTTCGCGTTGAACGCCACGGTTCCGCATAGTTTTTCACCAGTTCATGGACACGAGGACGAGTCCCGCTTGTCGGCGCCACGCCTCCCAGGATGCGTCGCGTGTTAGCGCTTGCTCGGGTTTCGAGGCCTAGCGCCGGGTGATAAGATTTCCTTCTTTACGGGAGGCATACCATCACGAGCTATTCCTCCGTGTTACGTAGTTCCACGACCGTCAAACTACTCTGAATGTGATTCTTGCGTCGAACGAGACCCTCGGCTCACATTCTACAGATATTAACGCGGTTTTACGCATAACGTCGATAAACCCGGTATCGAACTTCGGGATATTGCGACCGTTAGCCGCGTGTTGCAGTGTTCCGCGGTCGCTCTTTTCTTGCTGGGGCGTTTTAGCGTTCGACGGCAGTCCCCACGCCAGAGCCGCCCGGCCGCGGCTCCGTGAGTGATTTTATACAAACGGAGTTAACGGCCTATACCAGCGCGCCGCTGTGTGGTAGAGGACCAGTAGCCATGAACTACTGCGTTCCGCGGCCGTTTCTCTTACCGACACGCATTGAGCACGACGGTCGTCCCCTCTTCCCCACGCAGCTACCGTTTCGTGAGTCCGTGATGGAACAAACTCAGTTTACGACTCGTATAGCTTGCGTGGCACGTGAACTCCTCCGTATTTCTTACGGCCTCAGTTTATATATATTTTACCTATTCTCAACGGAACGCCGACTGTGTACTTCTTCCCTCGCGTCGCCACTTACCGGTGGCCCCGGTGAATAGAGGTATAATGAGATAACGACTCACGTTACAGGTGTAGTACGTTCACGCTTATCGTGGACCTAGACGGTCCTTTGGTACTGATCGCTACCGTTCGGGACACGCATCAGTACCAGTTGTCCCCCCCTCGGCGTAGCCACGAGCTTTTTGCTCCGTGGTGCACAGCGACATCGTTGGCGGTGGACTCGTGGTTTTTACTTGTCATGCTGACGCCTTTGTAGACCCATAACGGATCTATTATACTTAACGGGTTGCGTGCCTTGGTACGGCGTAAGTCCCCAGTAGCCACGCCGCTTTTCCGCTCCGTGGTGCAGGGTGTTTAACGTCCGTGTAGTATACACAGGACGCCACCTCTTTCGTGATTTCTACCCCAGTGTTGGGGTTTATGACTCATACGGTTGACGTAGTACGTTACCCCCTACTTGTCAATATTACCTCCATGAAGGATATTTTCTTGACCATAGGTGGCCTTTTGGTAGACAACCTTACGCTTGGGGGTAGCTATTACCAACAACGGCACGTATGGTTCCTTCCATACTTTAACACCTTACAGCTGCTTCCTTGCGGTTTTACGGCCTGTTACTTAACTGCCCGCATACAGACATACGGTATTCGTTTTCTCGCCCGTGAGCGTAGGCTCCGCGGTTTCAAGGTTGTTACTATACGTGAGTAATGCGTTAACACTTTCTCCAGTCAACTTCTTAGACAAGTTTCGCTGTTGATAGGCGTGGCCTGGAGCTACGCGGTCCCGCAACTGCTACGGTTTTCACCCGTCAGATATCACCGTCGGTGCCGACGGGGCTTCTTGATCAAGGTCGGGCACTTTTCTTGTGACCCCTTCTGTCGGAAACTTGGGCGGCCTTGACCCTTTTTCGCCTCGGTGCAGGACGAACTTTGGCTGCTCGAGACCTTGCAGGCTTCACGACGAGCCTCGGGTCAGGGACGATTCTTGTCATAGTTCCGTCATGAGCTCTGGGATACCTTGCAGCTATCCACCAGGGTTTTTCCGGTGGGGTCTACGGTCTTTGACTTGCGACCACTGGTGAGTTCTGGGAGATCTCTTCGAGTGTGTCATGTGACATTTTCCTCCGATAGATCATCCAGTGGCTTTCTGTTAAAGTAGTCTGAACTGTTCATAGAACGGCCGCGGTATGCACTCGGGTTCGGGCATAACCTCTTTTCACGGATCTCTCGTGCGGCGTTCGAGAAACCGCTTTTTGCGGTTTTTCTCTTGTTTTTGGTCTGACTCACTTTTCGACGTTAGTGTTCCCCGCTAACTTTAGCTCTTACGCGGTTATGCGCGCTAACGAATTTTTCCTTGTCCGGGATTTCTTCAATTCGTTTTCATTGGTACACGCCGTTCCCCCAATCGTAGTTTCCTCGCCGGTTCTGTCTCGTGACCAATCCGGTGTGGCTTGTGGCGTTTTTGTGGACACTTTGCTGTAATTGTGTCCAAACGCTCTTCCGGTTGGCTTGTTTTTCTGGGCTTTACGCTCAGGTTCTTTCGAGGTTTGCCTCCGTTACTGTCAACGAATGGTGCCTTGTTCGGTTTGACTGTACCTCGCCGTGGTTTCCTATGTTTTAGTTCCTCCCACTCTTGAGGTCTTTCATCCTTCCGAGGTGAAGGAATTTCGTTCTTTAAACGGGATTCGGTTCGTGTGAGTTTTCGTACCAGCCAAAAAAAAAAAAAAATGTGCGGCGATCTGAACTCCTTCCTTCCTATCCTCGGTTGCAATCTGATTGCATATTATAGCATGGAAGGTAAGGTATAACTTGAAGTAAATTTACCCGCTAAGCGTAGCGGGATATTTACGAGAGTTATACTTACCTTCCATGCATCCCGCCCGCCTCCTCTCGTCAGGCCTCGGTGGAATGTTGGAGTGAGGTGGTACAGAGGTATTATGGAGGTCAGGGCTTGGCTGGTTACTGCGTTTTTAGGTTCGGTTAGAAGTGCGTTAGAATAAGGTCGTGTGACCAGATTGCATATTATAGCATGGAAGGTAAGTATAACTCTCAGAAATATCCTCGCTACGCTTAGCGGGGTAAATATATATATATATATATATATATGTATAGATGTACATATATATATATATATATATATATATATATATATATATATATATATATATATATATATATATATATATATATATATATAAATATATATATATATATATATATATATATATATATATATATATATATATATATGTATATATATGTATATATATGTATATATATATATTATACACCCTGATGAATTCATCTGGACAATGCAATCTTTGCACCGAGGAGACACTAGCCATTGTCAACGCAATCAAAGAAAACCTCCTCAACAAAAGATCAGAGATAGTGTTCTCTTGCCGCCATTGTAAAATGAGACAAGCCAATCTTACTAAGAAAAAGCGCTGACCTGTTCTGAATAATTACTTAGCTTCAGTTGCCTGATGATCCACGAAGATGAAACCACTAGTTACAGCTCAGATCAGAAATATATATATATATATATATATATATATATATATATATATATATATATATATATATATATATATATATATATATATATATATATATATATATATATATGTATATATTATATATATATATTATAAAAAAAAAATAGGAAAAATATATATAGATATAGATATATATATGTTTAATTGTTATGTTTAAAAGTTTACTTAATATACAAACTCTGTGAATCTTCCCTTAATAAGAGATTTGAATTAATATCCACTTGTAGATTACCAAATTCTTATTAAATTCCAAAAAACAAACACAAAGATAAACTGATACCAAGGCATGCCTCATTGACCTCCATAGCTATTGCAACCTGTATCCTATAATCCTTGTCTAGAATCGATCACATACACGTGATGAATGAGGTATTACTGTACTTTTACAAAAAAAATCTTGTTGTGTGGAAATTATATAGCAGAAGCTTAGTTCGACCCAATTCATTTTTATTATGCTCTGTTTTACATTGAGCACTTTTCCTTGGATTAAATGCATCCAGTTGCTATTAATTCTTCTGTGTATATATATATATATATATATATATATATATATATATATATATATATATATATATATATATATATATATATATATATATATATATATATATATATATATATATATATATATATATATATATAACCATTTTTATATATATATATATATATATATATATATATATATATATATATATATATATATATATATATATATATATATATATATATATATATTTTTATCTTTTAGTTGATGTCATTGCTTTAATCTTTTGGATTGCTTTTTAATTTATGCCACCATTCTTTTGGGGAGACTCAGTTTATGGCTTGGCTGATCTTATATGAGGCTCTGTACATAAGTGTAGTAAAAGGGGTCATAATAAACAAGTACTGTATGTAACAGGTAAAATATAGATAAATGTCTCAATTTATAAGGAACAAAATAATTGAATAGGATTACAATTAAGAGTAAGCTTATGCAAATGTCAAAGTAGCAAAAGTGTGCAAAGTTATACTTAATTGAACTGCCAATTGAAAACAGATGAAAAGGATACAAGATGGAAAAGTGACTTTATAAAGTAATACTGTAGTAGAGGGTATAACAATAATGAAAAAGATATATACTGAAAGTAAATTGAGGTTTAACAGCTGAATGGAATGTTTTGGTACGCAGGTACATTTGTAAAGGTTAAAAACAATTGATTACATCGTCTAAATAAATTAAGTCCAAACACAATCAGTCGCTTGGAACATGTGAAATACAAATAATGCTGGTCAGCGAAATGTAGAACTACTTTTGCTTACTAAGCTGAATGATCCAATCATTTTGTAAGCACTAGTTTCGAATTCTGTACATTACACAGTCATAAAGCTGAACCCACAAGTCATTCTCCTATGTCTATGTAATGTATACTTACAGTACTGTACAGTACCACCACATCTATCAAAGAAAAGGCAAATTTGCATTCTCTTTTGCTGAAAAAGTAACTAACAAATATTGCCATGATTGAGCAGAACTGACATGTATTCCTACTAAAATTGTTTAAATAAGAACATGTATCAATATGTGCAATTTACCAGGGTTGGAAAAAGAAACAAAAAAGTCACTCGCCAAACTTGGTGAAGCTTATTTAAAGTGTGGAGAGTACCACAGTATATAACAGTATATTATAATATGTGGAGTACCACAGTATATTATAATATGTGAGAGTACCACAGTATATTATAATATGTGAGAGTACCACAGTATATTATAATATGTGGAGAGTACCACAGTATATTATAATATGTGAGAGTACCACAGGATATATGTGAGAGAGTACCACAGTATATTATAATATGTGGAGAGTATATTATAATATGTGGAGAGTACCACAGTATATCATAATATGTGAGAGTACCACAGTATATTATAGTATGTGGAGAGTACCACAGTATATTATAATATGTGGAGAGTGCCACAGTATATCATAATATGTGGAGTACCACAGTATATTATAATATGTGGAGAGTACCACAGTATATTATAATATGTGAGAGTACCATATATTATAATATGTGGAGAGTACCACAGTATATTATAATATGTGGAGAGTACCACAGTATATTATAATATGTGGAGAGTACCACAGTATATTATAATATGTGGAGAGTACCACAGTATATTATAATATGTGGAGAGTACCACAGTATATTATAATATGTGGAGAGTACCACAGTATATTATAATATGTGGAGTACCACAGTATATTATAATATGTGAGAGTACCACAGTATATTATAATATGTGGTAGTATATTATAATATGTGGAGTACCACAGTATATTATAATATGTGGAGAGTACCACAGTATATTATAATATGTGGAGAGTACCATATATTATAATATGTGGAGAGTACCACAGTATATTATAATATGTGGAGTACCACAGTATATTATAATATGTGGAGAGTACCACAGTATATTATAATATGTGGAGAGTACCACAGTATATTATAATATGTGGAGTAGTATATTATAATATGTGGAGAGTACCACAGTATATTATAATATGTGGAGAGTACCACAGTATATTATAATATGTGGAGAGTACAGTATATTATACCACAGTATGTGGAGAGTATATTATAATATGTGGAGAGTACAGTATATTATAATATGTGGAGTACCACAGTATATTATAGTATGTGGATTATAATATAATGTGAGAGTACCACAGTATATTATAATATGTGGAGAGTAGAGTACCACAGTATATTATAATATGTGGAGAGTACCACAGTATATTATAATATGTGGAGAGTACCACAGTATATTATAATATGTGGAGAGTACCACAGTATATTATAATATGTGAGAGTACCACAGTATATTATAATATGTGAGAGTAGTACCACAGTATATTATAATATGTGGAGAGTACCACAGTATATTATAATATGTGGAGAGTACCACAGTATATTATAATATGTGGAGAGTACCACAGTATATTATAATATGTGGAGAGTATATCATAATATGTGGAGTACCACAGTATATCATAATATGTGGAGAGTACCACACAGTATATTATATTATAACAGTATAGTAGAGTACCACAGTATATTATAATATGTGGTAGAGTACCACAGTATATTATAATATGTGAGAGTACCACAGTATATAATATAATATGTGGAGAGTACCACAGTATATTATAATATGTGGAGAGTACCACAGTATATTATAATATGTGGAGAGTATATATTATAATATGTGGAGAGTACAGTATATCAGTATATTATATAATATGTGGAGAGTACAGTATATCATAATATGTATATTATAATATGTGGAGAGTACCACAGTATATTATAATATGTGGAGAGTACCACAGTATATCATAATATGTGGAGAGTACAGTATATTATAATATGTGGAGAGTACCACAGTATATTATAATATGTGGAGAGTACCACAGTATATTATAATATGTGAGAGTACCACAGTATATTATAGATATGTGGAGAGTACCACAGTATATTATAATATGTGGAGAGTACCACAGTATATTATAATATGTGGAGAGTACCACAGTATATTATAATATGTATACAGTTATAATATGTGGAGAGTACCACAGTATATTATAATATGTGGAGAGTACCACAGTATATTATAATATGTGGAGAGTACCACAGTATATTATAATATGTGGAGAGTGCCACAGTATATTATAATATGTGGAGAGTACCACAGTATATTATAATATGTGAGAGTACCACAGTATATTATAATATGTGGAGAGTACCACATAATATGTGGAGAGTACCACAGTTATATAATATGTGGAGAGTATAATATGTACCACAGTATATTATAATATGTGGAGAGTGCCACACCATAGTATATTATAATATGTGGAGAGTACCACAGTATATTATAATATGTGGAGAGTACCACAGTATATTATAATATGTGGAGAGTACCACAGTATATTATAATATGTGAGAGTACCACAGTATATTATAATATGTGAGAGTACCACAGTATATTATAATATGTGGAGAGTACCACAGTATATTATAATATGTGGAGAGTACCACAGTATATTATAATATGTGGAGAGTACCACAGTATATTATAATATGTGGAGAGTACCACAGTATATTATAATATGTATATTATATTATATATGTGGATATTATAATATGTGGAGTACCACAGTATATTATAATATGGAGAGTACCACAGTATATTTATAATATGTGGAGAGTACCACAGTATATTATAATATGTGGAAGAGTACCACAGTATATTATAATATGTGGAGTACCACAGTATATTATAATATGTGGAGAGTACCACAGTATATTATAAGTATATTATAATATGTGGAGAGTACCACAGTATATTATAATATGTGGAGAGTACCACAGTATATTATAATATGTGGAGAGTACCACAGTATATTATGATATGTGGAGAGTACCACAGTATATTATGATATGTGGAGAGTACCACAGTATATTATAATGTATGTGGAGAGTACCACAGTATATTATAATATGTGGAGAGTACCACAGTATATTATAATATATGGAGAGTACCACAGTATATTATAATATGTGGAGAGTACCACAGTATATTATAATATGTGGAGAGTACCACAGTATATTATAATATGTGGAGAGTACCACAGTATATTATAATATGTGGAGAGTACCACAGTATATTATGATATGTGGAGTAGTACCAGTATATTATAATATGTGGAGTACCACAGTATATTATGATATGTGGAGAGTACCACAGTATATTATAATACCACAGTATATTATGATATGAGAGTACCTTATAATATGTGAGAGTACCACAGTATATTATAATATGTGGAGTACCACAGTATATTATAATATGTGGAGAGTACCACAGTATATTATAATATGTGGAGAGTACCACAGTATATTATAATATGTGGAGTGGAGAGTACCACAGTATATTATAATATGTGGAGAGTACCACAGTATATTATAATTTGTGAGAGTACCACAGTATATTATAATATGTGAGAGTACCACAGTATATTATAATGTGGAGTGTGGAGAGTACCACAGTATATTATAATATGTGGAGAGTACCACAGTATATTATAATATGTGGAGAGTACCACAGTATATTATAATATGTGGAGAGTACCACAGTATATTATAATATGTGGAGAGTACCACAGTATATTATAATATGTGGAGAGTACCACAGTATATTATAATATGTGGAGAGTACCACAGTATATTATAATATGTGGAGAGTACCACAGTATATTATAATATGTGGAGAGTACACTGTATATTATAATATGTGGAGAGTACCACAGTATATTATAATATGTGGAGAGTACCACAGTATATTATAATATGTGGAGAGTACCACAGTATATTATAATATGTGGAGAGTACACAGTATTTATAATATGTGGAGAGTACCACAGTATATTATAATATGTGAGTAGTACAGTATATTATAATATGTGGAGAGTACCACAGTATATTATAATATGTGGAGAGTACCACAGTATATTATAATATGTGGAGAGTACCACAGTATATTATAATATGTACCACAGTATATTATGATATGTGGAGAGTACCACAGTATATTATGATATGTGGAGAGTACCACAGTATATTATAGTATGTGGAGAGTACCACAGTATATTATAATATGTGGAGAGTACCACAGTATATCATAATATGTGGAGAGTACCACAGTATATTATAATATGTGGAGAGTACCACAGTATATCATAATATGTGGAGAGTACCACAGTATATTATAATATGTGAAGAGTACCACAGTATATTATAATATGTGGAGAGTACCACAGTATATTATAATATGTGGAGAGTACCACAGTATATCATAATATGTGGAGAGTACCACAGTATATCATAATATGTGGAGAGTACCACAGTATATTATAGTATGTGGAGAGTACCACAGTATATTATAATATGTGGAGAGGACCACAGTATATTATAATAGTTCTACTCACCACAATTGCTTTGCTCACCTGTGGCGAGCAGTTGAGTGGTTTTTTCCAACCCTGCAATTTACCCCCTTTGATTAATCAACAATGATTCTGTTTGCGCATAACTTCATTATTAGGATTGAACCCATGACTTTCCGGCTGGAAAGCGGGTGCTCTACAATTGAGCTAACCATTCGGTTGATTAAGCTACTGTGGACAAGAAGGGTTGAAATATACAATAGCTTCTTAAGAACTTTAAAAATACACCAAGGCATGAAGAACAGAATAAACATCATGTTAACTGTTTACTTACCTTACCGCTCTCCTCTCCCGACTGTGGAGATTGAGGCTTCTTGAAGTAGCTTCTTCCATTTCTTCCTGTCTCTTGCAAATTCTGTTGCCACCCTCCAACTATTCCACCCAAGCTCCATCCTCTTTTTCTCAACTGTCCTTTTCCAAGTTGTTTTCGGTCCTCTTTTCCTGCACCCCTCCGGGGCCCATGACAATGCGATTTTCGTATAATAATCATTCACTCTCCTCAGCACATGCCCAACGCATCACCATCTTCTGGTATGAATTGTTTTACTCTTGTACTGTCTGTGTTTTTTCATATTATTCATGGTTACTGATCTTCATTGGCCATCTTATTTTCATGATTGTCCTCAAGCAGTTCCTTAGATATATGTCTAGATTTTTGTCTTCTGATTTGGTGAACTTGTTTACTTAGTCACTTTGAATTTTTGAAAGTAAAGTATTGTAGATGTTGAATTTTTAATATTCAAATCATTTATTTTTTCAAATCTTGAAACTCTTCAGTAAATTAATTTCACAGGAAAAGTATCTCTTCTGAAAATACAACTACCCTTACTAAATGTGTGTATGCCTTTCATGCTATCGATGGCAAATAACATTTTCTATTCAAATACCAAGGTGAAGTAAAAATAGCTCTCACAAGTGGAAGAAAGAAATTGCAATTAACAATTAACGTAGCTTAAAATGGTTGAAAGTTATGGTAGCTTTTTGGGGCCAGCCAACTTTGAGGACCGCAAAGGAAAAATGCTAGAAAAGATTTGAGAAAATAAAAACACTAAGCATTTCTAATATTAAAATAGAACATATGTTTGATACGGTAGTTTGAATCAACAGGAAACTATAAAACAAAAGAATTTTGTAAAATATTTTATTAAGATGTCTGTAATGACGGGTCTAATTTGTTACTGTTCCGCTGGTCCGATAACAGTGCTTTTTTTATGGTGAAAAAGTGAATTTTCAAAGAACACTGTTCCAGTGTAACAGCGTTCTTTTCACAAGAATGTGGCATCATTGATCCATAATTTTGATTTCTGTTAAAAAAAAAAAGTGCTTGTTGTCAAACAATTTATAAACAGAATAGAATTTCTTCCAGAAAGAAAAAGCTTTTCCCACCTTAATTGTGAATACACATATGCAAGGCTGCTTGCATGTGTTGGTTGCTACATGATGTACATGCAATACTAATAACTGACACACATTATTTGCACATATTAAACAATAAAGTAGTTGTAAATTAAGCTCATTTTTGAAGAAAGTAAATGTAAAAAAGTTTGAAAAATGAAAATCTGATCAGTGGCAATTTTTTAAAATTTTGACCTTGAATGAAATAAATCCTTTCAATCTCTTTTGTACCTATGTATTCCTTCATCATACACTCTTTTATACAGTATACATTTGTGCCTTACTACTAAACTTAACTTGATATACTCTTTTATACAGTATGTAACATGTGTGCTTAACTATCAAAGTTAATTTGTCACCCTTCATTTGTGGCTGTTTTCACATGTAGTTCTTTTTAAGTAAATATAACACGTAATCTTCTTTCATATTTGTCAAATCTCCCTGTGACTGTTCTTTAAACTTTGGATAATTGGTCATTGGTTCAAGTACCGCACATGCAGATATTAATAAGTAGTGCATTGGATAGATTTTAAAACCATTAAAACAGATTTTCAAAAGTGAAAAACACGTGTAGGTCAACAGAATACTGTATTTGCATAGACATCATCAATTAATTTCGCAACAGGTTGTGCAGTACTGTACTTTCTAGAATCTTCAAGACTTTTAGAATGGATTTGAAGTGAAGCTTGAAAAAAGGTTTGGAAATTATCTAGGAGAGAATTGCTCTCTGTCCGGCTTTATAATAATTTTTGACATGTTGAGAGCAACGTGACTTCTATTCTATTCTATTCTCTCAACTTTTCATTTCAATACACTTTACCTTGCACTTTACCACCAAGTTTTGTTTTGTATCTTCATTTTCCGGGATTCTTTCTCTGTGGATGGGTGTCTGCTTTAGGTGAGACAGATTTTTTGTTTTTTTCCCTTCTGTTGTGACCAGAATTTCACTCCCTATCGTTACCTGTACAGTGGCTCTCCTATAGTAGTTCTGTGATTTTTTTTATAGTTGCCTTGGGTCTCTTGGCCCTTGTTTTTTTTCTCCATCATGGCAAACTCCATATCATCCAGCCCACAATTCCGATCAAATCCACCATCAACAACCTCTCTTGTATCGACAACGTTCATGTTACCCATCTTAGAATTGGTCACACCGACCTCACTCACTCCCACCTGGTTCCCCCAGCCCCTCTGCAACAATTGCCACTGCACCCTCACAATCCATAATGTTCTCCTTGCTTGCCCCCTGTACAACCTTCCCAGAGCTTCCCTCGCTCCCCACAACTCAATTGCCGAGTTCTTCCAGAAAAATCCTGCGGATAAAATTATCTCCTCCCTTCATCATGCTTCCCTCTACAACCATATTTAATTCTCCTCTTCCACCCCCTCTCTACTTTGTTTTTGTTTCACCCATGCACCTCCTCTCTGGATCACAGCTCTCTGACTTTTTGGTCTTGAATTTCTCTCATTTTCCCCCAGTTTCCTTTTCTTCCTACCTCTAGAATGATCTGACCTCTCAGGCACAATTTGACCCTAGTTGTCGTGGTGCCGTTAAGCCCTCATCAAACAAACAAACAAACCATCATGACAAAACACTTCTGCGTTGACCTTGAACCTCCCTCCTCCCCGTAACCCACCTGCTATCTCCATTGACCATTCTTCAGCCCCAGTCCCTAAAATTTTAATCATTCAGTCCACCAATAAACCAGACACTTTCAAAGAAGTTTCCCCTTTCCTCATACACAAAGTGCTCCACGGCCTTGTCAGTACCCTCTCCAAGGTTTCTACCCTCAGATCCAGCCATCTCCTGGTGCATTGCACCAGGGACACTCAAGCTACCACCCTCCTCACCTCATTATTAAAACCCTAGTTAATACTGGTGTCGACATTACACTTACCACCCCCACCTATCCCCCACCGTTCCCTGATCTCCAGCAAAGGCGTCATCAGAACCAGAGACCTTGCCTACCTGACCGATGAAGACCTCATCGAGGAACTTGCCAGTCAAGACGTTACTGAAGCCCGTTGTCTCGTCCTTAAAAGAGATGGTGCCGAAACACCCACCAATACCATATTCCTGACATTTGCCACACCAGTTCTCCCCTCCCACATCACTGCCGGCTACCTGAGAATCCCAGTCTCCCCTTACATTCCCAACCCCCTCTGTTGTTAAAGTGCCAGAGGTATAGCCATGGGAATATCTCCTGCTGCAGCCAAGCATGCTGTGGCAACTGTGGAGCCCCAGACCATGACAGTGCCTCCTGCACCAACCCCACTCTGCACCAATTGTGACAGTACTCATTCAGCCATCCATCCCTCCTTCTCAAAAGACTGCCCCACCTGACTTCAGTAAAAGCAGATAACCAAACTGAAAACCCTTGATCCAAACATTTACCCAGAGGCCAAGAAGCAATTCCTCGCTTCCCTCCACACCAAACCTTCCTACTCGAGTGCAGTCTCCTCAAACACCAATACCGCCCCCCCCCCCTAACACAAACTGACTCACATGCTCAAACCGACCTCACCTGGCTCTTCTTACCCAGTCCTTAGCCCATCACCATTGGCAACAACCCAACCACACCCATTACCCAAACCACTTTCACCATCACTTCTCTCCCCTACCTTCCTTCCTTTTCTAAGACCCCTGCCGTCCCCTACCCCAACACCTCTAATGCCATCAAACTCAAGCCAACCTGGCCAACAAACATCAAACCAACAAACTAAACAACAAACCAACAAACAACCAATCAACAAACAGCCCACCATCCAAACCCACACATATGACACGGAAGAGAACATGGATTGTTTAATTACTAAACATACTTCTCGTCTAACTTTCAAAATCAACAGCTCCCAAAGAAACAGGGACAGATCCAAAGAAAAAACAAGCCAACTCAGACCCAACAGATCCTCTTCCAGATAACCCCCTTGCCTCCTTATGGCGTGCAACACAAGCAATTACAATAACACCCACAACATTATTTAATGGAACATCAGAAGCCTTAGGGCCAATTCAGAAGAAATTGACCTACTGGCCACCACCCCTTTAACCTGGTCGTCTTCTGCCTACAAGAAACCTGGAGACCACAGACCATTATTCCCTCAACAACTTCGCTTGCTACCATGAACATCAAGAGGATGCCGACAGGGCTTGTAAGGGCATCTCCATTCTCATTAAACACAATATCCCTCACAGCCCTGTTCATGTGAACACCGACCTTCAGGCCATCTGTATGTTTATGTCCCTCCACAAAACCTTCACTCTTTGCAATATCTATCTCCTCCCCCCCCCCTAATGCCAACATTCGCCAACCGGCCTTAACAACCTTATCTCTCAGCTCCCCCTCCTTCTTGGTGACTTCAATGCCCACAACCCCTTATGGGGCTCCAGTACCACCACCCACAGAGGCAAGCTCATTGAAAACACTCTTCGACAGCACAACCTCTCCATGCTCAACACTAACTCACCGACCTGCCTTCACCCTGCCACAGGCTCCCTCACCTCTATTGACCTGTCTCTCTATTCCCCCAACCTCATCCTTAATTTTAACTGGAAGGTCACTGCTGATCTCTGTGGTAGTGACCATCACCCTCTTCTTATTCACTCCAATCTTCAAACCCCACAGACCACACCCCCAATTTGAACCTCAAGAAGGTCGACTGGCCCCTTTTCGAAATTCTGGGACTCACACTTTCTCGAGGGTGAGGATCACATGTCAAACTTCAGTAACATCCTTATCAACATCGCAACCTGCTCCATTCCCAAAACCTTCAAATTCCCTAACCATTCCCAAACCTGGTTCTACTGATGACTGCAAAACTGCCATCAAGAACAGAAAAAGGGCCCTCAGAAACTTCAAAACTAACCCAACCACCCACTAACCCAACCACCCACAATCTCAACCTCTTTCGCATCAGCCGTGTCAAAGCCAGGGGCATTATCAAGGATAGTAAAACCAACACTTGGAACAACTTCATCTCTTCTCTTACCACCAGCACACCAACTATGAAGATTTGGAGAATGGTTAATAGCTTCCATGGCAGGATGGGAAAGTCTCCCATGTCCCATCTCTCCTGGAATGGTAACCTTCTCACCATGAAAAAAGACATCGTTAACCACCTCACCGTCTCTTTCAGCACATCTCGTTCTCGGCCAACTACTCCGATGCTTTTAAAGCCAAGAAAGCTTGCGATGAAGCCCGGAGTATCACCTTTCCCTCCGACAACATCGAGAGCTACAACACCCCTCTCACCCATTCTGAATTAAACCAATCCATCCACGACACTGGCTGCACCTACAAGGGCGCAGATAACATCCCCTACCAGTTTCTGAAACACCTCCTCAACAAGGCCATTACTATCCTCAACCACATTTGGTCCTCACACTCCTTTCCCCCTATCTGAAAGACAGCTATCACTTTCGTCCCCAACCGGGGGAAGGACAGTACCGACCCCTCCAGCTACCGCCCCATCGTCCTCACCTGCTGTCTCTGTAAAATTATGGAAAGGATCATTAACCAGAGACTAAACTGGTTCCTTGAGACCAACAGAATCCTCTCCCCTCACCAAAGCGGCTTCTGGAAATGTCACAATACCCTGGATCAGCTAATTTCGCTCAATACCGCTATCCGGGAATCCTATGCAAAAAAGGAACACCTCATTGCCATCTTTTTTGACCTCGAGTAAGCTTTTGACACTACTTGGAAATAACGGCATTACCCGCAAACTTTACACCATCAGCCTTAGAGGCCACCTTCCCATCTTTATTCAAAACTTCCTCTCTCCCAGGCAGTTCCAAGATGGCGTCCCCCAAGGCAGCATCCTCTCTCCCACTCTCTTCAACCCGAACATAAACAACATCGCAGATAACCTTGGCTCTATCATCAAACGTGACCTCTATGTGGACGACTTCACCATCTTCTACTCCTGCCTTAGCCTTCCTCTTGTCGAAAATAGGCTCCAACTCAGCCTAAACTGGCTACAAGACTGGTGCAACAATAACAGTTTTAAATTCTCCAAAGACAAGACAGTCTGCATGCACTTCTGTTATTTCAACAACCTCCACCTCAACCCGAACCTCGTGCTCAATCTTATTTCTAATGTTTACTACACTAAGTTCCTGAGTTTACCCCTAGATCTCAAGCTCTCCTACAAGCAACACATCACCAACCTGAAACAGAAATGCAACAGCTCCCTCAACATTCTCCACCTCCTCTCCAAAACTGCTTAGGGAGCGAACCCCTATGCTCTCCTCAAAATCTTCAGGATCACTATTCGTGCCAAGCTTGACTACGCCAATATTGTCTACTGTGCCGCTCACAACTCTTTCTTCGACCACATCAACACCATAAATGAAGCCCTCAGGCTTTGTCTGGATGCCTACAGGACTTCCCCCATCACCAGCCTTCACGTTGAAGCGAAAGAACCACTCTTTTTGTTAAGGTGTAGAAAGCTTAGCCTCTCCTACGCTTTTAAGCCCTCACCAACACCCAACACCTAGAACCCTGTTTACAACTGCATTATGTACCCCAATTTCTCCACCTCTTTGATAGGACTAAAACCCTATCCCTTTTGACTTATGCATCAAACCAGACCTCCTCCATCTGGGCATCAACCCTGCCACTGTTGGCACCTTCTCCTGGCCCACTTTTCCTCCCTGGGCCACTCCCTTCCCTTCTATCCACCTGGGCTTCTCCAGTCATCACAAAACCCAAACCCACCCTAACCTCTTCAACAACCTCCACAACCATATCAAAGACCAACTCTCAAACTACACCTCCATCTATACTGATGCTTCCAAGGAAGGCGACAAGACAGCTGCTGCTGCCGTCATCCAAGACCCTCAGTAGCAGGCTTCCTGACTACTCTATCTTCTCGGCCGAGGCCATGGCCATCCTTCTCGCCCTCAACTTTATTGAGTACTTCCCACTCAGCCACTCTTCTCCAACTCCAAGGCTGTCCTTCTTTACTCAATCTTAAATGGGATGATTCCACATCCCACCTCCTCCTCCGTAAACTCCTTTCGCCCGCCTCCTTTCTCTGCAGGAACAGTGTTATTTTCTTCTGGATACCCAGCCATGTTGGCATCCCTGGCAATGACAAAGCTGATGCAGCCACTAAGCTTGCCCTCAACCTCTTCCGCACCCCTTTCCCGTTATCCTTTCTGACATCAAACCGCTTATCACTCCCCTTGTTCGTAGCCGCTGGCAAACCTCATGGGACTTCCAAATTAATAACAAACTCCACCTCATCCAGCCCACCAATCCGATCAAACACACCATTTACAACCTCTCCCGTGCTGACAACATTCACATTACCCGCCTTAGAATAGGTCACACTCACCTCACTCATTCCCACCTCCTTATTGGCTCCCCCATCCCTCTGCAACAATTGCCATTGTACCCTCACAGTCCACCACGACCTCCTTGCTTGCCCCCCACAACCTTCCCAGATCTTCCCTCACTCCCCACAACTCAATAGCCGAGCTCTTCCAGAAAAACCCTCTGGATAAAATTATCTCCTTCCTTCATCATGCTTCCCTCCACAACCATGTTTAGTCCTCCTCTCCCATCCCCCTAACTACTTTTTTTTTCTTCACCCATGCACTTCCTGTCTCGATCCCAGGTTCCTGGCTTTTAGTTCTCGTGTTTCTCTCAATTTCCCCCTGTTTTCTTTTCTTCCTACCTCTGGAATGATCTAACCTTTCAGCACAATTTGACCCACGCTGTCATGGTGCCGTAAAGCTCTCATTAAACAAATTTATGATAATTAAAATTTCTTGTAATTTTGGACACAGGTTTCCATGTACTTGTAGGCCTATTTCATACATTAAATGCAGACTACCTGTTGTTTTGAAAGTGCTGGCGGCTGAAAAGTGAAGGCATTGAAACAGACCCCTAGCTTTGCTGTTACACAGTGGCAGCCTGTTCTGCTCCTCTGTGGGCCTGCCCCTCTCCCTCAGGGTCTGCCCTGCTTCTCAGAAAAAATGTAAAAAAACAAACAATTAAGATTGTTTTTTTTAACTTAATAATCTTAATCAATTTGATAAATGAAATACCTTACATGGATACAGAACACAGATTGACAACATAGTAAGCAATTGTTTTGTTTGGCTAATGACTGGTCCTGGTCTTTAGCTAAAATCCCAGAGCTTCACCATGGGCTTGAGTCTTATGGGGGCCCCTGGACTCCATGCCGAAAAGACGCAGCGCTTCGCACGCACATTAATGTGCCCCTCAACAAGTTAAGCACCCTGCCTCTTTTTAAATCAAAGTTAGGGGTCTGATTGAAATATTGCTTAAATATTCATAAGAAATAAGTAATTTCAACATTCATATCAAAGGTTTTCAATACCATCACGTACATGAAAAGTGTGCTCGATTATTCTTGAAAATATGCCATCACTTTTCGGCTGCCAGCAAAAGTACATGTTGTATTCATTTGTAACGAAGGGCATATATTCAAATTATTTCTGTAATAATTTCTCTCATGTTTATTTTCTATACAGATTTGGTGCAACAATGATCAGTATTTTCCAGCTCGTCACAATCTCCAACACCAATGAATTTCTGTGAAAAAGTATAAATTCTAGCAACAAAATGTCTCGATTGCTTCAAGCGCAAGCAACCATCCAGAAGAACTTTAAAGACCCTAAAGTGTTAGGGGCGGGGGTAGCTGTGGCCCTGATAACTGGTTATTGCATCAAAGGAGTCGTTCAAGCCCTGCAGAGTGAAAACAAAGATGACTCCATGGTAACAAGAGTCAAAAGAGCGGTGTCCACCCCGTCCATTCTCTTTTTTGGAAATCAATCCAGAAAACCTCACGATCAGAAAGACTTGAAGAAAGTTTCAAAAAAACCATCGACATCAATAGGAAAAGAATTTTATGAGCATTTCTTCAAGTTGGCAAAGATCATAATGCCAGGGTTTAAGTCCAAGGAGTTTGGAATTCTTTTTCTACATTCAGTATGTCTCATTACTAGAACGTTTTTGTCCATATATGTAGCACAATTAGAGGGGTCAATGGTCAAATCTATTGTACAATCAAATGTCCAAGACTTCGTAAGGAACATTGGAAAGTGGCTGGGAATAGCCATCCCCGCTACGTTTATAAACAGTGCAATTAGATTCCTTGAGAGCAGTTTGGCTCTAGCATTCCGCACCAGATTGGTCAGGCACTCCTACAAGATGTATTTTGAGAATCAGACGTACTACCGTGTGGGCAATTTGGACAGCAGACTGGTCAATGCAGACCAGAATCTAACAGAGGATATCACATGCTTCTGTGACTCTGTGGCCCACATCTATTCACAGCTCACCAAACCCATTTTAGATGTTGTCATCATGTCATATAGTTTATCAAAAATGGCAACTGATGGTGGCAGCGGTGTCAAGGCACCATTCCTTTTGGCGGGTGTTGTTATATTTCTTACGGTCAGATTACTGAGATATGCTTCACCTAAGTTTGGACAACTTGTAGCTGAGGAAGCCAACAGAAAGGGACAACTCAGATTTGTTCATTCACGGGTCATCACAAATGCAGAGGAAATAGCCTTTTACTCAGGGCATGAGGTTAGTACACTTTCTTTATATGGGCAGGTAGCAATGACATGAGCTTAAATAATTTGAATTAGATTAAAACCCATGCAGACAGTCTCATCAAAATGGGTTAGAAATGGACTTTTATAGCATTTTAAATTGAGATGCCTAATTAGTATAAATTATGCAATGTTTTGTAACCTCAGAATGGTACAACAAGAAAATTCCTTATGTTAACTTGGTAAACCCCACCCTGACCCTAACTTGCTGTGCCAGTGGATGCACTGTAACCCTCACCCTGACCCTAACTTACTGTGCCAGCGGATGCATGGTAACCCTCACCTTGACCCTAACTTGCTGTGCCAGCGGATGCACGGTAACCCTCACCCTGACCCTAACTTGCTGTGCCAGCGGATGCACGGTAACCCCCACTTTGACCCCAACTTGCTGTGCCAGCGGATGCACGGTAACCCTCACCCTGCACTTGCTGTGCCCACAGATGCACTATAAATAGGAGTGAATCTGATCCATTTGAGGTTTTGAGAAGATGGGTATTAGTTCTCCAAACCTATGTTTTATTTGCATGAAACTACAGTACAATACACAATTTTGTTAGAAAGCATTTTGATTGAGCATGCGAAGCATAATGCGAACCTATGTAATGGCGTCCAGCCGTACACAGTTTTTCCTCAAGTTTTTTGAGAATTCCTAAGAAAATGTTAAAAGTTTCTTCAGAGTTCCTTAGAAAAACTTAAAACATTTCTTCAGATATCCTTATGGCATTTTAGGATTTCCTTACAAGTTATAAAGTTTTTCAGAGATACTTAAGACAGGATTGAAGACTAGTTTTCTTAAAAAGTTCTACAAAGCATTTGATATTTTCTTAGAAGATATCTGTAAAATGATATAATTTCCCAATATTCTTCATAGATCCTCAAGCGTCTCTCTCATAGCACTGGAGATTCAAATTTCTTAAAATTATTCAAATTATTTGGGCACCAATGGTTGTATCAGGCATGATTATTAAACTCCGCCTTTATTATTGTGGACATTTGCATAAAGTTGCTACAGTATATGAACTGACCAGACTTTTTTTATTTAGTATGCTCAGTTAGGGAGTGTGGCAGGATGTGATTGCATATGGACATAGGGAGGGATGCCATGTGGAACATTGATGGGGGCCATGCGGGACATATGATATAATATAAACCATGTGATATACACCAAGGGCTATATCAGGCATGATTATTTGACTCGGCCTTTTTTTCTTATTTATCAAGTCCATTTTCATATAAGTTATTATAAGAACTGACACTTTCATAGATACTGTAGTTTGCCCAATCACGGACTGATAGCTAGGATGAGACTTCTTATGGAGCCTGTGGGACATGAAGTGGGATTCTATGTAGGACATGAGTGGGATTCCATGTAGGACATGGAGTGGGATTCCATGTAGGACATGGGGTGGGATGCCATGTGGAACAGGGTGGAATGCCATGTAGGATATATGGTGGAATGCCATGGTATGGGATGTCATGTGGGACATGGGATGGGATGTTATGTGTGACAGGGTAGCAGGCTATGTGGGACATAGGGTAGGAGGCCATGGGGGACTTAGGGTAGGATGCCATGGGGACATGGGATGTGATGCCATGTGAGACATAAACTAGGATGTCATTGGGGCATTCGAAGGGATACCATGTACATTTTTTTTATTCATTCTGTTGTATTTAAGGGTATTACAACCTTTTGCCAGTCTAAAGGTAATGGTTTGAAATGCCAAAATGTGATTTCAGGAATTGACAAATCACCCGTCCAGCTTCCCGAGAACAAGATTTATCTCCAGGCGGATATACTTTTTATACTGTGTGTTTGCCAATCGTTTAAACAGATTTCTAGACAAAGTTTAAGTTACATGTATACACAAAATTCTTAAGGCAACCATAACTGTAGAGGTTATTGCCCAGTGGACAAGTTACTTTCATGTTGAATTATCAAACCTTATGTGAGTTTGTAATATTTTTGCATTTGGGCCATTCGCTGGTCCTTTACTTACACATGTGACCAGCCAGAGAATGGCCCATTTAGTTATTTTCACTTTGTTTGCCATATAATTGGGGTGTTTCCTCAAGAATTTGGAAATATTTGTTCTTTATTTGATTTGACAACAGATTGAGGAAGCTCAGCTATGGGCCAAGTACAAATCGGTTGCTGAGCAGATGTCTCTGATCTTCCGTAAGCGTCTGTGGTATGTTGTCTTGGAGCAGTTCCTCATGAAGTACGTATGGAGTGCCTCCGGGATGACGATGGTCGCTATTCCAATTCTGATGTCAGTTTTGCCTCTAGGCGAAGGTAAGATTTGAATAATGATAAAGATTTTCATAATATTTTAGGGTGGTTTGAGATACTTGGACCAGCTGATCGATGACACAGGACTGGAGAATCAAATCCTACCAGCATTCATGGACAACAGGGTGGAAATATTTAATGATGTCAGAGTTCACTCGACCCGATGATGATGATGTTTGAGATGCTTGAATCAGGGATAAGCACTTTGTCCACCATGCACACAAGACGTTTTCCATTTAGGGTTTTGGGAAGAAAATATGTTTTGTATGTGTCTATTGCAGATTTTGTTAGAAAACTGGTTGCTCGACAGGCAGACCAAATTAAAAATTTGGTCTTTGCTGTTATGAAGTTGGGTTGTTCTGGGCAGCCAGATGAGTGATTTGTTGATCCCTGGTTGACAAGGAGTCATAATTTTCTGAATGGAACAGCTCTTAAAAGTATTTTTTTTTTAAAGTTCTTAAATTAATCTTGACATGTGTAAATCAAGCTTTTTCAAACTTGTTTGTCATGTGATGTACTCCATGGGTAAATTGATCACATATTTACCATTTGATGTACTCCATGGGTAATTTGATCACATATTTACCATTTGATCTTCTCCATTGGTAAATTGATCACATATTTACCATTTGATGTACTCCATGGGTAAATTGATCACATATTTACCATTTGATGTACTCCATGGATAAATTGATCACATATTTACCATTTGATGTACTTCATGCATGGGTAAATTGATCATATATTTACCATTTGATGTACTCCATGGGTAAATTGATCACATATTTACCATTTGATGTACTCCATGGGTAAATTAATCACATATTTACCATTTGATGTACTCCATGGGTAAATTTATCACATATTTACCATTTGATGTACTCCATGGGTAAATTTATCACATATTTACCATTTGATGTACTCCATGGGTAAATTGATCACACATTTACTATTTGATGCACTCCATGGGTAAATTAATCACATATTTACCATTTGATATACTCCATGGGTAAATTGATCACACATTTACTATTTGATGTACTCCATGGGTAAATTAATCACATATTTACCATTTGATGTACTCCATGGGTAAATTGATCACATATTTAAAAAAAACTTCCGGATAAAATGATCTCCTTCCTTCATCATGCTTTCCTCTACAACCATATTTAGTCCTCCTTCCCCACCCCCTCTCTCTCTACATTATTTTTCCACCCATACACCTCCCCAGCTTTCTGACTTTTAGTTCTCGTGTTTCTCTTAATCTCCCCCTCTTTTACTCTCCTTCCTACCTCCGGAATAATCTAACCTCTCAGGCACAATTTGACCCTTGCTGTGGTGGTGCCATTAAACTGTCATCAAACAAACAAACAAACATATACATCATTTGATGTACTCCATGGGTAAATTGATCATATATTTAAAAAAACCTCCGGATAAAATGATCTCCTTCCTTCATCATGCTTCCCTCTACAACCATATTTAGTCCTCCTTCCCACCCCTTCTCTCTCTCTACGTTATTTTTCCACCCATACACCTCCTTTCTCGATCCCAGCTTTCTGACTTTTAGTTCTCGTGTTTCTCTTAATCTCCTCCTCTTTACTCTCCTTCCTACCTCTGGAATGATCTAACCTCTCAGGCACAATTTGACCCTTGCTGTTGTGGTGCCGTTAAACTGTCATCAAACCAACAAACAAACATATATACCATTTGATGTACTCCATGGGTAAATTGATCACATATTCACCATTTGATGTACTCCATGGGTAAATTGATCACATATTTACCAATTAATGTACTCCATGGGTAAATTAATCACATATTTACCATTTGATGCACTCCATGGGTAAATTGATCACACGTTTACTATTTGATGTACTCTATGGGTAAATTAATCACATATTTACCATTTGATGCACTCCATGGGTAAATTGATCACACGTTTACTATTTGATATACTCTATGGGTAAATTGATCACATATTTACCATTTGATGCACTCCATGGGTAAATTGATCACATATTTACCATTTGATGCACTCCATGGGTAAATTGATCACACGTTTACTATTTGATGTACTCCATAGTTAAATTAATCACATATTTACCATTTGATGTACTCCATGGGAAAATTGATCACACATTTACTATTTGATGTACTCCATGGGTAAATAAATCACATATTTACCTCCACCAACAACCATGAAAGTTGGACAAAGGTTTTTCCTTTGCCTTCGTCTTTGCCTTGTAGAAGAATAAAATGTGTGTGTATGGGGGTGATAACAGCTGATGGATTTCTGGGGTATATTTTGTTGGAGTTTGATAAAGAATTAAATAATGCTGGCACAGGTTTGTGCTTAACAGAATACTTTCTAATCTGGTGTGCAGTCGTGGAGGTTCAAAAGTTGAACTTTTGAAAGATGCATACAGTTATATCAGTCATTCACTTGTGTCTTTATCTTCATTTCACATGTGCACACACCTCCCAGGTTTGACAGTAGGCTAATTCTAGAAAAGGGTTGCACATGCATGAATTTTCAAAGTATATTTTCTACTTGTGAATCATTTTTTCTTGGATAGTACACTAATCAAGCTTTCGGAACTGTTTTGCTTTTCTTCTACTGCACTTGGAGTTATTTTTTACCAAGGCTTGAAGTTTGGATAAACAGAAGTAGCATTTCCACCTATTTTGTGATGGAAATTTGAGTTGCCCTCTTTTACATTCTTATGCTTCAAAGATAATCATTATTAGTTGCCTATGAAATATAATACTTTTTTCTCTATCCACCACTAAAGAATTTTAGCCCAAAAAATGAAATATAACAATCTTGTACTATTTTATATAATAAGATTGCCATGTCCCATCTGTCACAAAAAATAACATGAAAAAGTTGTTTTCTTTTTACATGCAAAGATAATTTTGCCTAAAAGATCAATTCCTGTCTTCTATCAAGGTGACCTCACCTACAAAATAAAATAGAAATAATCTGTGATGTACAGTAGAGTTGATCTGATAATTTATGTCAAAATCTGTCCCGTCTGTCACATTTTTTTATCATCTCTAGGTTGTTAAAAGTGGTAATCATAGACTATTTTACTTATACAGTAATACTCCATGTCTTTGTTAATAACATAATTGATCAATTTATCAATAAAAAAGTAAACTAAATATCAATTATGAAAATACGCACTTCAACCATTTTAAAAT
This sequence comes from Chiridota heheva, assembly GCA_020152595.1. NCBI lineage: Eukaryota > Metazoa > Echinodermata > Holothuroidea > Apodida > Chiridotidae > Chiridota > Chiridota heheva. The sequence goes on along the minus strand of JAIGNY010000440.1, from coordinate 100,012 downwards.
AAACACATTGCCATGTCCCGCCTGTTGCAAAAAAACATGAAAAAGTTGTTTCTTTTTACATGCAAGTTTTTTTTTTGCTTTAAAGATCAATTCCTATCTTCTATCAATGTGACCTCACCTACAAAATAAAATAAAAATAATCTGTGATGTACAGTGTAGTTGATCTGATATTCCATGTCAAAATCTGTCCCGTCTGTTACAATTTGCCCCTTTTGTCTTGTCTGTCACATTTTTTTTATCATCTCTTGGTTGTAAAAAGTGGTTATTATAGACTATTTTACTTATAAAACTCCATGACTTTGTTAATAATATAATTGATGAATTTATCAATAAAAAAGTAAAGTAAATATTAATTTTTAAAATACACACTTCAGCCTTTAGGGCAGTGATACTTTGCCTGCCTTCTTAACCCATCTTTTTGTGCTGGTCATGTTTGTCATACAGTAGTAATTGCTGCGTGCACACTACACACATGTTTACTGTACATGGGATGTGCAGAACATGTGATGTACATGCCCAGCAACATTTCATGGCAATGGGTGTGATGATATTGGGGAAAGGGGGTCCATTAAGTGACATGTCACAGAATATGGGATGGCCAATGGCACCAACAGGAACACCAGAAATTGCACAAAAAGTTTGCAAAAATGAACTTGTCCTGTATCACTTGAGGATGTAACTCAACACATGCAGGATATGGATGGCAACCGGATGGTGCAGAAATTCTTACCCTTCCTGGAACCTGTGGGTACTCACTATTTTATAGTGTGGAACTTTATGTTATATAATATGCAATGACATCATCCCAGTGTGAAACTGACTCAACCACTTTTAGATGGCATTCAACCAGATAGCCTACCTGTGCAAGCTGGAAAAGGCAATTCTGAGGAAGATGAGCCATTATCGCCAAGACCCTTGTGCATGGTAGAGAAAACCTTACTTACAGTACATGTAATAGTTAACATGCATGGATGATGCTTACTGTATGACTACACTTCAAGATGCATTGTTTGGAACAATTTATATTTGGAAGAAGAAACAGGAAAATGGAATTAATTGTAATGCAAAAGTGCCAAAATTTAAAATGTAAATGTTAGACTTTCCCTTGAGTTGTAAAGACTAATCCAGTGCATATTCTTTAGTGACTTCTGTTTGCACATACTTGATAGTGCCAAAATATCAAGATATTATGAAAAATTGCCTATTGAAGTGAAATATTGATTAATCATAGTTGACCAATGAAACCGGCAAACTGAAAATAGCTTTAATTCAGGCATTGATGAATGTGCTCCAAATGACTGAATATTTAAGGGAACTTGATGATTAATCATTGTTGAAATTATTTTATTATTACTTTGTAATGTTAGTTCTTGTTGTTGATTGAAAAAGAATTCTAGAAAAGACGTTTTATCGTCACATAATTATAGTTTTAAAAATGCCATTATTAAGTGTACAAAAATGTCCCGTCTGTCACGTCCCGCCTGTCACAACATTAATGGGCCTGGTATTTCCAGTTGCATGTTTTGAATAACTAAGTCATATGTTACTGATTATTTGTATAAAAGTGATTAACTTGACAGGGAGAACACATTCATTTTTATGGGGGAACAGACAGCTTTTTCCAAGGAAAGTCGTTTTCAAAATATTGAGTGTAATTTTTGTCCTGTCTGTCAGGCTGATTTTACTTTGTCACTACACAGCCATTGAATCCTCTAGTTTCATGGAATATTTTAAAATATGAATTATAGATTGTTTACCATGACTATATACATAACTTGTAACAGATTGTTTTTGGCAGGCCTTTAAAATAAAGTAGTGTAAATTTGTCCTGTCTGTCACACTGGAATTAGCCAATAGTTGTTTTATCTAAGTCAAACAGAACTTTGCTTAAGTAGCTTGTTGTCAAGGTATACATGATGTATTATTATCAGCTATGTACATTTTGATGATATTGTGTCTTTATCTCTCCCTATTATTTGGCCAGATTTTGTTTGCTTTGGTATAATTACCAGACTATTGAACTTTGCTACTGAAATGAATTTAATTTTAGTTAATGGGTACAGTCTCACTCAGTGAAGTACAATGTCACTTTTCAGTTAAAAGTTTTGTTGGAAATTGTGGTCAATTTGGTATATCCAAATAAAGAAGATAATTGATATTTTGGACATGATATTGAGAGTAAATGAGATGTTTAATAATGCCTAACAGATAGGCACTTGGAAAATAGTAAGTAGGGTCACTTTTTTAAGAAGTATGAAATTTAATTAAAACAATTCTTCCATATGTGACTGTAAGACGGGGGTTTATTTTCATTCGATAAATGTCATTTCAATTCCAAAGACACCAATTTCACAAGGTAGGATAAAACAACCCCGCCACCTCTAGGAACTAATAAATTAATATTTGAACCCAAAAAGGATAAAACAGTAAGCGAGCATTTAATAAAACACAGAAAACCAATATATCAGGATACCGGAAATTTGGAGTATTTCTGATAGAATAGCAATAATAATGTAGTCTGAGAGTGATGTAGCAATATCAATACAAATTATAGTTACTCACAAGATGCTACTCAAGTACTCTAAAAGTAGCATGTTTACTATAAAGAGACATTTTCAGCTCCTTACGTGACTTCCTCAAAGTTATAGCAAATGTTAGGGATTGAATAATGATTAATGAATTGCTTGTGTATTTAAAAAATAATAATGATAAGTGTTTAATAATGTGTGCATTCTGCAACTGTCAGTGGTGTAGTTGATTGAAAATCTAGTAACAAAACTAGTAAAAAAAATCTTCAGTTGTTTTGGTATAGAAATTAGTCTGATGAAACTATTAACATGAAATTGACAAAAGTTGCAAATTGAAGCTATATCTAAGTTCATCTGGTAACACAGTGTAGCGATAGTACAGAAGTAGTGGCACTACAGAAGTACTGGCAGTACAGTACTAGTGGCAGGACAGTACAGTAGAGGCAGCAGTACAGTAGTGGCAGGACAGTACAGTAGAGCAGCAGTACAGTAGTGCCGGCAGTACAGTAGTGCGGCGGTACAGTAGTGCCGGCAGTACAGTAGTGCGGCAGTACAGTGTGCCGGCAGTACAGTAGTGCCGGCAGTACAGTAGTGCCGGCGGTACAGTAGTGCCGGCAGTACAGTAGTGCCGGCAGTACAGTAGTGCCGGCAGTACAGCAGTGCCGGCAGTACAGTAGTGCCGGCAGTACAGTAGTGCCGCAGTACAGTAGTGCCGGCAGGCAGTAGCCCGCAGTACAGTAGTGCCGGCAGTACAGTGGTGCCGCAGTACAGCAGTGCCGGCAGTACAGTGCCGGCAGTACAGTGTGCCGGCGGTACAGTGGTGCCGGCAGTACAGTAGTGCCGGCAGGTACAGTGTGCCGGCAGTACAGTAGTGCCGGCAGGTACAGTGGTGCCGCAGTACAGTAGTGCCGGCAGTACGGTAGTGCCGGCAGTACAGTAGTGCCGGCAGTACAGTGGTGCGGCAGGTACAGGTAGTGCCGGCGGTACAGTAGTGCCGCAGTACGGTGGTGCCGGCGTACAGTGGTGCCGGCAGTACGGTGGTGCCGGCAGTACAGTAGTGCCCGCGGTACAGTAGTGCCGACGGTACAGTAGTGCCGCAGTACGGTAGTGCCGCAGTACAGTAGTGCCGGCAGTACAGTGTGCCGGCAGTACAGTAGTGCCGGCGGTACAGTAGTGCCGGCAGTACAGTAGTGCCGGCAGTACAGTAGTGCCGCAGTACAGTAGTGCCCGGCAGTACAGTAGTGCCGGCAGTACAGTGGTGCCGGCAGTACAGTAGTGCCGCAGTACAGTAGTGCCGGCAGTACAGTAGTGCCGCGGTGGTGCGACGGTACAGTGGTGCCGCAGTACAGTGTGCCCGCAGTACAGTAGTGCCCGGCAGTACAGTAGTGCCGGCAGTACAGTAGTGCCGGCAGTACAGGTGCCGGCAGTACAGTAGTGCCCGCAGGTACAGTAGTGCGGCGGTACAGTGGTGCCCGACAGTACAGTAGTGCCGACGGTACAGTAGTGCCGGCAGTACAGTAGTGCCGGCAGTACAGTGGTGCGGCAGTACAGTAGTGCCGGCGGTACAGGTAGTGCCGGCAGTACAGTAGTGCCGGCAGTACAGGTAGTGCCGCAGTACAGTAGTGCCGACAGTACAGTAGTGCCCGACAGTACAGTAGTGCCGGCAGTACAGTAGTGCCGGCAGTACAGTGGTGCCGGCGGTACAGTAGTGCCGGGCAGTACAGTAGTGCCGGCAGTACAGTAGTGCCGGCAGTACAGTAGTGCCGGCAGTACAGTGGTGCCGCAGTACAGTAGTGCCGGCAGTACAGTAGTGCCGGCAGGTACAGTGGTGCCGGCAGGTACAGTGGTGCCGGCAGTACAGTAGTGCCGGCAGTACAGTAGTGCCGGCAGTACAGTGGTGCCGGCGGTACAGTAGTGCCGGCAGTACAGTAGTGCCGCAGTACAGTAGTGCCGGCAGTACAGTAGTGCCGGCAGTACAGCACTGTGGCAGGGGCAGGTACCGGCAGTACAGTAGTACCGGCAGTACAGTACTGTGGCAGGGCAGTACATTAGAGGCAGCAGTACTGGCAGTACAGTAGTACTGGCAGTACAGTAATACTGGCAGTACAGTAGTACTGGCAGTACAGTAGTACTGGCAGTACAGTAGTACTGACAGTACAGTAGTACTGGCAGAACAGTAGTACTGGCAGTACAGTAGTACTGGCAGTACAGTAGTACTGGCAGTGCAGTAATACTGGCAGAACAGTAGTACTGGCAGTACAGTAGTAAGGGCACTACAGTAGTACTGGCAGTACAGTAGTAAGGGCACTATAGTACAGGCAGCAGTGCAATAGGAATGGTAGAACAGAAGTAATGCCATTAGTGCAGACAAACTCTTGAATGACAGACATGGAACATTGCCACTACTCATGTGGACTTTAACTATCAATTAACCCTCCTCTACTACGCGGCGATTTTCAAACCACTTTTTTTCTAAAAGTAAAATTGGGACTTTACCAAAGTCCTATGGAGTAATCTTGGTATCGTTTTAAAGTACTTGGATATTTCTTTCACGAAATGTAACTTTTTTATAGGAATCATATTACAAAATTTTGAAAAAAATGTACTTGAATAAGAGTAAAATTCAAAAATTGCTAAAAAATTGGCAAAAAATGTTTATTTTCTTCTTTTAAATCTTACAATAACTTAAAGATCACATTTTTGCTTCAAAATCAACACGCAAATCCTTAGACATGGTATTATTGATTTCTGGTCTAATTTTAATAATCCCTACTTGCAAGCTTTTGTTTTGGAGAAATTTCATGAATTTCTGCCATTTTTGACATTTTTTTTCTCAAAAAAGTTGTGTACCAAAACCGTACATTGCACATGCGTTGTTGAACTGCTGTTCAAAAGTGCTTGCAATTTCCTTTCATTTGATATATAAATACAGGCATACCCCTTCTATTTGGACCCATTCCTATAGTAATTAAATTTCATTACATCATTTTCAATGATCTTGTGGTGTAGTGGATATGAACGCGGCCAGTACTTGAGTGCACCAGGTTCGAGTCCCACTGTGACTATGGCGTTATAATTTTTCTGCTGCAGTTTTCAGGGGTCATTTGACTGAACTCATTTTTGGTGTTTTTGGTTCGCATGCGAAGCATAATGTGAACCTATGTAATGGTGATTAAGTCCGTCCAGCTGTCCGTCTGGCCGTCCACAGTTTTTTCCTGAGATTTCCGCAAAAATGTTAAATTGTTTTTTAAATTCCTCAGAAAATGTTAAAGTTTCTTCAGATTTCCTTATGGAAGATTTTTTAGAGACATTTAAGACAGGATTGAAGACTAGTTTTCTTAAAAAGTCTATAAAACATTTGATACTTTCTAAGAAGATTGCTGTAAAATGATATAATTTTCCAATATTCTTCAGAGATCATCAAGTTTCTTTCTTGTAGCACTTGAGATTTAAAATTCTTCAAATTATTTGGGCACCAACAATTGTACCAGGCATGATTCTTAAACTCCACCTTTATTATTGTGGTCATTTGCATAAAGTTGCTACAGTATATGAACTGACCAGACTTTTTTTTATTTAGTATGCTTAGTCAGGGAGTGTGACAGGATGTGATTGCATATAGACATAGGGAGGGATGCCATGTGGGACATGGATTGGGGCCATGAAGGACATATGATATAATATATACCATGTGGTATATACCAAGGGCTATATCAGGCATAATTATTCAACTCCACCTTTTTTGCTCATTCAACAACTCATTTGCATATAAGTTATTATATGAATTGATACTTTCATACATAGTATGCTCAATCAGGGACTGTGATAGCTAGGATGAGACTTCTTATGGGGCCTATGGGACATAGGGTGGGATGCCATGTGGGACATGGGGTGGGATGCCATGTGGGACATGGGGTGGGATGCCATGTGGAACGGTGGAATGCCATGTAGGACATAAGGTTGAATGCTATGGGATGGAATGTCATGTGGGACATAGGATGGTATGGGATGTCTTGTGAGACATGGGGTCCTACCCCATTTCAAGAAGTCTTTTGCATATAAGTTATTATATGAACTTACACTTCCATACACAGTATGCTCAATCATGGACTGATAGCTGAGACTTCGTATGGAGCCTATGGGATGTCATGTCAGACATGGGGTGAGATGCCATGTGGGACATGGGGTGGGATGCCATGTGGAACAGGGTAGAATGCCATGTGGGACATGGTGGGATGCGACGAGTAACAGAGTGTGACATAGGTTGGGATGCCATGTGGGACATGGGACATTGGGAGGGATACCATTTGGGACATAGGGAGGGATGTAATGTGGTACATATGGTTGGTTTAATGTGGGATATACATGTAGGATGGGATTTATGTGGGTCATAGCGTGGAATGCCATGTGGGACATATGGTGGAATGCCGTGTGAGACACTTGTATGGTGGAATGCCATGTGGGAGATATGGTGGAATGCCATGTGGGACAAGGCATGGGATGTCATGTGGGACATGGGATGTGGGACATAGGGTGGAATGCCATGTCGGTCATAGGATGGGATGCCTTGTGGGACATATGATGGAATGCCATGTGGGACATGGGATGGGATGTCATGTGGGACATGGGGTGGGATGCCATTTGGGAGATATGGTGGAATATAATGTGGGACATGGGATGGGATGTCATGTGGGACATGGGGTGGGATGCCATGTGGGACATGAATTGACATGTGAGACTTAGTGTGAGATGCCATTTTCATAATTGGCTAGGTCATATGATATGGGTGTCAATTTGCATGGGCATGCGAATTATGACAGTATTTACCGTTCTAGTTTCAACTTTCCTTTCTTTCTAAAAATTCTAGATTAGCATCATTGGAAAGGAAATTTCATAAAGAATCTAAATATGTAACACAAATCTCTGTTTTCAATCCTGACAAGAAGTTATACTTGTTCAAAGATTGGCCATTTGTTGACCAAACTTAGCCAAAAATTGCTTAATTTGCATATTTTTGTCCAATATTTCCTAGTTTGGCTTTCATTACTCAAAAGATAAATATCCTACTGTAGCTTCCATTCCAACCAAACTTGTAATGAAAGGAACGTTGTCAAAAATGCATATGAAAAAAAAGTTACAAAAATTGGGCTCGCATTTTTCAAAGCCCTGGTAAAGTAAGGGTTAAGTTTCCACTCTCAGGGTATACATGAATATTTGCCACTTTCGAAATCATTGAAATAATTCATAAGATAATAAGTGGGAGTCATACCTCCCTTATTCTCAATAAGTTTTGTGGAATTCTTAATTCCAGGTATGGAGACATTACCACTCAATCTGTTCATAATAAAATGGTTACACATTATTGCCAAAATTAGTAGCAAATAGACAGAATTTTGAAAGCTATGTGTAATCACAGTGGAAGGCACATTCTAAATATGTGTCAATTATGTTTCCTTCATGTGGTCCGAATGTTTTTTGGAGTATGTTATATTGTTTTTTTTGTAAGTTTATGTCATACCAGGAGTTGTCATCTAAATGACAAGTCCCTGGTCATACTGGCATTAAAGAAGAGGTGGTAGATTTCATATATTGATTAACAGCTCCCTGATTGCACACAGATGATAAGAAGATCAAATTACAAGTCACAAAAAGTGATGTTTTCTTTAAAGGTATCAAACTCTTTGTTCTGGTAATCAACATTATTTTCACCTTCAGTTTGTTTTATATGATAAATGGTTATTATTATGCATGTGTTGGGGTGACAATTATTTAGACTCTATCCATTAACTCGAAAGGTTATTTAAGCACAATTTGGTGAAGATGCTTGTGCAAGATTTTTGGGTACGAACAGCATCCGGAACTTACAGTATGTGGTCATAATGGAGTATGCATGTATGTACTATGTGTGTGTTTGTGTGTAATGCTAGCTCGTAAATGAGTTATCTCAAGAACCATACACCCGATTAATGTCATATGTGGTATATAGATAACCCATGGTCTGTAGATGTGCCCTATTGCTTTTGGTGTTGATGTCATGCATATTAATGAGTAGGTGGGGCTTAATGTTAAAATCTTAAAATGTTCATATTAAAATAACCATGTGTCTATTTTGTTTCATATTTAGTGTAATTATGTTGTTAGCTAGTGTCTACATGTTCATGGTACAAAAATGTTGAATTTCATCCAAATGCATAGTGGGTGGGGCTGAACATGATTTTGATGAAAAGAGCTGTAAACAAACTATCTCAAAGTCTATCCATGGGATTTAGTTCATATTTAGTACAGAAATAGCCCATGGTCAACAGACATTCCCTATTGTTTTTGGTGGTGATGTCATGCATATTAATGAGTAGACGGGGCTTAATGTTGAAATCTTTAAATGTTCATATTCATAATCCAAAAACTGCATATTTGTTTTGTTTTATATTTGGTGAATTTATGTTGTTAGCTACAGTAGTGTCTACATGTTAATGGTACAAAAATGTTGAATTTCATTAATATACATTGTGGGCGGGCTTAACATGATTGAAAAGAGCTTGTAAACAGAGTATCTTAAGAACTATACATGAAGTTCAGTTCATATATGGCACACAAATAGCCCATGATCTGCAAAATTCCCTAATGTCTTTTTGTGGTGATGTCATGCATATTAATGAATAGGCGGGGCTTAATGTTAAAATCTTAAAATGCTCATATTTTAACAACCGCATGTCTGTTTTGTTTCATATTTGAAATAATTATGTTATTAGCAAGTGTATACATGTTAATGGAATACAAATTGTTGAATATAATTAATGATTTATATCCATTCTTGTGAGAACTGTATTAAAGTTATTTGGTTGTTGAGCCCATTGAGTTATAACATTTATTGTACAATAGGTAGTTCAAACTTAAAAATCATATTCCGCATCGAACCTCAAAACCTTTGGTTTTTGTGATTGGAAAAAAATTGTATTAATATTGTTGAAATTTGTGTGTTGAACTGTAAGCAGGGAAATGCCACTTTAGACTCATTCCATCCCAGTGTTCATGCTAAGGTTCAAAATTTTGGGGTTTTTTCCCCCCCTTATGTAATTTTTTGAGGTGGATTTTTTTGTGGAAAAATACCAAAAAAAAGCAAAAATACTCAAAAAGGCCAAAGATGCCACACAAAAAAAAAGGCCTAAAATACCAAAAGAAATTGTTGCAGACAAGGTTGTGCAAAAATTCCTTCTAAAATGACACATGTTTGTGTTGCACCTCAACAAGACAAGACGACTCATTTCGAAGAACATTTTTCATCTCATTTTCTCAATTCCTACCACTTTCATCTCTGTATTTTGAAACTTTTCTGTTTTTTTCTGTGTTTCTGTGGACTTCTCCTGTTTTCAATCCTGGATTTTCTGACCTTTCCGTCTCCACGCCTGCATACAACTTTCGCTTAGCCTTACTCACACAGCACACGGGGGCCTGTCGGCCTCTCCCCATCTCTCTCCACTACCTATTTTTTCTGTATTTTCCCCCATTGGACCTCATCCCATTCCTCCTCCTGCCATCCTTCCCTGCCACTGGGGCACTTGCTGCCTCCTTTTCACCCTCCATCTTCTATTTATTTATTTTTTGTTATTTATATTTTGTTTCCATCATGGAAACATCAGACCTTGGGACGTCCACACTTTAAAAGGCCATCCTACCCCCTCAGCTTCATCTCCCCTCCATTTCTCCTCCCCCTTTCTCACATTTCCCACCACCCCAACCCCTCCTCACCATGGCCAAAAATGTATTATTATCTCTTCCCCCCTCTTGTAATCTAGGCCTCCACAACCTTCCCCCATTTGCCCTCACTAAGGCCCTGCAGGTTATCATTGGTACCACTCGACCATGTTAAATGCCTAAAGTCGGGAGACCTGGTCAAATGTTCCACCTCCACCCAATCCAAATGCCTCGTAGTCTCCTCAACCCTTGCCAACACCGGTGTCAATATCATCCCCTCCTCCCACCGCTACCTCAATTCCTCAAGGGGAACCCCCCTGGAGGAAATAAAAACTGAACTGGAGTCACATGGCATTACTGACGTCTGCCAACTTTCCCTCTCCTGCAACAACACCACCAACCAAACCAGCACCTACATCCTCATGTACAACTCCCCCACCCCTCCCACCTCCATCTACATTGTTACCTCAACGTCCCTGTCTCCTCTTACATACCTTACCCTCTCAGATGCCACAACTGCCAAAAATTCGGCCATGGGAAAACAACTGCTGCTCTCAAGATTGCTGTCCCACTTGTAGCTCCCCCTCCCATGATCTTACAAACTGTCAAAACGAACCCAATTGCATTAACTGTTCTAGAAACCACCCTGCATTCTGCAATCTATGCCCCAAGTGGTTTGGGGAAAAGGAGGTCTCCAAAATAAAAACCATCCAAAACGTCTCCTACCCCGAAGCCAGAAAGATTCTAGAATCTAAAATCCCAAACCAGCTTAACGCCAACACCCGCACCTTTTCCCAAGCTATCACCCACACCAACCCTACCAACATCACCACCAATAACAACAATCCAATCTTCACCCACAACCGCACAGGGGGTCCAGACTAACATAGTCTAAATCGACCAGCTTTCCCAGTGGGGAAAAGCCACTCTTACCCCTCTCTCATTTATTTCTGCCTCCCCCTCTTCCACTTTCTCATCCACCAAAACTTCAGGCCCCCTACATCAATATTCCGTTACTCTCTCCCATTCCGGAGGAAACCATCTGAACAACAAGCCACCTCCTAAGGATCATAAACCCCAACAGAACACCTTAGCTCATCACAAAATCAAAGGTAACCTTCAGAACACCCTAAGATCTCCCATCAACCGACACAAAGCTTCCCAACCCTCCCCAATCTTACCTTCTACCCCTCACCTTTCAGGCAAAAAAATCCAGTCCAACAACAACAGAAACCCCTCTAAAAACCAACAGAAACCAAATCTTCCTAACTCAAAACACCAACCACCCAACCCCAACCCCGAATCACCTCACAACAACGACAGGAACACCCCAGTCCAACTTTGTTTCAGCTTTAACCCTCTCCTTTATAGACAACAACTATTTCCAAGACATGGATGTCAGCCAGCCTCCATCTGACTAGAGGCCCTTGCCTTCCTAAGTACTTTTAAATGGCTGACATCACACAATGGAACTGTCGCAGACTCTCTGCCAACTTCGAAGAACTTGAACTTCTGATATCCACCTCTAATCCCAGTATCATCTACTTTCAGGAAACTTTTTTATCCTCCACTGAATCCGCCCACATTCCGCGGTACTCAGGGTCACTTTTTGTTTATATCCCAGAACGCCAGAAAATCTTCAGGCCGCTCTTCTATCTGCGTCAGGAATGATATCCCTTCGATCCTTGTCCCTATCCACTCCAACTTCCAAACCTGCCATCTCATGACCTTAGACAAAACCATCACACTCTGTAACCTTTACATCCCTCCTATCTCCCCCCCCCCTTCACCCCACTGACCTCGACAATCTCATCTCCCAACTCCCCAAACCCCTCATTCTAATGGGTGATTTTAATGCTCACCCCTAAGCCCAACAAAGATAGATCCATTCCCACTAACTATCGCCCCATATCTCTCACATCCTGCCTTTGCGAGATAATGGAACATATGGTCAATTATAGACTTTGCTGGTACCTTGAGAAGAACTCCATCCTCTCCTCATCTCAAAACGGTTTCAGGAGAAATTGGAATTGCCTGGAGCATGTCCTCAAACTTGACACCTATGTCCGTGAAACCTTCGTCAAAAATCAACACACCATCTCCATCTTCTTTGATCTCGAAAAGGCCTTTGACACCACCTGGCGGTATTGGATCCTCAGGGACCTTCACTCCTACGGTCTCAGAGGTCTCCTTCTAACCTTCATCCAGAACTATCTCCATTTTTGCAATTTCAGGGTGCGCATCGGTAACACCTACTCTCAAATGTATACCCAACACCTGGGTGTCCCCCAAGGCAGCATACTCTCCCCGCCTCTTTTTATTCTCAAAATCAACAGCATCACCTCAGCTCTCTCCCGCAGCATAAACTGCTCTCTCTATGTCGACAATTTTGCCATCTTCTCTTCCTCTCCATGCTTCCAAACTCCAAAATAATCTTCAAAAAGCTCACTGGAATGACACAAACGGCTTCAATTTCTCCAAAGACAAAACTGTTTTCATTCATTTCAATAACAGCAACTCTTTCTTTCTTTGTCCCAATCTCCGTCTCAAAGATTCCATCATTCCCAGTAAGGACAGATCTCATGTCCCCCCACCTCACCATTATTTCAAGGTTACCTGATGGAGCCTCCATCTACTCTGCTGAAGCAAAGGCTATCCTCTTAGCTCTAATCTTTGTAGAACTCTCCTTCTGCCTTTGCTTCGTCATCTTCTCTGACTCAAAATCATTTCTTATTGGTATTCTCAAAATGCTTTGGTCTAATCCACTGATCTTACAAATCCTAAACAAACTTCACACTCTCTCTTTTTTTGGGAAAAAATATTCTTTTACTGTATCCTTAGTGACTTCAGCATCCCTGGCAATGAGAGGGCTGACAGAGCTGCCAACAATGCTCTGTTAAACCACATTTCACCTATCCTTAATCTGCACTCTGACTTACACCTTACCATTTCCAGCTACCCCAGGAAGACCTGGCAAAACTCCTGGAACCTTGAGACCAGTAACAAACTTCACATTATCAATCCCAATGTAGGGACCAACCCTCCTCTGCTCAGTTGCAATCATAGGGAGGACGTTGATGTCACCCACATCCACCTTGGTCACTCCTTTCTCACCACTCCTACCATCTTTCTGGCTCTCCTACACCTCTCTGCCCTACTTGCAACACTGATCTCTCGATCAAGCATATCCTCTTAACCTGTCCCTTATACCTGAACTCCAGATCTCTCCTCTCCTCCTCCACTGATCTTTTCAAGAACAATCCCTCCTCCGCCATCATCACCTCCCTCTGCAATATTAACTTATTCCACCTGATCTAATCCTTACCCACACTTCCCCCTTTTCTATCCTACCATTGTATACTTCTTCCCCTTTTCTTACCTCTATTCGCTCCTTTAATATTCATACCATCCTAACTCTTGCACCTTAGATTTCTAACACCCTTTTGGCACAATTGACTCTGACTGTTGTGGTGCCGTTAAACATCAACAAACAGCAACAACTAAAATGGCACCAAGAAGTTAGGTGCTCTTTTAGAGGCTTTTCCTATAGTAGATAATGATAAAAGATACTCAACATATAATCTGAAATTGAGGATTTAGGGTAAGTTAAGAACTATAGTCAAGTATTGGCCATCATATATTGAATGAGTCCAACAAAAGGAACAAAATGTGTACAAGGAATTAAAAAATATATTTCCATGAAAGAGATAGTAAAATTGTTTGTTCCATCAGATATGTGTAGAAATAACTGAAATTGAACTAAAACTGACATCACAGCCACACATTCGTTGTACGTCTCAGTATCTTGTATTGAACTACTATCTGAGATTTTTTGACTAGCCAACCATTGGCTACATCTGTTAAGTAATTAATGTCTCTGAGTTACGGAATGAGCCACACCCACCGTAGCAATGTGGTAACTAGGTGGGGTCAAACAAACCTCAAATCTGCATTCGTGCATTACCAATGTATTGGCATTTAGATGTTCGCGAGGCCTGCCGCAAGCTTTGATCCATTTTTGGCACTTCTCAAAATACTTAAAAGAGTTTTTAGCAAAAGGGATCAACAAAATTCAGTTTGCTAGTGTTCTGGGTAACAGCAATCAGATTTACAAAGCCCACAGCGCAAATTTTGTTCACTATTTTACCATTACTCAGTCTGTATGTGCAGAAAGTTGTTTTGTACAGTAATTTGCATTGACTATATTAGCGTGCACCGCTAGCTAGTTGTACTGCACCAGTACTGCATAGGATGTTTGTCTTGCTTAGTTAGGCATTTTTTTTTTTTTTTTTTTTGGGGGCATTTTGAAAAAAAGGGGGAATTCTTTTGGGAGAAATAACAGAAATACTAAAAGAGCCCTAACAAATACCACCAAAAATACCAAAGTATGGATGGAAAATGCAAAATTTGTCCTTTTTGGGGGAAATTTGGCCTTTAATTTGGTATGTTTTGGCATTTAAAAAAAAAAAAAATTGTTTTGTGGAAATTCCGCCCCCACCCCTCGAATTATTTTTTAGCAGGAATTTGATAATATGTACAGAAATCCTGCATCTTTGTGAACACTGGTACCTGTTCGATTCCTGTTGTGAGTGCTGCATTGTGTTATTCTTGAGCAAGACACTTTGCTCTACTTGTTGCTTCAGTCCACTCAGCTGTAAAATGAGTACCAGCACTGCTGGGTAGTTAATCTGTGATTGACTGGCGTTCCGTCCAGGGGGTGTCATGTACTCTCATCCGCTTGCGCCATGGAATCCGGGGATAAGCACCGGCCCTATGAGCTCAATGGCTCTGATGGATTTAGCTTAGCATATTCAAACTAATTTTGTTTAATGTAAATTTATTGTAGTTCTGTTTGCATTTTTGTCCTCTATCATATAACATAGACATTTCTGACAACCAAATTTCATTCGCCATGAACCATATCTTTCTTTTTTTACAAAAGTAAATTCCAGCACTCAATATCTATAAAATGTTCCAAATAATACTGGAGTTTTTTATTTGTTTGTAATTTTTAGATGGCTTACCTGTTTCTGCCAGTGAAGAAGTTAGCTTGAAAAGTCAAGTGTACGTCACCGCCAAAGGATTGCTTGTTTCATCCGCAGATGCTCTGGAAAGAATTATTTCATCATACAAGGAGGTGAGTGATGTTTATCTAAAGGATATTCCCATACACCACTTCACACTTCTGTCTGCCATTTTAAGTTGCGAGTAAAAAAACAATTTTCTCTATGGACTTTAGCAGTATTAGAAATTTCTAAAGTCACTTTATTTGGAATTCTGTCACGTCGCTTTTTGTTCTTTTCTTTATATGTTATGTAACTCTAAATATTCTAGGTAATTTTAAGTCATCGGGAATAGCCTTTGTTGTCCTAATACAGAAAATGAAATTTAGGGCGGATTTAATAACATTAGGCCATGTACAATGTGTGTATTTATAAATGACACGCGATAATACAACGCATGTACCAAGAGCGTATTTTGCTGTGCGCTTATTGGATGTTTACTTGCTGTGCACTCGTCCGGTTTGTTTATTCGCAACTTGAAGGTAAAGTGTATATGTGGGCATGAGCAGACTGGAACTGTGAACTGGTGTATTGATTTTTATTTTCATTTATACAGTGGAGAACTATAAAAGAAAAACATTGGTGATAAAAACCCCACATTGAAATCTTAATTTGTTTAGGAGTTATTGCATTTCACCACTGTGTTGTAGTGTTCAATGTGATGTCATAGAGGCAGATCCAAGGCAATGTTTATGTATTTCTTTAAAAATCAATTGCCTCTTTTAAAATTATTGGAAGCATGTTTTGTTTCATTATTGGGATGAGGTATAACATGCACTTTGCAAGAACATCTGTTCATATACCTTACACTCTAAATGAAAGCAAAATACATTTTGATTTGCTAGATATTCATATAGAATTCTCTAAAATCTGCAATTATGACATCACACTTTACACTTCAAAGTCAGTTTTGAACACACTGGTGGAGTCTTTGAAATGCAATAGCTCCTGAACAGAATAAAATATCAGCATGGCTTTTCAAAAGTTTGTTTCTTTAATAGTCCCCTATCAAATAAATAAAAATGAAAATTCATGAGAATATTCCTTGAAAGAAATATGGACAGGTAGCAACATCTTGAGAGTAATTAGAAGAAAATATGGTATAAACCGGCAATTCTTAATAGAACTGAATATATTCAAACTTCAAGCCTTCTTCCTATAAATCAAGGGTTCTTAATAATTTTTTTCCATGGGCCATCATTTCACAATAACTTCAGGCCAATCCCATGACAAAACCAGTGTCACATGACAAACAAAACCTGTCAAAACAATCCCTGAATGCAAACTAACTGAGAGCGAATGCGATAAGAAGGATGTATGTCAGATGTCGGCGGTTCTCTTATTAGCCTTCCTTTGACAAGCCGCGAGTCTGCCCGTTTTTTAACAGAACTAACGGGTCAGAATGGATTGCCTGGCAGGCCAGATTTGGCCTATGGGCTGCCTATTAAAAATCGTTGCTATAAATAGTACCAATATTCCAAAAGCTGAGCCTACTTAAATAGCCTGACCCGAGTCGTCTTGACCTCTTTGGGCGATGCTTGGTATTTAGGTAAAGTCTAGTATATTCCAAGATAGTGATCCAGTTCCGTGAAGAATCCAGTTCTGCAAGGAATCTTGATGCGATGATTTGTTTAAAAGTTGTAAGTCATGAGGTCCTTGAAAGACTTATAACAGCTGTATAGATCCACTTAATGATTCACAGGATATAACTTCGACAGACAGTTTAAGGCAAGAGAGACATATGATTATTTATTCCTTAAGCAGATAATTCAGGTTGACTATGATAATCCACACATGAAGGCTGTAAATTAATTTTTGATGTAAGATCCCAGACACAGTTGTAAATTGATGAAACCTTGAATAAATGTGTCAAAAACAGTCTCTTATATACATTTCTAGTAAGTTTTATTTTTAAAAATGGGGGTAGCCAGGCATAACTTTCAATGATGTCATTGGAATTATATTTAGAAGTATTGTCACAATGTTCCAATTCTAGAAGATTGCGTCAGTATGAGATCATGGAATTTCTGGAACTGCGTCACCTAATTATTGATGGGAATGTTTCTTGTGCAATAATAACTTACTGAATTATCGGAATATCTTGATATGACTTCTCTTTTATATTTTGATTTGACTTTATGCCTCAAACTCTGTTTTAAGTAGTATTTATTGAGGCTTTACTACAATAAGCCACAACTGTTTTTAAAAGCTCAATTTAAATTTTTTTTTATGTGTTTAGTTTGTTTATTATATATTGTACACTAAGTTTATTTTGTCTTCAAATATGAAGGTTAATACTAAGTGATATAAAGTTGATTGGTAATGTCCATTTAATTTTCCCAACATTGAAGGGGTATTTGACAGGTAAATTGAGTGGAAGGTGAATTATAAAGGTATGTTAAAAAAAGGTATGTTCAAAAGGTAGTCATTCCAAATTAAATCACTACGTTACAAAGTCAGGTCATTAAAGATTTCATTTTTGATAATAATGAAAAAATATTTTGTCAAATTTTTAAAAAAGTATTTTCTTCATTGAACCTCAAATGAATGGAATTTTTGTATAGTTTTTGTGAATTTGTTGAAAAAGAAATTGAATAATTATTACTGAAAAGTTATATAATATTTTACATAATATCATCTGCCTGCTTATATTCTATCATGTTATTATTATTATTATTATAAATTTATTTTGTTTTATTATTTTGAGTCTATTTCATGTAGTATTTAATGAGGCTTTAATGCAAGCCACAACTGTTATTTAAAAGCTCATTTTTTAAAAAGAATTCTGTATTAAGTTTATTATATTCTTTTAGTTTATCTTTTAGTCTATTATTTTGATGGGTGTTTCATTCTGTAGATCACAGAGCTGGCAGGGTACACATCAAGAGTCTCCGAAATGTTGCATGTATTCGACGAGGTCGCCAACGGAAAGTATGAACGAACTACAGTGATAAGGTCAGAGATTCAAAACAGTAAACACAAGGCTTTGGATAGGATAGAAGGACCTCTTACAAACAAGGGTAGGTAACTGAATATTTGAGAATTTATGAATGAATGTCAATTGTAAGTAATATTCCCATGAATTTTCATATTATGATAGAGCAAGGGTTCTTAATTAAATTTTTCGAAGGGCTATCATTTCACAACAGCTTCAGGCCGTGGGCCAATCGCGTGGCAAAACCAGCGTCATGTGACAAACAAAACCCGTCAAAACAATTCCTGATTACAAACAAGTTGAGAGCATGCGGATTAGAAGGATGTCGGTGGTTCTCTTATCCACCTTCCTTTGACAAGCTGCAAGCCCAATTTATAGCTGATCTAAAGATAACATTTTATTTGATAAGCCAGGATTTTTTAGTGAGCTGATCTGCCTTGGAAAAACCAAAATAAATGAGTATTTTGAGATTTTAACCAATCTCTTTCAGATTGATCTTACATTGCATTATATAATGACTATTGTTCGTGGGCCAGATTGGATTGTCTGGCAGCCAGAATTGGCCCACTGGCTGTCTATTAAGAATCGCTGTGATAGAGTTGTTATAGAAGCAAGTTAGTGTAAAACCATGTTGATATTTTATTCTGTTTTGGAGTTATTTCATTTGAAAGATTTTACCAGTGTCTTGAAAAGTGACCTTGAAGTGTGTAATGTGATGTCATAATTGCAGATCCCAAACCAACGTTTATGTAACGTTTGTCAAATTATTGGAAACATTTTTTTGGTTTATTTATTGAAATGGAGTATAGCATGCACTTTGCAAGGACATGTTTTGCCCATCTACTCATGTACCTTAGATTCTAAATGAAAGAAAAAAAAGTATTCATTTGATAGAAATACATAAAAGAGTTATCTTGGATCTGCAATTATGACACCACTTTACACTGCAAGGTCACTTTTTAACACACTGGTGAAATAACTGCCAAACGGAATCAGATATCCTCATGGTTTTTTCATCAATTTATTTCTTTGATATTCCTAACGGTTTAATTCAAAATCAAAATTATATTATATTTGGTGGCCTTTGTTTGAATCTGACATTCATTTTAAGAAAATGTTGTTTGATTTGTATGAGAAGAATTGAGAATCACTATAAACATGCTGAAGGACCATTAAGACTGAAGCACTCATATCATATCTACTGTACATAACATATTTGAATGAATATTTGAATAATTGAATATATTTGAATAAATATTTTACAATTTGAATATGTTTGAATATTGACTACATTTCACTGCACAATTATATGTTTTGTTTCATCTTTCTGTCTTATTTCAGGGAAGGTGACAACCACAGATGGTGCTGTAATTATAGTCAAAGACTTGCCAATTATAACTCCAAATGGGGATGTTGTGGTCTCCAGCCTTTCCTTGAAGGTATAATATTTGCTAAATTCATCAATCAATCAATCCATAAATCAATCAATCCCTCTTTTTTCAAAATATTGATCCATTTATACTTGTATACTTGCAATTTATTATATATTATATTAATTCAAAATATTTTTGTATACCATCTGTACATTAACAGGTACAAGAAGGCATGCACTTACTCATTACTGGTCCAAATGGATGTGGTAAAAGTTCCCTTTTCAGAATCTTTTGTGGCTTGTGGCCGGCATATGGAGGAACTCTTGTGAAACCGGATGCCAAGCACATTGCTGTTTATACCTCAAAGGTAATACATGTATGGCTTATTTCAGGCTGCAGGGTCAATACTAACTTAATGATAGCAGCGAAAAATGTGAACGAATGGAGCCATGTCAAGAAAGATTTCTCTCTTGACCAAATTGTTTACATTTAAGGTTTTTGTACAGTAGTCTGATTATTGCCACTTTAAATTGCTCCAGGTACTGTAAATTATGTTTGCATGTATTTTCACTTTGGATGAAGTAATTCATTTTTTCTTCTTTGTAGTGGGAAGGGAGGGAGGGGGTGGAATTGATTCTTTTTTGTAACTTCTGCAATATTTTGATATATTCTAGATATTTTGAACCAAGCCTAGAGCTTCATTGGTTTTAAGCATTTTACCATATAAATGACACAACCTTACCCTAATAAGAAGTCTTGTCCATTTCTACCGGGTTGCCTCGGGTATTTCTTTACATAGTGAGACAATCTTATTACTTACATGTAATTTCATTCAATCATGTTTCACATTTCAAAATGTCATGCTACTTTCTTTCATATTTTCCCTACTCAGGCCATACATGTGTATAGGAACATTTAGAGACCAGATGATTTATCCAGACACATACGAGATTATGATTGCCAAGGGATTCACAGACAAAGATCTGGAAGATATCCTGGAGATTGTTAATCTTCAGTACATCATATCAAGAGAAGGAGGTAAATTTTATTTCTTGGTTTTAGCAAAGTATCTGCCAAAGTGGTTTGATATTGAATCTAAAGCAGTTATAGAGATGCGGTGGTTGAGAAGCCATTCTAGGATGCGACAGGTCCTGGGTTGAACTCCCGGGCCACTGCTACATTGTGTCCTTGAGCAAGGCACTTTACTCTACTTGCTCCAGTCTGCTCAGCTGTAAAATGGGTACCATAACTGCTGGGGAGTTAACCTGTGATAAACTAGCATTCTGTCCAGGGGGGAGTCCCGGGGTAGGGGGGGTGGAGGTCATGTGCTCTCATCTGCTTACGCCAAAGAAACTGGGAAAAAGCACTGGTCTGATGGGCCTTAATGACTCAAGAGTGGATTGAACTTTTTTTCTTCAAAGAAACTAACAGAGCAACATGAGTTCAAAATTTTATTCCAGTAAGAAGAAGATATTTAGATCTCATTTGTATTAAAACGATTGAAATACAACTGATTGACATCATATCCCCACATCTTTGGAAAATTACTTAAACAGAATCTAGTAAAGTAACTATGATTTATCATTAGAAATTGTAAGATAATTTTGGTAATTAGTAAAGAAGTGTAATACACTTTGCCATGCTTCTCGTCACATTTACTTCGCCCACAACCACCTACTTTATAGCAACCCACAACCCTTATTTGCAACATTGCTTTGAGAGGTTAGCATAATCTTCAACATAGGTTTATTTCAGGAAACAATATATCCCCTGAAAATACCATCGCAAACGTCTTAAGTAAAATCTCTCAGGCACTTTTGAGTTAAGACATTGATGTGCTCCATCATGAACCGTCTAAAAAGCTAAATCCATTCAAGCCATTAGGCTCATAGAACCGGTGCTTATTCCCAGTTTCAATGGCGCAAGCGGATGAGAGTACACGACTCCCCTTGGACGGGACACCAGTCCTTCACAGATTAACTCCCCAGCAGTACTGGTACTCATTTTTCACAGATGAGTAGACTGAAGCAATAAGAGTAAAGCGACTTGCTCAAGGACACAATGCAGCAGTCACGATGGGAATCGAACCAGGTACCTTTTAAATACGAGCATGACTCCTTAACCATTACACCTCCTATAAACCATCTAGGCATTCATTAAACTAATCCTTTAGTATGAGTCCATATCTTCATTTTTTTCATTGCAGGTTTTGATGTTGTCAGAGATTGGAAGGATCTATTTTCTGGAGGTGAAAAGCAGAGGATGGGAATGGCCAGAATGTTTTACCAAAGGTACAACTGTCATTCTACAGTTTGGGTTTGCATACATAGAAGAAACTTTTGAAGAATTTTCAAATATTTTGCCACAATTATTTTCAAGCTTTTACATACCTTGAAATGGAATATTTATTGAATATTGATGAAATGTTTGAAGAATCTGACTTTTCTAAAAGATCCAGATACCAAAAATACAAGTACTTTAGTTTTTGACCAACATGATTAGGCTCCCTAAAAAGATATTAGCTTATCATCCTAAACCCAGTGAAAAAGTAATGCGGGTGGGCTGTTTTTATTTTGTATTCTTTTTTTTAAGCCAATTATTTTGGTGATTTGCGGCATTCCAGATTAGGTCAACCACATCAGATGTAATAAATATTGCAAACTATTGTTCATATTTCGGTAGAAAGAAACAGAATGACTGGTTTGAGGGAAAGATACAATACTTTTTAAAAGAAAAAAAAATGGGATTCTCTTAAAACTGATGCACACAAGGGTGATAAGCTTATCATTTTTTGGGGGTGTCCTTAAGTTAAAAATCAATGCAAAAGAAGTGATTTGTATTGCATCATGTGCTTTGTATTGCAGTGTACATGAATAATTAAGACCTTGATAATCACATGATAGCACAAAATAAATTGCCAGAACAGTCAAGAATTTTTGTTTTAAGTTTTTAAAGATATATTCCTGTGAATGTTCATATTCTTTTGTGTGATTTATGAAAGAAAGAAATTGAAAAAATATTGGTATTTTTCTCCATTTTGAAGTCAGTAAATTTAAAAGATCTTAACAATGTGATGAAAAGTGACTAATACAGTGGAAAGTGTGATGTCATAATTGCAGAACCAAGATAATTCAAGTACTTCTATAAAATGATATATCAATATCATTCAATTGATTTAATTTGTTCATGCACTTTCGTGATTGATTTTTAAACCAACCTTGTATTTTACCTCCATGGTAACAATTAGGTGAAAATTTCCATAACATGTCAACCCTTCACACTTAGATTATAATTCTTTTATGGTGTGTGAAGAGAAACAAAGGTGGCAAACCTATCGAATAGGCACTCTTTCAGTGCAAGTAATTTCTGAACATTTGTTATTGCTCACATATCCCATGACCTAGATCTATAGAGGGATTTCATCACGTGACTCTAACTCAAGTAGAAGCCATTTTGCAGGGATGAGCTTTGCGCGTTTAGTATTTCACGCAGCTGATCTTCACACAGCTCAGTCACATCACACGTACAACAAACAGACTCGATCTAAAATTTGGGCTAGCATGCAGGGCATGTAAAACATGTGCTGGGCATATAAACACACGCTGGTTAAAATGAACTGGCCAGATGAATTAATTTTTTTAATTCAAAATGTTATTTAAAGAAAAGAATTACCCTCCAAGTACTTCAAGTAATCTTCTTCATCAGTGGATTCTAAACATGTCTATTAGTTAGTACTACCAACGGCACAGCAAGATTACGGCAAACTACTTACAAAAGTAATCTTATATAACAACATGCAAACGTATGTAAGTGTACAGCAGACAGCAGTCTTTACTACAAAATGGCAATGTAAACAAAGTCATGTGACTTCATGATGTCAGCGGAAACATCCTTATAGGCTACGAGGAGGATAATAAGACAATAACAATAATAACTAGAATATTAGCACTCTCTAGAGCGCATACCTCCGCCCCGCTGCAATTCCAACATGCCTAGAATACTTGCAGAGTTCATTTGATCCCCATACCCAATATAATCTACCTCAGAAATCCTAGACCCACCAAGATTAACCCCAAGTTCTGATCTGTAATTAACATTTGCAATCTGATTATTTGAAGATTGTTGAAGATACCATTGTTTTGAGTTTGATTCAAGTGAAGCATCATTGTTTGAGCTCTATTCAGCCATGATTCACATTCCATTATTTTCCACTCATGGCAGAAACCAATTGCTTCATATTCTTTGATTCCAGAGAACACTCGATGTAAGTCTCTTTGAGTCCAGAATATTTTTTGTTTGGATCTTCATTCAGAGCGCAAAGTGATTATTCAGCACATTCCTTTAGGAAGTTTCAAATTAGTCTTGACAACTAGTCTTGACAGATCTCATCCTAAAACATCCCCACCCCTCAATATCTGCCCTTCCCCTGTTCCAATTAGTCCCAAATTTTAATGACTACTCCATGAAACAGTTCTGGAGATATCTTGATGACAGACAAACAAACAAACATAACCTTCGTCCAACTTCGTTGGCGGAGGTAACTAAAAAAATAGCTATATAAAATTGAGTAATTTAAGAGATGAGAATGAAACAAACAATGAATGAATAACTTTTTAGATAATAATTGCCAGTTTTGATCAAAAGATAGCTAGGAATGATAGCTTCTGGGAATTGAAAGTGAAAAGTCTTTTTTGTCATGTTGGAACAGTCTAGTGTCACAAAGAGCTGAATATTTAGTGTTGTAATTCCTTGATTTTTTAGTTGACACTCCCCATTTCCAATGTTGATTTTGTTTGTCTTAGTCTAATTTGAAAAATTGGCAATGGTCAACATTTGAATGGGGTGGGGAGGGAGGGGAGGGTTTACGATATTTAGATAGGGTAAGGGATACTTGGGGATGTCAGGAAAATTATGCAAATAAACAAATTAAATAAAATGATACAATACCGATTGAAGAACCACTAAGGAAATGTACTATTATATTGATGAATTATGGATGTTGAATAACAAAGAATAGAAAAGTATGTTTGTAAAAGCAGTAAACATTTTCATGAAATGTTCCTATGACTTTTATCGAAGATTGTAGAGACAATAGCAAAATGCTCCTAGCAGTATTTGAAAACACTGTTTCCTGCCAACCTGCTGCACTTTACACCTTTTAGTTTGCTGTCTTCTTTTTTAATGTATCTTTTATTGTTTTATTACTTGGATATAATTTAACCGCTCTGACACTAATTTGCACGGACATTGTTTGGTTTGGTTTGTTGATGTTTAACAGTACCGTGATAGAGTCAAATGTGTCAAGAGGGTGTTAAAAACTAAGGTGCTTGAGTTAGGACAGAGAGGTGGGATAGAGGGAAGGAGGGAGAGAAGGTTGATAAGGGAAACAAGTTCAGGTAATAAAAGGAAGGGAAGGCAAGGAAGGGAAGGAAAGGGAGGTTTTGATTAGGTGGAATAAATTGCTGTTGTGGACAAAAGTGATGAAGTTAGAGGTAGGCTTGTTTTTGAAAAGATTGGAAATTGAGATGGAGCAGGAGCGGCACATTGATGGATATTGTATCAACATTTCTCATTGATCAATCACTCATTTATCAGTGACCATGTCTTTATTTTATTTTCCACGTACAGACCAAAGTTTGCCCTGTTGGATGAATGTACTAGTGCAGTCAGTATCGATGTAGAAGGAAAGATCTTTGTCAGAGCCAAAGATGAGGGTATTATCATGCTCACGATTACACACCGCCCATCTCTTTGGTAATTTCCTTTTTATTTTAAAGAATAAAAACTCTTCCTGTTAGCAAGTTTAAATTCTCGCGGTCGGAGTTGACGTAACCGTGTATGAGCTCAGTAGGGTTTGCAAAGTTGGAGGGGAAACTGTATCATTACAGTCAATGGGATATTTTTTGTGAATACTTGTGTCGCCTCAGCCAGTCAGCGAAAATTAATGGTAATCATATATGTTGGAAAATAGTATCTAATACACAACATATTTGAAGAAAAATAAATTCTGTCCAGTATTTATTGAAAAATGACAAAAATTGTGTTTTTCTCCCATTGACTGCAATGATAACTGACTGTTTGTTTTTCCCTTTGACTGAAGTTTCAGATCCTTAAAAAAGCATTGTTACGTCGCCCTGCAGCACAACATTCCCGGATGTTCTCATTTCTCCACAAAAATTTAAAATGTTGCAGGATCAACATTTGGGGAATTGAAAAAAAAAAACATTTATTTTTGAAGGAAATGTGCAAAAAGAGGTATAAAGAACCAGCTGTGTTTTTAAATTTTTCACCAAAATTATAGTCTAAAATTTGCTTTTGCTTCAAGCCTTGGGTTTCTGGTTTCCTCTCACCATATGGATATCTTTGAAAAGAATCCATATCTTTGAAACGATAGAAACGATCACACTTGCAAGGAATCGCTAAGGCATTTATATTGTCTTGGTTCGCTGTGAAATGATAGATGTGTCACTTACTGATTTTAAGGGCAGTAACAGTATAATAATATGGAATTGTAAAATCTGTATAATTTGTGTAGAAACGACTGAAATCAGACTAGTTGTGATGTTACATCCTCACATTCCTCAGACTTTATGAATGCTATCAATAATTTTTGTGAGATTTTGTGGCTAAAAACCATTAAGAATGTGAATTATAAGAAAGAGTAATTATAATTTACTATTTGAAGAAAGTTTGAGAAAATTAAATTCAAATAGTAGAAAAAGGTAAATCATTTTTCTTTTAAATACATAAACAATTGATTAGAAAGTAAGGATCAGGGCGCCAACCTTTTATAGTAGACTTACTACACCAGTCTTTCATAAAAGATTAACTTGCTCGACCACTAAACTAATCCTTTAAAGAAGCAATTGAAATGACCATTGTGATGGTCAAATCTTCTAGATATTAATCCGAATTGAATATTATGAAATAAATCTTTCAAAAGGCAGTTGGAATAGAGCCTGTGAAGATTCAGTCTCTTAATTGGAAGAGAGCATAATACAAAATAAATCTTTCAATAGCAATTGGAACTGGAATCTTAACACTCTGTAGAGCATATACCACATGTCTCTGTTGCAATTCTAATATGTCTAGAATAGCTTTAGATTTCATTTAATCCCCATACCCAATATAATCTACCTCAGAAATCCTAGGCACACCAAAATTTGATCTGTCTTGATCATTTGCATGCAGAACACTAAGGAGAATATCTTCTGACTGATTTCCTCCAAGTTCATATCATTGTTTTAAGCTTAGGGTTAAGCATTCATTGTTTTAGTTCATTCAGGCAAGATTCACATTCCATCATTTTCCATTCATGGCAGAAATCAATTGTTTGGATTTTTTTGACAGCAAAGACCACTTGATTTTCTTTCCTTTTGAGTCCAGAAAATTAATTGTTTGGTTTTCCTTTCATTATTATGCACATTCCATTGGAAAGTTTCAACTAAGTCTTGACAGACCTCACCCTAAACATCCCCACCCCTCCATTTCTGCCCTTCCCTTGTACCAGTCTGTCCAAATTTTAATCCCTTCTCAGTTTTATAACCATAACGCCAAATCTATTCAAAATGCAATCAGCAGTTGTGGAGATATGTTGATGACAGATAGTTTACTCTAAAACACTCCCACTCCTCCATTTGTGTCCTTCTCTTATTCCAATATGTCCCACTTCTTCCTTAAGCTGTATCAAAACCACTTACAAAATTCAATCAAAATCCAATCATTAGTTCTTGAGATATGTTGCTGACAAACAAAGAAACAAAAACACCAAGTAGAAAACATAACCTTCATCCAACTCTATTGGTGGAGGTACCTGCCTCCAACTTCATTGGCGGAGGTACCTCCCTCCAACTTTATTGGTGGAAGTAACTCCCTCCCAACTTTATTGACAGAGGTACCTCCCTCCAACTTCATTGGTGGTGGTAACTCCCTTCCAACTTCATTGGTGGAGGTACCTGCCTCCAACTTCATTGGTGGTGGTAACTCCCTCCAACTTCATTGGCGGAGGTACCTCCCTCCAACTTCATTGGTGGTGGTAACTCCCCTTCCAACTTCATTGGTGGAGGTACCTGCCTCCAACTTCATTGGTGGTGGTAACTCCCTTCCAACTTCATTGGTGGAGGTACCTGCCTCCAACTTCATTGGCGAAGGTACCTCCATCCAACTTTATTGGCGGAGGTACCTCCCTCCAACTTCATTGGTGAAGGTAACTCCCTCCAACTTCGTTGGTTGAGGTACCTACCCCCAACTCCATTGGCGGAGGTACCTCCCTTCAACTTCATTGGCGGAGAATCACATAAGGATCAATGTTTGATATGGCAATACTGTGTTCTTTTTTGGTGCAGGAAATACCACACCCACTTACTGCAGTTTGACGGGGAGGGCAACTGGCGACTGGAAGAGCTGAACATCGCCTCAAGACTGAGTCTCAATGAGGAGAAACAGCGTCTGGAAACACAACTTGCAGGAATTCCAAGGATGCAGCGACGTCTCCACGAGCTGTGTGAAATCTTGGGAGAAGACTCTGTCTTAAAGACGTCTCAATTGGAGAATCACGATAGCTCCTCGGCAGAGGAAGTTGCGGAAGAAGACAAAAAATGAAAATGGGGTGTGAAGTTCATTCCAAATTTTTTTTTATTTTTGAGCATTTGTTTTAAAATATTTTACTCATTTAGTTTTGGTGCAAAATCACTCATGCTAATTTTAAGACTGAAGAATATATGATGGACTGATAGATGTGAATGATAGGTATGAAATTGTGAATGAAAAGGAAATTGTTCAATATTCAGGAAGAAGATTCTTGCCAAATATCAGATTGTGATAATTTAGAAAAGCACAACTTAAGAGATGGAGTTAAGTATTGTGAATCTTGTACTATTAGTGGTACTCATGTTTTATTAGTATGCATTTTAAATTGAAAAATATTCAACAAAAAATAAAGAAGCCAAATACCCTCTTTCAAACTATTTTATCTTATTGTCATATGAAGTGGACTAATTTGCTACACCTTTTGCACACACTTCAAAATTTATATTTAAATGAGTGGGAAACATTGTCCACAATTAATGTTTGCCACCTTAAGTTTATTGTCCTCTTTCATATTGTGTGAAAAAGACATTTCATAAATGTATTGAAAATTCCATTTTAGATTTTTTTTTTAAAGAAAGGTATGATAATGTGCTATTATTAAGTACCTCTCTTGCCTTGTTACACCCTTGACTGTTTGTTAGCAGTGTATATTCGAAAATTCCAAAGTCAAATTTGTATGTTTGTCATCAGGGTTACATCAGTTTATTTAGCTGTGTTGTTGATATTCCTTTCAAACTTTTGCAATTCTTTTTATTCGCAATCACATGCTTCATTAAATGATTTGACAAGAATTGTTAATAACATCAATGTACCACAACTCACTCCCATCATGCATTACACCTGGTTTCAATGTCTAGTTGTTCACTTGGTTTCTTTTTTAGATCAACCTAATATTTGTTCTTTGTTGGAGTTCCAGTTTTTTTAATGAAAGTTACAGTATGCTTTTACGAGTCATTTAAAAACATTAACGGGTAAATATTGTTATGTGTATGTAGGAAGGTGTAAGAGATGTTTTCATGTAACACATGTTAATAGTATTATAAAATGATAGCATTATAAAGTACATTGAAATTTGTTTTTGGGGTGTGGTGGGATTTTTCCAATGCCAAATTTCCCCAGTTTCATGATATAATGTGAATCTTGTGGAAGGGTCAAATTTAAAAATTTCGCCACTGTTTCATGGAACAGTGCTCTCTTAAAAAACACTGTTCCCGATCATATTTCACTTTTCCAACATTTTGGTCAATAAAAAAAGCAAATTCCTTGTTTTCAATTAAAATACACCATTTTTGTCGTAAAATATACTTGTATAAGAGAAACAAATAATTGTCAGAAGGCTGCTGCGCACATGTCAAAACTCTTAAACCAAGTAAGGCTGTAAGACGTATCATATGTATACGCGGTAAATACATAACAATAGTTGCGTTTACATGCTAGTAAATACGTAATGATAATTGTGTTCACACGCAAATACGGTATCGGGGATGTGAGTGAGACATAAAAATTCTTTTGAAGATTTTTAATATGTAGCACAAATTTTTACGTCTTCGGCAAATGGCATGTGGCGGGGAAGGAGGGGGTGTCAATTTGACCATACCAAATGCTGGAAAATATATTTTCCCAACAAACAAAAACTTAAAGGCAGTAGGAGGAAAAATTAATTCATGGGGATGATTGAGCAAAAAAATATGCTTCCAACAAAAGTTATTAGCTTTTTGTATAAATTAGAATGTGTGGGTCAAAGGTTTATTCTATAACGAGTGACACGTTCATTGGGAAATCATATTATATTTTGTCAAAAACAAAAAAACAAATGGGTCCATGCACAAAGTTAAAAGAACAAACGTTTAAAAATCCCATCTTGCATGTATGTCACTCATACTCAACAACTCTGAATTTTCTATCACGCGAAATATTTTTGGAAAGAAATTAGGATTCCCCACCTGCACTAGCGCTGCAGACCTGGGCCTACACAAATTATATTCCGCCCAAGTCAGTCCATTATTTTGCAATCCGGCAACCCTGTCACAAAAAACAGTTTTTCTCAATGAAACTTATTTCAGTCACGCCCATTTTTTACCGTATCAGGCCAACACACTGCTCTCACCCTATGGTTCCAATACACAGTGTACTAAACATGCAGTGTACATCACATACATAACGTTGCATTATTAAGGCCTTGACCATTCATGTGCACATGTACAGAGCTTGCAAAATTCGCCATGTTTATTCGATTACAGACATTTTAAAACTTAAACTTGTGGGTTTACACAGCCCTTACATGCATTTTTTAAGCAATTTTGCTGTAACAAAATGAAGATGGAACACCATTTTCACCAATTATTATTGACGGGGTATTTTTAAAACATTCTGAAAGGTATTTCATGCTGTGTGAATCATTGAACTTGGGTCTAGGACCTAGTGTTAGAGCTAGTGTATACATTGTGAGTTAAAAATTAGTTCTGAATAGCCAAGTGATAATTAACTTGTGTGCTTGCCAAATACTGAAATTTACTTGAATTTTGTTAGAATAAGTTGTTTTTAGTATAAAATTATAAGAAAAGAAAAAAACATAATTTTTTGATATTTTTTCACTTAATTAAAAAAACTTAGAAAGATAAGTTTTTTCAACACTTTTTATCACTCCCAGAATTCCTGGTTGTAGTTGCGAATCCTTATGTTGTCGGGATTGCACAATACCAGGATACCTGGACTTATGTGACTACCGGGATCCTGCACAACGCTATCAATTGCAGGAAAATAAAAGTTTTTCATACCTAAAAAATATTTGTTACTAGGGACTTTACTCTTAGAACATGTTTTAAGAGCAGAAAACAATATATTTCAAGATGTTGATATTATATGTTTGAGAAAAAAAAACACTGTTTCACGGAACAGTAATATTTGAAAATGCAGTGTTCCTGCTTAAAAAGTACTGTTTTTGGAACAGCGGGAATTTTGACCCCTGTTGTGTATGGTAACTATGATGCCATATGAAATAGGTATATCTTTTGCACTTGTATGTTTGTTGTTTAAAACTGTCTAAGGTAATGCCAATATAACTCAGCATAGCCTGTTATATTGTATTAACTTTTATATTGACACGGAAGCATTTTATGGTGAAAATGTTATGTTTTTAACATCTTAGGTTAGGGTGATCTTTATGATATCTTATAGCTGTATTGATTGGATGTATTTTTGTTAAAATTTTGCAACCTTAAACGGTGATATTAAAAGGGTCAGGTTTTCAAGTTTTTTTATCTGTGAAAATAGTATTGAAGAATGAAGATTAGCTTTTACACAACAAGGCATTGTGAATTTGTGTCACAAGAATATTGCTTTTTAATGAAGGAAAGCGATTTAGCAATAATAGAAAATAGTGTTAAAACAGGGAGCTCCCTGATTAGAATCAATTTCTAATGAAATTACATTCAGAAACTATTTGGCATTTGTTTGATGAGAGTCAGCAAGTAAATAGAGAAGAAGCTGTGTGGGAATTGAAGTAGTCTGGGAATATGAAACTACTGTAAGGATGAAGACAACAAACAAAATCAGATTTTAAGATCTGCTTCTTGAAAAACCAATTTTCTTAAGGGTGCTTCAGCTGACGTCACGAGGTTACATGACTTTGTTAATGTTTTCGATTTCCATCTGATCTTAATTGACGTTCGATGTAGGTTTCTGTTGTATAATGGGATCACTTTAACCTACGGTTCACACTAGGATTTGCAGCGAGCACTTTATATCAGGTATGTAGGCTTTGTCTGAGTATAATGAACAATCAGCTGGCGTTAACGTTATCGTATACCTGGTGAAAATATGAAACTTAAGGAAAATGTGAAGTAAAATCGGAAGCGAACAAAGTAAAACAAAGCAATTAGTAAAATTCGCTGAACTGGTACTGGTAGGTTAGCATGTAGTATGTTTGTTGCACGTGTGATGTGACAGAGCTGTGTGAAGACGTGGAAATGTAGCAACACCGCTGTCCTGCAAAATAGAGTCCAGTTGAGTTATTCACGTGATGAATTCCGTCTATACATAAATTAATTGTTAATTTGGGTTTTTATTTATTCTCCCTTACCTTTGGATTAACAATATAACTGTAGGGTTTGACAAGTTTGGGAATTTAGGTCAAAAGAATTATATTCTGCTATGAATGGTACTGAATAAATTACACAAAGCATTAGGTAATATTAATATGAATTTACTTGAGAAAGTTTATCGTGTGTGATTTAAATGAGAGTATATAAATGTTCTTTAAGTGAAATGATGTGTAAATTTTGCAAATGCAAAATTTAACAAAAAATATCATAATTAAGAAAGAGATGTACATTACTAATTTATTTGCTATACTAATTTGTCAGGTTTTCAAAGTTGATCAATACAGCACAATAGGTAAAGATTAATGTGCTTGTATACACTAGAGCTGTGACCGTTTAGCAGGTACATGCTAAATATTCGCAATATATATATATTTATATGTATATATTTCTATATATATACATATATATATACATATATATATATATGTATATATATATATATATATATATATTATATAATATAACTTTGACTTATTATCGAATTGCAAATAATCAATTTACATAGTCTGTCTTGCCATTGAAAATCAATATCATTCAAATCACACACATTTGGATGAAAAAAATCTAATCAATGACTCTTAAAAATTGTATAATCTTTTAAGTGGATAACGACTGAAGCGAGGAGGATGTGTTACAACTCCAGAGTCAAGATTAGAGGTGGCCTTCTTTATCAGAAAGTCTACTCACACTATGAATAGGAATGCAGCCAGAACATCACCCTGTAGAAATCCGGTGGTGGAGACATCAAAAGAATCCGATATGTTGCCATCTACCATTACTGCACTTTTTGAGTTGTTGTAGAGAGCACTTATGGCATTGACCACAGCTTCTGGTATTCCATAATGTTGTAGCACATGAAACATAACCTTTCTGCTGCAGGAATCAAAGGCCTTCTTGAAGTCTATGAATGTAACTGTAAGAGGAAGCTATTAATCTTGAAATCCATCCATGATCCTATGAAGAATGTGGATCTGTTGGGCACAACTTCTCCCTTGACGAAATCAAGCCTGGTTGTTCAGTGCAGTAATCACTTATGAATGGGGATATTTTGCACTGCGATTTTGCTGAAACCTGAGTTTGTGATATGCACCGCGAATGTGCAGCAGTAAACATTTTGACAGTAAAACTAACAATAACTTAATGTTAGGCTTTGAACCCACTCAATCAAGACCCGTTTTACATGTTGTTAAATTGACCGAAAAATACACGGTCAAAATACGTTAATCGTAGCAATCAGTACATTTACATGTAAGTATTATGTGATTGGTCAAATAAATTTTGCAAGAAGGAAAAAATATTGCAAAATAAATATACAATTTTTTTTTTTTAACAGAGCTGAAATTCTGCATGCTTTGCAAACATCACAGCCATTTTTTACAATAATTGATATATTATTTTGTATCTATGATATCTGTTAAATTAAAGTGGATGTGTGGATTTGGTTTGCACAAGTGATCATATATGTGACGAGCATTGTTTGAGGTAAAGTGTGCATATTGGCTTATTTGCATAACAATAGACTAGTACAACATGTTTAACATTCATGAGCGCATAACTTAAGCTATGAATGATGTACATTCATGTAACTTGGCTAGAGGACATGGGTACTGTTCAAATAAGCATGTTGTGTGTGCATACTAATTAGCTCATTTGCATAACAATGAATATATGTGAAGACCATTGTCTACACTTAATGGTGAGGTGGAATGTGCATATTATTTAGCTTATTTGCATAGTTGTAGACTTTCGCATAAAATATTTAACCATAGATAATAACTTGGTACTTGTTACAGGGGTCGAGGACATTGGTACTGTTTAAATGAGCATGATGTGGGGTTGTGTGTGCATACTAATTAGCTTATTTGCATAACAATGAAAATATTTGTATCTATGGTATCTCTTAAATTAAAGTGGGTGTGGGGATTTTGTTTTACACAAATTATCATATATGTGAAGAGCATTGTCTACACTCAATGGTGAGGTGTAGTGTGCATATTGAGTAGGTTATTTGTATAACAATAGACTTGCATACAAAATATTAAACCTGAGATAAGAACTTGCTATTTGGTTCAGTGGTAGAGGGCATTGGTACTGTTCAATTGAGCATGGTTGAGGGATTGTATGTGCATAATAATTAGATTAGCCTATTTGCATAGCAGTGAAAATATTTGTGTATGTGGTATCTCTTGAATTAAATCACGTATGATGATTTTGCTTAAACAAATGATCATACAGTATATGTGAAGAGCATTGTTCACACTTTATGGTGAGGTATAGTGTGCATTTGCTGCAATATGTTTGACCCGAGAAAAAAAAAAAATTGGCTTATGACTTATTCACATTTCTAGTTTTGTTATGATATTGACATTCCTGACATGAATAGCAATTAAAATGTTTGTCTTGCCATGAATAAAGAAGCAAATATAAGTTTCCTCGCCTCTAGAGAATGTCAAATTAGGGGTTTGGGAAATATATACAATAAGCAGAATGTGGGGTAGAAGATATGATGATAAAGTAGCTGAAGGAATTAGGATGAGGTCATATGGGACAGGGTGGAATTGTATGTATGTAGGGCAGGGTGTGCTGGGATGTTGATCACGATGTGTTGGCAAGTTAGACAGGGTGGATTGGCATGTAGAACAAGATGAGTTGGCATGTGAAACAGGTTGGGTTGGCATGTGGAACAGGGTGGGTTGACATGTGGGATAGGGTGGAATGGCATGTGGTGGGATGTCATCTGGATTTCACTTGTGATGGCATGTGGGTCATGCAAGTGGTGGAATGACATACAGTATCTGGTTATCAGGTGTGATTGCAAGGAATATAGATGTGGGATGACATTTGGGACTGGGTGGATGGAATGTGGGATAGTCTGGAATATGCATTATTCTTATACTTCCCTCTATCAGCCTATTCTCTATACTAGCGACAGTTCTAATTTACAGAGGACTCATATGAACAATACTTCTAGGGTGGGTGGTGGCGTAGTTTTAAGAATTTTACGACGAGAAATGATTTTCACTGAAAGCCCTAGCGAGTACAGCAACAAATTTACACGATGTTGAGATTAAATGACATTGATGGGAACTTTTCTCTTCTTTTTTTACCAATTTTCCATGCACATTTCCCATAAAAATGATGATTCATACTGTAGAATTAAACTTTTCATGATTTGAAAAACAAAATTTCAGCATTTATTTGAGCAATGGAGTTAAAACTTTTGCCATACTGGTTTTGTGATTTTTTTTACTTTGCATTGTATATTGGAGCAACTTTAGTGTATTTCAAAAAATTACCATAAACGCATGTAGACGCTAAATGCTCGCATTTGCGTGTACACGTTAGTAAAATCAGTAAAAGTTCACAGCTCTGGTATACATTGTATTGTGGGTTTTGTATGCTGGGTGTTCTATGTAAATTAGTACTGGAAATACAGATTACATGCCATTCAATGTAGAGACATCTTATTAGAACAACCAGACATTTTTTGGGAGAAATCAAGTTGGTCGTATTACGTTTCCTGTTTCATATTAATTGAAAGGAATTTTTCCATGTAGCATATTCAAAGCAATGGCATTCTGTGCACATCTTATTATGGGTTTTAGATGTTGGGTGTTATGTGTACAATTGTACCAGAAATAACAACTACATGTCACTGTAGAGACATGTTATAACAACCAGACGCTCTTTGTTGCAACAAATTTTTGTTTTTTTGAAACTTACTTTAAGATATTCCTTTCATGGATAAATAAATGTTTCTTATTTGTTAGCATGTTTGCATAATTATTTTCGTTCTGCAACTTTCTGTTTCTACTTTCAATCTTACAAAAATTTGCCTTGTTATTTCCATTGTATATTTCTCTGTCCTGATACCAAAGAAAAGTGCTTATTCAATTGCAAGATTAACTGTTCTCACATACTGGATGGACTTGATTGGTAGTGGGATTTATCTAATATTACAGATATAGCAAGAACAATATTGGCATTAACATCCTTTTAATTCTTCAGTTTCTGTTGTGTTTATTTTATGATGATTAGACCTTCCAGTAAATCTTGAGAGCTGTCACGGTACAAAAAATTCTTTCACTGCCATAAAAAGTAAAAACTAATTTTAAAAATTAATATATTTTGCTTCTTTTGCCAAAAAAAAGATTAAAAAAATGTATATATATTTTAGCACATTGGTGTATGGATATTCTTGAGAACATACCTAATGCATTTCATGATTTATTGAACTGATTGTCAGGATAATTTGCAGGAAAAAATTAGAAATCTTACTTTAGAATCATTTTTGTACACACACACTTTCTTTTTAATGTGTTCTAACTACTTTTTAGTATTCTGTAAACCAGTGAATGCACAGTATAGAAGAGTGTTGAAAACATCTTTAATGGGTTCTGCCAGTGTTATAGCATATGTAGTACTTCTGTTGTCACAATACATCAGTGTCTGATCAATGTAATGATTGAGTGCCACCTTTGGGTACACAATGTAGTGAATGAATGATTTTAAAAGGCTAACGACTTTGTTCTTCAATTAGAAGGACGTTGTGTGAAATGTTAATCAATATAATATATTCAAATATAACTTTTAAAGTTATGTGGTAGAATGTGTATGATGATACCATAGTGATGCATATTCAGTATTTAACTATAAGATTTTCAATCTGTCTGTAGAACAATGTCATTTGAAGTCAATGACTGAATATTAAATTTATCAAAAATATCATAGCAGATTGTCCCAACTCATGAAAGGTCCCTAAGATGTATTTGATAGCTTAAGGAAACAATAAGATTATAAGACACAATTTGGTACGCTTTAACTCATTTTACCATCTTGGGTGTTTTGTAGTGTGCAATTTTATGTGCATATATAGTGGGTACTGGTACTACATTATGCTGTTGAAAATCTTGCCTCAAATTAGTATATTCTAGCCATATTGAATTTAGGACCTCTTGATTTTTTTGATGAATATTCTTGGTGTGGTATGATATTCCTCCTTTTGAAACCAAAGCTAACTACTTTTAATTTTTTGTACCTCCGTTGTTGATTTCTGGGTTTTGAATTTTATTTATGGAAGTTATGCAGTATTTTCTTCACAGGGTACTCTGATTAACATGTACAAAGTAAATAAACCACCAGGGTGAAATACTAAATTGTAAAAGTCTTGAATTTTTTAACTTTTGTTTAGAAAATACTCAGATAGTAATGTGTTGTGGATTATACTCTCATTACAGTGTACAGAATTTTTGTATACTTTGGGGAATTATGTAATAATATGAAATGTTCTGATTTTCCTTGCAAGTATACAAAGAAAATTAGAAAGGTCTCATCTTCATGCCGAAAAGTTTCTCTTTAAGCCTACCCACACCCGACACCCGAGTTAATTGTGAAAACTCAGGTATGACAATTCCAACCCTACTTCCTGTTCAGTTTATTGTGTTTCCACTCAAAACAATGATTGTCGTTCCTATGCACACCACAGCCAAGTAACCCATGGTTATTTGATGTATAAGTTTACAAAAAGCCAGTGCTAAGTAATAACGACACTTTTGTGATTGAAATCACTCATCCGTGTTAGGTGTTGTCTTAGTGGGAGAAATTTGTTTGCAAAGTGGTGATAAAAATACCTGTGTATCATATGCCTGAGGTGATGTGTACATTAACTGTGAATGATTGACGGACCATTTCTCTTAAGGAAAGATATTGCTTCATGTATCCTTTATACTAATATGACATGGGAATATTGGTGAAAGCATGTTGCATGCAGGGAGTAACTGAGCTGTGCTGTTATTGTGTAACATGGGTATTTGGTTTGCCTAATTTGTTACATTTTCCACCTTGTGTATAAACTTCTGAAGGAAGTTCACTTGGGCCATTAGGATAACCACTAAATTGTTGCCATTGATCCACCAACACCAAATTGTTGTTATTGATCCACGAACCACCAAATTGTTGCCATTGATCCAGGAACCACCAAATAATAACCATTGATCCACGAACCACCAAATTGGTCCATGAACCACTGACTTGTTGCCATTGATCCACGAACCACTAAAATTGATCCATGAACCACTAAATTGTTGCCATTGTTCCGCGAACCACTAAATTGTTGTCATTGATATACGAACAACTAAATTGTTGCCATTGATCCACGAACTACTAAATTGTTGCCATTGATCCATGAACCACTAAACTGTTGCCATTAATCCACGAACCGAACCACTAAATTGTTGCCATTAATCCACGAACCACTAAATTGTTGCCATTGATCCACAAACCACTAAATTGTTGCCATTGATCCACGAACCACTAAATTGTTGCCATTGATCTACGAACCACTAAATTGTTGCCATTGATCCATGAACCACTAAATTGTTGCCATTGATCCACGAACCACTAAATTGTTGCCATTGATCCATGAACCACTAAATTGTTGCCATTGGTCCACGAACCACTAAATTGTTGCCATTGATCCACGAACCACTAAATTGTTGTCATTGATCCACGAACCACTAAATTGTTGCCATTGATCCACGAACCACTAAATTGTTACCATTGATCCACGAACCACTAAATTGTTGTCATTGATCCACGAACCACTAAATTGTTGCCATTGATCCACGAACCACTAAATTGTTGCCATTGATCCACTAACCACTAAATTGTTGCTATTGATCCACGAACCACTAAATTATTGCCATTAATCCACGAACCACTAAATTGTTAAAATCTGGCCATTTCTGGCTTTATGTATGGTGGTGTTCTCAAGGGCATTTTACAAATACAAACCAGCTAGTGTACATGATACTCTTAGGAGACATTAAAACAAAAAGAATAATTAATATACATCCAATACTTCTCCCATTGAAATAATCAATTTGCACATAATCTTCAAAATTTTGGCCTAAACATTTTTGCCATTGATCCACGAACCACTAAATTGTTGCCATTGATCCATGAACCACTAAATTGTTGCCATTGGTCCACGAACCACTAAATTGTTGCCATTGATCCATGAACCACTAAATTGTTGCCATTGATCCACGAACCACTAAATTGTTGCCATTGATCCACGAACCACTAAATTATTGCCATTAATCCACGAACCACTAAATTGTTAAAATCTGGCCATTTCTGGCTTTATGTATGGTGGTGTTCTCAAGGGCATTTTACAAATACAAACCAGCTAGTGTACATGATACTCTTAGGAGACATTAAAACAAAAAGAATAATTAATATACATCCAATACTTCTCCCATTGAAATAATCAATTTGCACATAATCTTCAAAA
Source organism: Chiridota heheva (assembly GCA_020152595.1). NCBI lineage: Eukaryota > Metazoa > Echinodermata > Holothuroidea > Apodida > Chiridotidae > Chiridota > Chiridota heheva. The sequence goes on along the minus strand of JAIGNY010000440.1, from coordinate 60,435 downwards.
TTTTGGCCTAAACATTTAAAAAAGCTTAATTTCAATTTTATGCTTTATTACTTGATTTGTTTAATAATCTTGTATTCAGAAGTCACATGCCCTTGGATATAATCAGCTTTTGACTGGAAGCAACCAACTTATGAATTTTAACAGATCAGTGTCAATTTTAACAGCTTTCTACAAAGGAATCCTGCTATAGTGAACAATGACTGCAAATTAGCATCTCCACAACAATGAATCAAAGCTAGCCCCGATTAGAAACCTTGTTATAGTCTAGTTGATATTCATCCTTTGCACCGAGTCAATTCTATTATGTTATTCCCAGTGTTTTGTGCAACTCCTACATATTAAAGCATTATTTTGTAGTTATTTTAGATTTCTTTCAATCAATTGCATAATTGTCTGTTTTGCAGAAATGTTAAAACTTGTATTTTGTTATAAATTAGAATGTTTTATGGAAATAATAAATTACCAAGTTAAGTGCAATTACTTTGAAAGTATTAGTTGGTACTGTATTTTAATTTTTTTTTCATGCTCCGGAGGTAAAAAATTATCAGTAGTTTTTGTAAAGGAGAACAAAAGCCATTGTTTTGGACAAAAGAATGTGCTGAACAAAAGTATTTCCAAAGGTATAGGAATGTTTATACTCTGAAATAGAAAGAAAGCGTTGAATTAATTTTTAGAAATAGCTAGATCTGTTCCTTCCCCACTGGAAGGCCACATTTTTGGTTGATCTGCTTCTGTTTCTGCAATTGATAGGCCACTGAATTTTTTTCAAATAAATATCCAGCCATCTTTGTCTGCTGTTGTATTATACTAATTAATTGTTTGTTTTTTTGGTGTATGAAATGTAAAATACTATTTTACTAATGATGATTTGATCTATCCCATTTTAAAGAAGGGTGGTATCAAAGATCCCGCAAATTACAGGCCGGTTACTCTGTCTTCAGTTCTCTTTAATCGACTAAAAGAATGGTGTGATAACAATGATACAATCTCAAGAGCACAAGCAGGTTTTTGTAAAAGTTACTCGGCTATTGATAATGCTTCTGTATTACATTCTTTAATTACAAACTTCTTCATAAGTAAACCGAGAGGTAAATTGTATGCTATTTTTGTAGACTTTAAAGGAGCATTCGATAGTAGTAACCATGAGTTACTTTTTCGTAAATTGAAGAATAGATACAAGATTGATGTCAAGTTTCTTAACATATTATGTAACATGTACAGGAACGTAAAAGCCTGCATAAAATTGGGCAACTTATTTACAGATTCTTTCACTTGTCATAAAGGTGTTCGCCAGGGCTGTGTTTTATCTCTCATACTTTTTTCACTTTTTGTTAATGATATTGAAGACCATTTACGAGGTGAATATTACAAAGGGGTGAAAGTTGGAAATGAAGAATTGTTTTGCTTGCTGTATGCCGATGACCTAGTCATTTTTTCTGAGATTTCCTACGTGCTGCAAAAACTTATTGATAGCCTTTGTCCTTATTGTAAGAAAAATCAATTAGTGATTAATAGTAAGAAGACTAAAAAAATGGTCTTCAGAAAAGGAGGTAGACTTTCCAAAGCTGATAGATTCTCTCTGAATGGCGCAAAACTTGAAGTGGTAAAAAATTATAAGTTCTTGGGAGTTTCCTTTTGTTGTCTGGGTGGATGGACTGCTGCTCAAAAGGATGTTGCTGATAAGGCCAGGCCCGTAAGGCTACTTTCTCGCTTGAAACCAATATCACAAAAGCTGGTCACCTTCCATGCTATCAATGTTTGTTACTTTTTGATAAGAAAATTTTACCGATTCTGATGTATGGCTCTGAGTTATGGGGACCACAAACCAGCTCTGAGATTGAAAGTGCCCATGACCATTTTTGTAAATTCACCCTAAGATTACCAAGTAATTCCGTAAATGTTGTAGCAAGAGGGGAATTAGAAACAGTAAGTCTTTATCGTTACGCAGTAAGAAATGCTGTTGAATATTGGTTAAAAGTTTTGAAACATGATAAGAGTAGCTACACTTATATCTCATACAACCAACTTAATCACAAAGTGGATATTTGCGTAAATTCTTGGGTTGCGATTATAAGACATTGCTCAATGAGTTTAGGCTTCGGAGAAATATGGTTTTAGCAAGGTGTAGGAGATTTTTATTTGGTATGGGCATGTATTTTGTGTCTATGTTTGTGTTTTTTTGTGTTTAAAACATTATTTATTCTTTTTTGATCAAAAATTGTTAAATCAATGTACTTATTTTTGTATGTAATAGGCTGGAGACCTGAACATTGAATGAAATACATATAATAATAATTCATTGCTTATAAACGAAAATTAGTCACTTCCGTAGCTGTTGAAAACAAAATTTGAGAGCTTTAAAATTTGCCTCGGTAGATGAGTTTATTTAATGTTACAGGTTATTGTACAAATAGTTTCATCATTTATATTTTTCGTACTATAATATCTGAAGGTAGGAAAATCCTGGGTTTAATCATTTCAAAGCTGCAGAATCTTCAGAATTGTTATTACATTCGTAAAATGTCAAAATATGAAAACAAATATCCCCAGACTGTTAAGTGCAGACGTGCAGTGGTTAAGGAGTCAAGCTTGTATTCCCGTCGCGAGCATTGTGTCCTTGAGCAAGATACTTTACTTGCTTCAGTCCACTCAGCTGTAAAATGAGTACTAGCACTGCTGGGGAGTTAATCTACAATGGACTGGCGTCCCATCCAGGGGGAGTCGTGTACTCTCATCCGCTTGCGCCGTGGAAACCGGGGATAAGCACCGGCTCTTATGAGCCATGGAATTAGCTTTTAAGTGCATATGTTCGTCAGCAAAAAAATAGTGAAAAGGCTAACTAACAGTGAGACAATGCTTTAAAAGGTGACACTAGGGAGAGATTCCATGTTCTCCTGGTATTTTTCGGTGATGATTTTACTGTTGACTAAGAGATGTAGATGTATCAGTGGACAACATACACCCGAACCCATTACATAACAAGATGACGGGCTAAGAAGGGTGAATCACCCCATAAAAAGCCCAAACTAACACCACCCCCACCACAAAAAAAGATAAAAATGCAAAGACGCCCAGAGTTAGTAAAGAACTTATTAATGTTGACTTTGAAATTGTGAACAGAATTGGAGCTAACTACCCACTCAGGCAAACCATTCCACTCATTAACAACTCTTTGCAAAAAGCTAAAATGCTACATATCTATCCATGAGAACGCTTTGTTCAACTTTAAACTGTTACCACACGAGGATTTGTCACATGAAGATTAGCTAAAACATGCAAGAAATTACAGGAAGTCTAAGCATCACTACCAGATTGGAATTTAAAAATCTGAATCATATCTCCACGTACTCTTCTCAACTCAAGCATGGTCAAACCAAGAATTTGCAACCTAGATTCATAAGAGAGATTCCTTAGTTCAGGAATAAAAAAAACTTGTAATGGGAGGGGCCAGACTTTCACAAGGGGTGCACTGTCCCCTGTACCTCATGCTTGGTATTAACCTGTTGTTAACAAACCAATCACAGTCAATCCCCAAACTCAAGTTAATGAGGCATCTCTTCAAGATAAGCCCGCCCACTCCGTCATTTTTGACAAGTTGTGATTTCGTTTTGGAATACGTGCCTCAACTTCTGCAGTCTGTAAAAGCAAATCTGTTCCAAGTAGGGTTGTTTTTGAAGAAGCCTGGGATTTTTATTGTGTTAATCTTGGAAAAATAACAATTTGAAATATATTTTATGCTTCTTTTTGGGATTATTTGACTATTAAAGAGAGTACATTGATTGAAATTGAAGTTGATTTGAAATAGGCCAAAACTTGCCGTGCTCTTGACTGTTCGGCAGGTTTTGAAATTAAAGTGAGGTTTATTCTGAAAGATTATAAGATGCCCCACATTCTGATATCAAAAATAGTTTGTTGCGAAAACGTTCAAGGGATTTAAAAGCAGATCCAAAAGTGTGCATTTCTCCCAATTTTTTGTTTTTCATTGTTTCTGAGGAGTCTAGTGTGGGCCTATAGTGTTACTTCACAGGAGTGGACATATATCATCCTTTAAATAGTGATTTCTAGCTGAAAAGACTTAATTTTGGGAAAGTTTAACCGTAACGTCGGAGCCTAACTTCAGCCTAAGATGGATTTCATTTCAATTTGGAGTTCAAACTGTGTTGTTTAGCAGTAGGCCTAGACTACTTTTTTGTTTTTGCATGCCATGCATGATACCAAATTTTTGATTGATTATTTTTGAGTCTAGGCCTAATTCAGTAATCTATTTCCAGGAATGTCACCCTCATATTCTTCAAATAATTTACATAATGATTTATCCAGATCCTGAATCATAAATTTTACTTAAAATCCTAAGTTCTTCAAGGTCATGATACATTTAGCCTATTCTTTTCACTGAGTATAGTGTAATTGCATACATTAGGCTAGCTAAGCTTGCAACACATCATGACTCCATGTGGGTATGTGTAGTTCATTATCTGATTATTTGCATATCAATCTGGATGGTGTTGTTGTCAGGTGATATATATATATATATATATATATATACACCAATAGCAGTAGCGCAAGTTGCCGTAATTACACTGGTCCAGGAATAGGTCTGTATTTGCCGTGTTCCTGACTGTTTTGGCAGGTTTTGCGATTAAATATCATTTGAAAGATGAGTAGAAAATTTTACATCACATAGTTAAAAATTACCCTGTTGTGAGAATGATTACCTCATCGCATGGGGAAAAATTAATCTGGTAAATTTTTCAGTTCTGTAAAATTTGTCCTTGTTTTGAATCAATGATAACTTAATGAATATAATTATTCAACCTTTAATTAAACTTTTTGCAAAAATGATGTTCATTTATCTATTCTTTGACCATGAAATCATTGTCGGCAAGTGGCCCTTTAAATTCATTATATATTCATAAATCTGAGTGGGGGTGAATACGTACAGAAGAAAAGTAACAAGTTTTCAGAGTTTGGGCATTGACTGATCAAATCTCTTCAACGATCGTGTTTATTTTATATTCTTCTATTTCATGATGAATGTGATTAATACCTTTGAAAAGAAGTTAATTTGGGTCTTCTTCAGTTTTTGAGCATTAATTTATCTGCAATAAAAATAATCATAACATTTATTTGTATTTATTATTTGAAATGAAACAAGAAATAAGAAGTGGGAACATTTAAATTTCTGGAAAGTTCAGTTTTTGTGACGATATGAGAAGCAAAATAATACCAAAACAAGACTTCTTCCTTTAAAATGTGTTAATTTTATGCCATGGAACTTATTGTCCTCACAACACTAATTTTATTGATTTAACATATGATTTGATATGATATCTATTTAATAAACATTCTACCCATTGTTATGCAATTCTCTAATGTTATTTGTCATCCTCAAAGTTATGCAATCTAGTAAGCATTCGTATATAATGTGTAGACAAGCCTGGAAATATAAGTTAAAAAAAACAAATATGCAAATGAGAAATGTCATTTTTGGTTTTGATGCCATCAGCATCAGGGGCCTATCCGGTCCGCTTGTCATATCTATGGGTGTGTGTATGTGTGTGTTACTAGCTTGTAAACACTGTATCTCAAAAATGGTACATTGGAATCATGTCATATGTGGTATACAGATATCCCATGGTCCAAAGATGTGCCCTAGTGTTTTTGGCATAGTGATGTTGTTAGCTAGTGTCCACATGCTCACGGTATAAAAACATTGAATTTCATTAATATGTATAGTGGGCGGGGCTTAAAGGGGTTTTACCAAATAGAGCTTGTAAACACAAAATCTCTAGAAAGACATATTGGATTTAGGCCATATGGTACACAGGTAGCGCATGGTCCGCAGATGTGCCCTGTTAATTTTGGTGAATATGTCATGCATATTAATGATAATGAGTGGGCAGGGCTGAATGTAAATATCTTGAAATGCTCATATTTCAACAACGACTAGTTTCGTTTCATATGTGGAATAGTAATGTTGATAGCTAGTGTCCACATGATCATGGTGAAAATATTTTGAATCTTATCAATATACTGTAAGTAGTGGGCAGAGCTGAATGTGAATTTGCTAAATATAGCTTGTAATTAAACAAAATCTCCAGAACGACACAGTGTTTATGCCATATATGCTATATGATGTCATGCACATTAATGCATGGGTGGGACTTAATGTAAAAATCTTGAACTGCTCATATTTTAACCACTGCTTGTCCATTTTGTTTCACATATTTGGCAAAGTAATATTTTTAGCAAGTATCATGTTCATGGTATAAAAACATTGAATTTTGTTAATATGCATAGTGGGCGGGGTTTAATATAATTTTGCTGAAAAGAGCTTGTAAACACTTATCTCAAGAACAATAAACTGGATTCATGTCATATGTGGTACACAGAACGCCCATGGTCTGTAGATGTGCTCTATTATTTTTAGTGGTAATGTCATGCATATTAATAAGTGGGTGAGGTTTAATGCAAACATCTTAAAATGCTCATATTTTAAGAACCACATGTCCGTTTTGTTTCATATGTGGTGTACTTATGATGTTAGCTAGTGTGTACATATGCATGGTAATACAACAAAATTGAATTATATTAATATGCATAGTGGGCCGACCCAATATGATTACACTAAAAAGAGCTTGTAAACACGATATTTAAAGATGAATAAACTGGCTTCATTTCATATGCAGTGGTGTTGGTATGGGGCTTTGAAAAAGGGGAGGGGGGGGCATGTGCAAAATGTCAAAAAATTAATTTTGTCCAAAATGGTTATTTTTGACCTTTTTAGTGGGGTAGTCTGTATCATTGCAGAGTTATATGCTGTTAAACTAGATTGTTCATCATTCTAATTTTAGTTAAGAAATCTGTGTATTGCACATTCAAATTCTTTTAGGGGTATCTAAAACTTGGAAAATGCAAGGTTTCTGGGGTTTTGCTTTCAAGACCCCCACTGGGGCTTTCCCCTGGACCCCACAGGGCCCCATGCCAAAAGGTTTGTACTCCCCCAATATCGAACCCCTAATTTTGACTTCTTTTTTTTAATGGGGGTGGGGTAGTCTGTATCATTGTAAAATTATATGCTGGTATATTAGATTGTTTCTAATCCTCCTAATTTAGTTGAAAAAGCTGTGTATTGCACACATTCAGAGATTTTGGGGGCATCTAAAACATGAAAAATGCAGGGTTTCGCCCCCAGGACTCCCACTGGGGCTTTGCCCCTGGACCCATAAGGTGGGCCACTTGACCCCATACCAAAAAGGTTTGTACCCCAATATCAAACTCCTGGTGGCGCCACTGGTCATATATAGAACACAGAAAGCTCATGGGTTGTACATGTGTCCTATTGGTTTTAGTGGTGATGTCATGCATATTAATCAGTGGGCGGTGATTAATGTAAAAATCTTGAAATGCTCATATTTCAACAACTGCAAGTTCGTTTCATTTAATATTTGGTATATTAATGTTGTTAGCAGTGTCCACATGCTTCTGGTAAAAATATTTTAAATCTCATTAATATGCATAGTGGGCAGGGCTTAATGTGATTTGCTAAATATAGCTCGTAAACACGAAATCTCCAGATAGATGTTATGTATGGTACTTAGGTGTAGGTGGGGCTCAATGAAAAAACTTCAAATACTCATATTTTAACAACTCATGCCTGTTTTGATTCATACTTTGTATATTTATGTTGTTAGCTAGTGTATACATATTCATGGTATAAAATTGTTGAATATGATAAATATACATGTACGATTAAATATGGTTTTGCTGAAAAGAGCTTATAAGTAACACATTAACACAAGGACAATACATTGGATACAGGTCATATGTGGTACACAGATAACCCATTGTCTGTTTTTGTGCCCTGTTGTTTTGGTGGTGATGTCATGCATATTGCTAAGGAAGGGGGGGCAGTAAAATAAATCTTGAAAAAGTTATCAATTTATAGTAACCATATATCTGTTGTCTACTGTGTTGCTCACAATTCTTACCTCAATCACATCAACACCATCCAAAATGAAGCCCTCAGGCTTTGTCTGGGTGCCTACAGGACCTCCCCAATCACCAGCCTTCATGTTGAAGCCAACGAACCCCCGTCCTGCTAAGGTGTAGAAAGCTAAGCCTCTTCTATGCTTTTAGAGCCCTCAGAACCCTGTTTACAATCTCATTAGATACCCCAATTTCTCCACCCTCTTTGATAGGACTAAAACCCTCTCCCCTTTCTTCAGCTTACGCATCAAATCAGACCTCCATCTCGGCATCAATCCCACCACTCTCAGCACTTTCTCCTGGCCCACTTTTCCTCCCTGGGCCAACCCCTCCCTACTATCCACCTGGACCTCCCCACTCATCACAAGACGCGAACCCACTCTAACCTCTTCATCAACCTCCACAACCAAATCAAAGACCAACTCTCAAACCATACCTCCATCTATACTGATGGCTCCAAGGAAGGCAACAAAACAGCTGCTGTTGCCGTCATCCAAGACATCACCCTCAGTCGCAGGCTTCCCGACGATACTCATCCATCTTCTCAGCTGAGGCCAAGACCATCCTTCTCACCCTCAACTTTATTGAATACTCTCCGCTCAGCCACTTTGCCATCTTCTCTGACTCCAAGGCTGTCCTTACGTCATTACTCAATGTTAAATGGGATAACCCCACATCTCACCTCATCCTCTGTAAACTCCTTTCGCCCCTCCCCTTCCCCATAGCAAAACATGTTCTTTTTTTCTGGATACCCAGCCATGTTGGCATCCCTGGCAATGACAGGGCTGATGCAGCTGCTAAGCTTGCCCTCACCCTTCCCCCTACCCCTTTTTTCAAAACCCTTTCTGGCATCAAACCGCTTATCGCTTCCCTTATTCGTGGCCGCTGGCAAACCTCATTGGACTTCCAAATTGATAACAAACTCCACGTCATCCAGCCTACGATTCCGATCAAACCCACTACTCACAACCTATCCCATGTCGACAATGTCCACATTACCCGACTTAGAATAGGTCACACCCACCTCACTCACTCCCACCTCCTTACTGGCTTCCCCACCCTTCTGCAACAATTGCCATTGCACCCTCACAGTCCATCACATTCTCCTTGCTTGCCCCCTGTACAACCTTCCCAGAGCTTCCCTCGCTGCCCACAACTCGGTAGCCGAGCTCTTCCAAAAAAAAACCTCTGGACAAAATTATCTCCTTCCTTCATCATGCTTCCCTCTACAACCATATTTAGTCCTCCTTCCCCACCCCTTCTCTCTCTACATTATTTTTCCACCCATACACCTCCTCTCTGATCCCAGATTTCTGGCTTTTAGTTCTCGTGTTTCTCTCAATCTCCCCCTGTTTACTCTCCTTCCTACCTTCAGAATGATTTAACCTCTCAGGCACTATTTGACCCTTGCTGTTGTGGTGCCGTTAAACTCTCATAAAACAAACAAAAAACTTGTAAACACTTTGCACACATGTCATGTGGTACACAGATAAGTTATGGTCCGTATAAGTGACCGATCAGTCATGCGGGTTAGGCTGTGTGTGAAGTTTTTTAAACAGCAATGTGCAATCGTATGTATGTTTTGCATCATACTTAAACTGTTGTCAACAGCTTCTATTTTATTGGTGGGCATGGCTTATGATTATATATTATTTAGCATATTTCATGATATGCATTGCTAGTTACCATAAAACCAGGTTCTGCTGTTCTGGGAGACTGTCCATAGCACCGTAATTAAAGTTCAAATGTAGGACAAACTATACATTTTTGGGTTCCTTATGAGCAGACGAGTTATGTCGTATACCTTTTAAGGATTAGAATATTTTTCAATTTTGACCTCCTGTCTGGCCTTAATTGAACCCTACAAAAATTTTCAAAGCTTTGAAGAGGGTAGCATCCTTTTGTCATCAAAAACGCTTTCAAAACTTTTTAACTATTTTAATCCATCGGTTCAGATTTTAATCCGTCAGTTCAGACTGGTGCCGTCGGTTCAACAAGCTTTGACATTCCAGGTGCTTATTATATTTTTAGATTTCAAAAGAGCACTTTTTCAGAAAAAGGTTCTTTGGTGATAATATATTACACATTTGTGCGATTTTGTATTTAAATACATGAACTAAGACACAGCGAGAGAGAGAAACACACACACAGCGAGAGAGAGAGAGAGAGAGAGAGAGAGAGAGACACAGCGAGAGAGACACACACACAGAGAGAGAGAGACACACACACAGCGAGAGAGAGAGAGTTGGAAAGAGAGAGACACACAGCGAGAGAGAGAGAGAGAGAGGGGTGGGTGGGGGGGGGGGGAGGGAAGAGAGGGAGAGGTGGGTGTCGGAGTACACGTGATACCATGGATACAGAACAGGCTCATTTTAAAAGATTGACAACATTTACACAAGTTTGTAGTAAATTATTGAAAATCTTAAACTAAGACAACCCATATTTTTCAAAGATTGACGATAAACCTAACCATTTACAAACAAACAATAAAAGATAATATTTCCACATTAAGCGATTTCATGAATTTGTGTTTTGTATATGGTGTATTATATAGCTCTCTTTGACATGAATTTTGAATTGTATAATACACCTTTTTTACTATGAGTTGTGACATATGTTTTTGCCCTTGAATTGTCAATATTGCAAGAGCTTCCGGGAGCTTTGCCTCCTGGATTCCTACTGGGGCTTTTCCCCCTGGACCCCACCAGGGGCCCTTTAAGGCCCCTGGACCCCACGCCGTCAAGTCCAGAGCTTTGGCGCTTTGATTTTGTGTTTTGTATATGGTGTATTATTGACATACATTTTGACGTTGTATAATACACCTTACTATGCGTTGTGACATACTGTTTTGACCTTAAAATGTCAATTTTGCGAGAGCTTACGGGGGCTTCGCACCAGGACTTCCCCTCCTACGCCCCTGGACCCCACGCCGACAAGTAGAACGCTTTGCGCTCAAGGTAGCACCTTCGGTATTACCTCAACTATGCCACTAAATATTATTTTGGTTCAGTTCAATTCAATTCCCCGTTCCCCCCTCTCCAATATAAAAATCCTGGCTACGCCACTGCTCCCAGGTACTATCTATTTCCCCCCGGGTATATTTGGGCATGTGCCAGGTATATTTTACCCAAGTTCTTGTTTGCTTCTGAAAAAGCTCTGACATTCCTTTTTCCAGTGACCAGCTGCAGAATGCTATTTTTTTTTCGGTCGTGGAGGAGGAAGGGGGGGGGGGGGCGCTTAATTAATTTGGGAGGGCCAGATTAATTTTATCATACCAACGAAGCCATACCACTATCAAGACCATTGCCGCACCACCAACAACTCCAGTGCTACGGCCCTGAATTCACAAACATTTTTTGAGACATTATGATTATTCAAATTCAATATTCTCCCTAACTTTGGTACTAAAACCTCCAATTTTATTGCATTTTTTTCTCTAAAAGTTTCCAATTTTTTTCTCGAAGTTTGATTGTAAATCTCCATATTGCAGGGTCTTGATTTAAAATTTTCCAATTAAAAATAGGCCGCCACCACTAACAATATTCGGACCAACCATTTAATAACATTTCTGTTGGGGTGCAGGCATGGCAGAGGATGGGGAATCGCCCTTTTCAGCTAGTTGTATGCCATATACTGCCGTATGGTTTTAAATTAAGTTGAGTAGTTGAGAGTCCCCGTAAAATCATGTACCCCACTGCAGTGCTATCATCTCATTCTGTCATTATTCATTACAAGCCTTTTTTTACATGTGCATCTAGGCCTTGTAGTGGGTCAACCTGAATGATATTTGGGGGCCTGACGAACAAAATGAAAAATAAATGAGGTTCATTATATATTTTATTTGGAGGGGAAAATCACTTTTAAGGAGTACTTTAAACAATGCTTGTGTCATTATTTTCTTGACGTGGAGGATCCGTCTCTCCCTGGCTAGTACGGTGGCATACCCTGTCATCACGGTGGCACCGCTTCCGCTTTATGACTTCATTGTCTATAGTGCCATTTTTGCCATCCATTGACTCACCAATGAGAGATTCTTTACCTGGGAATAAGTCTAGTGGCTCTTCGCTGAGCCTGCTCCAAAATGAACAACCTTCTCATAAGAGTGACTCCAAGCCTGAATAGCATACTCAAGGTGAGGTCTGATTAACTGCTTATACAAATTAAGAACAACCTCTCTACTAAGAAAACGCAATCTTCTTCTAATCAAACCAAGCATCCTATTTGCCCTTGCAGCTGCTAAAGCACATTGTTTAGAATTAAGCTTCAGATTGGTAGTAATGACAACACCTAGATGCCTTTCTTTATCAACACAACCAAGATTTGAACCGTTCATGCGGTAATCAAAGGCCAAATTGCTCTGACCAAAATGAACTTTGCATTTATCAACATCGAATAACATCTGCCATCTTTGGGACTAAGAAACTAACTTATCCAGATCAGTATGTAAAAGTGAAGAATCTTTAGCATCATCAACAATCTAGTACAGCTTAGTGTCATCAGCAAATTTATAAATCCTGGAGTCAAGGGGAACATGAATATGATTTATGAAGATTAAGAAAAGAAGCGGACCAATACAGAACCCTGAGGAACACCACTTGTAACCTTCTTCCATCAGTCCATGGAAATACTTCACCATTAACAACAACTCTTTGTGACCTGTCAACTAACCAAGAATATATCCAACTGGCATACTTTCCCTCCACACCAACGCTCTTGTTTTCATCATGAGCCTGCCCAATGGAATCTTATCAAATGCTTTTTGGAAATCTAAATAGATAACATCCACATTATGACCAGAATCAAGTAGTTTAGTAACATCACCAAGAAACTCCAATAAATTAGAGACACAAGGCCTCTTAGGTAAGAACCCATGCTGAGACAAATTCAACAAACCATTGACCAGTAAATGATCTAGTACAACATACTTAACAATGGACTCCATGACCTTGCACACAACAATAGTAAGACTCACTGGCCTATAGTTACAAGAAAAACTGTGGTCACCCTTTTTAAAAATAGGAGTGACATTAGCAATTCTCCAATCACTAGGAACTACACCAATATCAAAGAACTTTGAAAAGATAGTACTCAGGGGAACAGAAAGAACATTAAAATACTCACGTAAGACAGCAGGATGTATACCATCTGGACAGGGTGCTTCAATTGAGTTCAAACCCTTCAACTTCTTAGACACAAGATCAACTGAAAAATCAACATACACAAGCGAGTGTCTTCCACTACTGGTCATATCCGTGCTATATGACCAGTGTGGACTGTGTGGTAGTGTGGACTGTGTGGTAGGAAACAGGGCTCATGGGGTAAATTACCCCCAATATTTTCTTTTGGACAAAACACTATTTTTGCCTCCCCACTTGACCCCCATTAATGAAGGTCTGCGGCGAATTGAGTTTAAATGTGAGATTCTGCAGTGTTCACATCCTCTTTATTCCAACTGTAGATGAGTAAGTCGGCACAAAGACAAATTGTGTCTCAGGATTGGCCCTATATACTTGTTAGAAGCTTTTAAAACATTTTATATGCCTATATTGTCCATCGTGATGAGGCTTTAGGCCCGAGCTTTAGGCAGCCTTTTCTACTCTCCCGACGTAACTGGTTTTAAACATCCAAAGATTTTCACCTCCATGGGGAACATAGCGATTTCACAACATTTACCGACCGCGGAGCAAGTCGGGAAATAAGAAGCAGATGACGAAAATAAAATGCGCCATGGGTGAAGCCAGGGGATTGACAAGGTCATACGAACCCCTCCCTCCTCCCCCACCAAAAAAGAATGTAATTGTAAAAAGGTCCAGAAAATATGCTAAAAGGTCCAAATGTTTTCCTCGACAAGCCCCCGCCCCTCCTTTCTCAATCTGAAAGGCTGATTACACACCCTGTAATCATATCTTTACAATCTTTTATCTCTAGAGAAAATCTAGAGACTTTGGAATTTTTGTCATTTTATCAATCCATTTTTTCTCTAAAGTATACGAGCCATTTATGATTTTGTTACTCGCCACCTTACCCCCTCCCAACGATATTTGACTTTAATTACCCTCCATAACCTGATAATATGCAGGCTAACCGTACAAACATTTTTTTACTTTTTTCTGCTCCAAGCAATCTTTGATCAAGCAAAATAAATTGAACTGCAATTTATTGTGACAACTTCGAAATTTGTGATTGTCCAAGCTGCTCAAAGACAGAAAGTAAGACCCCGAGACATGACACTACATTTTTCTGTTTAACTTGAATGTGATAGTTTGCAAAGATTGTGGGATTTATCTTAATCCGCACAAAGTGTATTTTTTGGAAATTTTTAATGAATGATCGAATAAATCATTTTGATATGTCTTCGGCAATATTGCCATATTCGCATTTTTGCCAAATTGTCTAATTGCTCTCAACCGCCGAACGTCCCCGCGAACGTTATCATAGATAATTTATTTGGGATAATCATAAACAAATGGCCTAAGATTTAAAGCAGAACGCATTTCAAATTAGCTGCTAATAAAACCTAATATTAATTTCACATTCAAAACTGCTCAAGATGAAATATTACCTTGCAAATGAGAAGTTCTGTATTTACTAACTAGTGCAATACTCCACCCATGTGATCTAACGTTAGTACAGTGCATGCTGACAGGGTGCATATTGACGTGACGCATGCATGCATGCGTACTGTATGTACTGCATAATAATTCCATTGCACGCAAACGTTCTGGTACGGGTAATGCTATTAATACTAGGGAATGATTTGGCGCGGTACAAATTTATCAGATCAGCAGAGCTTACGCTACCAAGCTTTGGATTTGTGAAATAAACACCGGATTTTGTCTATATTTTTCGTTTCTTTTACCGAATGTGAATACTTCAATTGTCAACTTATCAATTTTTTAGGAAAGAATAAAGCGACCAAAACAGGTGGCGGGAAAATGCCTCCAGTTCCGAGTGTTCGCGAAACTGTACTCAACAACATACAAAGTAATGATGTTATGATTTTCAGTAAAACCACATGTCCGTTCTGCAATAAGGTAAGGCCCTTACTAAGGGCGATAGGTTTTGTTTTCGTACAAATGAAATAGCTAGGCCTATTTGTAGTGACAACGAATTGAACATTAGTCAATTCTTAACCTCAAATTAGGCCCTTGATAATTTGATTTAATAATATAGCCTAGACTAAATAGAGATAAAAAAAAATATATGCTTCTCTGAGTCTTAATAAGACTTTATGTAGGCCTAGGCCTATGTCTTGGAAGTTGGAGGCCACTATATCAGGCCTAGGCAAAATACTTGTGTAACTTGGCCTACATGGCATGTACTTACTGGCGTCTTAAAGAGTACTTACGGAGTCAGGTAGCTCAGT
The DNA here is from genome assembly GCA_020152595.1 of Chiridota heheva. Classification (NCBI taxonomy): domain Eukaryota; kingdom Metazoa; phylum Echinodermata; class Holothuroidea; order Apodida; family Chiridotidae; genus Chiridota; species Chiridota heheva. The sequence continues at coordinate 45,080 of JAIGNY010000440.1, read as the reverse complement.
TGGTTAAGCACACCACAGATGCTGAAGGTACCCGGTTCAAGCCTCGGACAGGTCTAACCAGTTTTTCCACAGCTATGCAGACAGATACGCCGATCATCAAAGCGGAAGTATGTCGTTTGCAGCTCCTGCTCCTCATTCAGCTGTTGAGAAAAGTGGCAATGGTTGAATGGTGCTCGCCGTCCTTCGGAGGGGACGTTAAGCCGTCGGTCTCGATGGTAGGACAATCACACCCTACCTGGTTCTCTGAACACTATTCGAAAAGAGTAGGGTGAGAACTTGGTGTTCATCCATTTCCGTTCATCCCCAACCATTGCTTCACAACTGGTGTATAAAATGGCTGTGGATTATCTATTTAAAGTTACAATAGCTGAGGGAAATGGGGTGTTATCTAAGTAATAACCAATATACATGTAGGTCTACGTGTACCTACCTAGTACCTACTATACATTACCATCTCGTTAACTAATATAGGTCTACGTGTACCTACCTAGTACCTACTATACATTACCATCTCGCAAGTTGAAACTGCTCCAAGAATGGGTACTTTAGCGGCCTCTGAGATGATGTACAGTAATTGAATGAGAATTAGCTTGATTCTTACACCTTGGCACAGTTTTCATTTGAAAGCAAAGGATTTTACAGATACTACTGCACTGCAGTGGTAGAAAATATTGCAGACCAAGACACCAATGGTCCCAGAAATTTCAGGTTGCCAGAAATGATAAGAGGAAAGGGAAATGAAAGGAAAATGGGAGGAACGTAGAGAAAGAAAAGTGGAGGAAAGGAAAATGAAGGAAATGAAAGGAAAATGGGAGAAACCTTAGAAAAAGATAAGGGGAGGAACCTAAAAAAGGGGGAGGAAAGGAAAATTGGGGAAATGAAAGGAAAATGGGAGGAACTATAAGAAAGAAAAGGGGAGGAAAGGAAAATGAAGGAAATGAAAGGATGGGAGTAACTTAAAGAAAGAAAAGTGGGGGAAATGAAAGGAAAGTGGGAGGAAGTTAGAGAAAGTTATGGGGAGGAAAGGAAAATGGGAAGAAAGTAGAGAAAGAGAAGGGGAGGAAAGGAAAATGAAGGAAATGATAGGAAAATGGTCTAGGAACTTAGAGAAAGAAATGTGGAGGTAAGGAAAATGAAAGGGAAATGAAAGGAAAATAGGAGAAACTTAGAGAAAGAAAAGTAGAGAAAAGGAAAATGAAAGAAATGAAAGGAAAATGGGAGGAACTTATTAGAGAAAGAAAAGGAAAATGAAAGGAAAATGGGAGGAACTTAGAGAAAAAAGTGGAGGAAAGGAAAATGAGGGAAATGAAAGGGAAAATGGGAGAAACTTAGAGAAAGAAATGTGGAAAAAATGAAAGGAAAGTGGGAGGAACTTAGAGAAAGAAATGGGTAGGAAAGGAAAATGGGGAAATGAAAAGAAAATGAGAAGAATGTAGAGAAAGAAATGGGGAGAAAAAGGAAAATGAGGGAAATAAAAGGAAAATGGCCTGAGGAACTTGGAGAAAGAAAAGTGGAGGAAAGGGAAATGAAAGGAAAATGGAAGGAACTTAAAGAAAGAAATGGTAAGGAAAGGAAAATGAGGGAAATGGGAGGAACTTGTAGAAAGAAAAGTGGAAATTGACAAAAATGGAAGGCAAGGAGCAAAGGTGTGGAACAAAGAAACGAGCATAGACAGAAATACAGTACAGTTTTCTTTACAGACATGATTTTGGAGTTATGCACACGGTTTTAGGCACAATGTTGTTTTCTTGCCAAGATTTTTTTCGAGACTTTCTATGATACCAGAAAGAAAACATTTTATCCACCCTTGCTGCACTGCTTGGAAGAGACTATTGTAGTGAGTGGCAATGTATTAAACAAATTAAGTAAAAAGAGTGACATGTTTTATTTTTATTGGAGTTGTTCAAACTCTCTCAGCCCATGCTCAACTTTCAAGTTAAAAGGATTAATTATAGTGGTCAAGCAAGTTTACCACATGAAAAAGGACTTAGGTGGTAAATTATAATTAGTCTTACTAGATTTTTTTCTACTAAGCTCTACAGGATTGTTGATCATACTAGGGATTCTTTGCAAAGTGATCTGGATAAGTTATTTTTGTTATTCAGTTATTCATTTTGTTCCGAGCAAGTTGGGTTTTGATGGTTCAAATCTTGGTTGTGTTGTGCAACAAGTTTTCCAAACCTAAGATCAACTGAAGCCCCCCCATCTCCCCTTTCAATGTTGCGCATAATCTCAGTGCGCAGAATTTTGAGCCAACATTGGAAGGGGGAGCGGGGTTTTGTTTCATTTACTTTTGATGGGGAGTCTAGGTGTTATAATCACTAGCAATCTAAAGCCTTCTAAACAGTGTACTTTAGCAGCTACAAGGGGAAATAGGATGCTTGGTTTGATTAGAAGAAATTTTTGTTTTCTTGGTAGAGAGGTTGTTCTTAATTTGTATAAGCAGTTAGTCAGGCCTCACCTTTAGTATGCTATTATGGCTTGGACTTTCTTTTATGAGAAAGATTAGTTCATTTTGGAACAGGTTTAGCGAAGGTCCACTAGACTTATTCCGAAAGTAAGGAATATCTCTTATAAATCTAGGTTGCGAATTCTTGGTTTGATGACGCTTGAAAAGTGGGTGGCGATATGATTTAAGTTTTTAAATTCCTATCTGGTATTGATGCTTTGACTTCCTGTTATTTCTTGCATGTTTCAGCTAATCTTCTTGTCATACATGGTAACAGTTTGAAGTTGACCAAAGATTTCTCACGGATAGATATTCAGTGTTTAGCTTTTCGCAAAGAGCTGTTAATGAGTGGAATGGTTTGCCAGAGTGGGTGGTTAGCTCCAATTTCAAAGTCAACATTGATAAGTTCTTTACTAACAGAACTGATTCAGCCTCTAGTCTTGCCCTCAACCTACCCCTACTCCCTTTCCCCAAACAAACCCTTTCTGACATCAAACCGCTTATCCCTTTCCTTGTTCGTTACTGCTGGCAAACCTTAGGGGACTCCCTAATTGACAACACACTCCACGACATCCAGCCCACCAATCCGACCAAACCCACCATCCACAATCTCTCCCCATCGACAACGCCCACATTACTTGCCTTGGAATATCACACCCACCTCACTCACTCCCACCTCCTTACTGGCTACCCCCACGCCTCTGCAACAGTTGCCATTGCCCCCTCAACAGTCCACCACATCCTCCTTGCCTGCCCTGTACAACCTTCACAGAGCTTCCCTCACCCCTTAGAACTCCATAGTGGAGCTCTTCCGGAAAAACCCTCCGGGTAAAATTTTCTCCTTCCTTCATCGTGCCTCCCTCTACAACTATTTTTAGTCCTCCTCTCCCACTCCCTCTACCCCCCTCTAAAAAGGCAAAGGTAGGTACCTTTGCCTTTTTAGCACCCCTACACTTCCTCTCTCGATCCCAGCTTCCTGGCTATTAGTCCCCGTACTGTACAGGTTGAAACTACTGCACGGTTATTGCAATTAGTGCTACTAAGCTACCGCAATTAGGGTCCATGTCATTAAGGCTTTATGCGACCGTCACCCGACCGACAGGCGACCGGTCGCGGGCGGAGGCCGACTGAAAATAGCACAGAGTTGCCTATTGAATCAATGTCAACACAAAAAACGAGCGTCCACGCATTCACTCTTAGTTTGTATGCACTGAGTGCACTGTACAATGTGTGAGCTTTCTGTGTTTATCTCGGTATGAATGGGGATTAACTGGTGAAAGTTCAACAAAAGATAATCTCTTTTGTTTGCCCATGGGTTGTTGGGGAAATTATTGATTTGTTTTGAATTCGACTTTGTGAAGTGAAAAGTGGGTATATCATGTTACAAGTTCAGTATGACGGTTGTCTTAAAACAGTGTACAGCAGGCCCTACATTAAAATTGTTTTCCAGGATTTGATGAATTGCTTAAAAAATAAACATATTGATCGTTGCTGATTTTGAACTTCTTCACTCTTATTTTATAATTCCAACAGATAGATCATCGTCTTAATCAATGTAAATAGGCTATTCCTTTTTTTTCTTCTTCATAGAGCATTAATATATTTTCAAAAGCATTTCTTATGTTCTAATACCAAAGGTAATTGGAAAAATAAATTAGGCCCTAGTTTGTGTTGTGTCTTTTCTTTCCACAAAGTTTACAGGTTTAGACCTATTTTAATTCAACCCAAAAAAAAAAAAAAAAAAGCTCGACTTGATCAAAGCCTGAAAAATAAAAACGTTAAAAAATGTTTCTAGTTCATATCATAGCCCTTAGGGCCTAATAAACTTCACACGGAGTGGCGAAATGAAGCACCCGTATTCACCGTAAAGCTTTCATTACTACAGCCCAGGCTTATATTGAATTTTTGAAACCGACATATACTGACATAGGAGAGCAGGGGTTGGGGGTATTATAAAAATATTCATATGCTTCCATAATATTTAAACAAAAATGTTGTTATCTTCCCTTTATCTTCACCTGTGTAGGCAAATGTTCAAGATATCTCTGGTGACCCTCCCAGTGACGGGCAAGGGAAAATCTCCCCCCCCCCCACCCCTGCGAAAATGTTGTAAGGTCACAAATTTATCACACACAAAATGAACATACGGGGAAAAAAGTGGAATTACAACCCACCCATTTTTTGATGAAATTATCAACGATACTACGCATGCACTGGAACGTAAATGAAATGCCCCTGGCAACTTTCCAAACGTTACTAAATCAGGCACCCTGAAAATTTGTGAAGAGGTCTAGAATATCCATACGCCTCTGAAAATAAAGGTACAGCTAACTCCGTCTTTTTCATGACAGTTTCCTTTGTTTTAATATAATTCCTGTGTTAATAAACAACGGTGATAAAATATATTTACTCGTTGTTGAGAAAATAAATGATTTGATACGGAATTGTGGGTTCAATTGGTAATTGTGATCAATCTAAACAGATTTATTTATTACTGTGCAATGTTTATCAACCGCAACCGATCTTTCGATATTACCCCCTCCTTCTCCTCCTCCCCTCCTTCTGGTTAATTTACATCACACCAAACATTTTTTTTAAATTAAAACATTAAGCATTTCTCCACGATGTAATGGAAATTTCCCATGTCATTCAAGCGCGTAAGGAATCAAATCCAGGTATGCAATATTATAAATGGTTTTAAATATTCATACGCTATAAGTTATTACAATCTTGAGGCGATGTTTGCTTTCTTGTTATACTCATAGAGAATAAGAATCATTTGATATTTAATACTTGCTTCTACCGTTCAAATATTGGCAATTTCAAAGGGACATGATTAACGAGAAATGTCATTACCGCGGTACGCATCGCGGTATCGCCACGTGGTAATTAGCATACCTGACCGTAAGATATATAACTAATCTACATTGCGTAATATAAGACCAGCTCCCACCTGTACCTAAAACTTATATTCATACACAAAGTGATACGTTCCTTGTGTACTTGATACCCTGGGATTCATTCCATCGACGATGCGCTCGCTTGTTTCAATGTGTTCAGGTATTAGAAATAGTATGCACTTTATGACCGAAAACAGTCAGAATTATCATTGTTTTAATTGCATTTGTTCCCAAAACGTTGAAATTTCGTTATTTTTAGATTACAATACATATAAACACCATTCGCTCTTGAGAAAATATGCTTTTGGTGTAAAATTTTCTGGGACTAAATTATATCAAACAATAACATTATCCGTAAGTCATTATCTGAGAAAACTTTCGACTTGGCCCAGATTTTTGTTAGCTTATGATACATAGAGAATACCAAGCACCGCCCCTTCCTCGACCCTAATTGTGTTACAAGGTACAAGATTTCAAGATAATAATTTTGTTGGCAAACCAGAACTAAGTTTTTGTAATCCGATTACGACTGTGTAAGCTAGGGCAATTGTTTACCATTATTTGCTGTGTTTTTCTGTATAGAGTGAATATTTCTATAAGAATATTACTGGAAGTACAGTAGGCCTATCTTGTACTTTAAATTTCTGACTTAAGTGACTCATCCCACCTAACTTTCGGTAGAAACATTCCGCTTTTGACAATACCAGTAAGAGAAAGGACCTGAACACTCACATTCTTACTGGCGCAGATCACGAGGGCTAGGGAATGATCACCCCTCCCCCCGCCCCCGCCTCCCCGCCTCCCGCCCCCGCCCCTCCCTTTCTTTCCCTCCTTCATACCTTCATATTACATTTGCAAATTCTGTACGAATTTACTAGTGAGTAGTTATTTCGATGTTGGGAAATTTCACAAACTTAATGTAGGCCTATTACGGATTTACAAAGTGATTTTTTTTTCATAAGTAATGATAGGTTTCATAGATTTATCAATATTTCAAAAGGATTTCAAATCAATTGCTTATTAGAGAAGGAAAATGGGTGGGGTTTATTTCTTTGAAATAAATTTCTTGTGTGAAGAAAACGTGTTTGTTTATAGCTGAATGGGAGTCATTCTGTACAAGTAACTAGAACAGTAGAAGATGATAAAAAGGTCATGTAAGAGTATTTTTTTGGGGAATTTATTGTTTACAATATTCTCACTGACCTATTTACAGTTTTCATTTAAACCCCAAGTCGTACCCTTAACATTTCACAATCGCTCCTTCAATTGCAGAGTCTAAAAATTCAGGCTCATGTTTGATGTAGTATTACATAATGAGCAAGTCCCTCGCACGTGTTTGATTTACGACACTACACCCAAAACTTTCTTTTTGCGTTGAAACACGTGTTAATTTATCCAGTCAGCTCAGTGAAAAAAAGACGATCTACTTTTACTTCGGCTTGATTCCACTGTGACTTTAACAGTTAAGGAGGAGTGTGTAAAAAGAATAAAGGGGTATAAACATTGTAAATACTGATTTATCATCATTGATGCATATCATTGGAAACAGCGAAGAGCACATTTTGCATAGAAGAAAGTGTTTCATAAAGACTGATAAATACTAAATTTGAAGGGTAATTTACGGGGTGATTTCGTGATCGTCATATTCATGACGACTGAATTAAGCACAAACTAATAACTTTTACGTCTTACAAAACTTGTAGAACCTAAGTTGCATTTCTCTCTCACAATGTTTGCAACTTATTTACTCGCAATCTGAAATGATGAGTTCTTAAATGGAGGGAGGAGGTGGAAGGGGGTGCTACCCACTCATGGAATACACTGCAAGCCCCGTCTCCCGATTTGTATTAATACTACAAAAACAATATTTTGTGTAAATGTGACGGGCCGCATAGGCGGGATTTTTGGGGAAATGTTCCAACTTATTTTCTCCATATTTACATCTTCTGTATTGTGGTATATGTTTTGTATCTTCGCAATTTCAATACCCTCTCCCCCTTCCACCCCTTTTCCCCTCCCACACACACACACAAACATACACTTTCGTGGGTTAAGTGCAGTGGCGGCGCTAGGATTTTGGTCATATGGAGCAAGAGTGGCAATTTGATCTCATGGGGGAGCAAAACGTATATAAGATAGCTTTAAACAATTTTCTGGGAAATGGGGAGGAAGCGATCTCGTGGGGGAAGGGGGATGCCCCTCCCCTCGTAGTGCTGCGCCAGGTAAAGTGATGATCATACAGCAATTGCAATTCCTCCCGAATTATTTTGAAACAATTGAAACGTAAGTAGCATTGACTTAGATAAGACTGACAAAAGAACAAACATTTTATATCACTCCCTTCTTTCGCAATACATTACTTTAATGCAAAAGTTTACGCGACGTAAGATATATGAACCCTGGGAATAAATGTTTTCAGCACCACGGGTGAAACCGTGGGTTTGAAGGAACCTGTATTTCCAAGGGCAGCTTCTGTTTAGTTGAATTAACTCGGAATATTAAGGGCTTGGGTATACTGTACATTTGATTTTAAGTAAAAGATATAATTTTGTTTAAAAGTTATTATGCAAACCAAAGTGTTGTAAACTGAATCAAAGTATTGTAAACACCACATCTGTTCCTTGTCTGTATGAGACGAAGTAGGCCCAAAGAGTGATTATACAGAACGTAGATGCAAAGGACAGTGGAGGTAAAATACGACACAAAGTTTTCATTTCAAACTCATAACAACACTTTTGAAGTTCGAATGCATGTGTATTTTTTTAGGTAAGATACATTATATTTCGTGAAGCTTTATTTCTCCTGCAATAAACGTACTTACAGTATCATACAGTGATTTACCATGCATGAACTATAACACTAAGTTAGTACAAGATTGCTGGCAGAGAGTTTATACATGAATCCACCGGCCATGCTGTTCATTGTTGAAAAGGAAAACATTGAATGGTATTTGTTTCTTTGAAAACAAAAATCAATAAAATCCGCAGTGGACGAACTTCTTTTCAAGGTCTTTGTCATGATGAAAAGTTCATTGACACATCTAATCACTGAGGCCTGTCATTTCACGTGTATGTACAGTGAAGTTTAGTGTGCGTGAAGTGTATGGCATTTGAACTTGTCTGTGTTGTGTTGGAAAACATAACAAGTTGTGCGTCGCGTTTGTGGTGTTTGGTTGGGTCGGCGACGGTCGGCCTCCGCTCATTTACCGACCCATAGAGCCTTTGTGACGTGGACCCTTACTGCAAACGCATCTTTGTTTAGCACCCTTTTATATGTCGATCAGCGTACGCCCCAGAGTTGATAGTAAACGTGTTATATAATCCAGTTGTTATATGTCCCTCGCCTTGTGAGTAAACGCGTTAAGAAATCCCCATGATGACTGAAGCAAAACTCCCTGTGTGAGTAAACGCATTAAGAAATCCTATTAATCATTGAAGCAAAACGATGTATTTTTATCTGGCTTTAAAACCTATTTGTTGAAAATAACGGTAGTGTTTGCCACAAACACATCTCATAGCTGCATGTATTATATGGTGATATTCGCTATACATTATACCAGGGAGATGTAATATCTCCCTGATTATACAACGGACCGTATATTGAGCCGTCGTGTATCTAACGTCTGGTTAGGATATTATGGAAGTCGAACCTTACAACTTTTTTTGTATCAAAAATAAATGTTAATAGAACAGTAGAAATAAAATAATACAAACGAATGCAAAGAAAAAACCATTTAGACTTGATGTGCAAGTATCTTTTTATTCTCTTCTTCCAACTTTGAGACAGAAAAATAAAAGCCCAGTTACCCGAATCACTAATTCAGCAAGGCTTCATTGTACACGCAGTAACGTTACTTGACCCGTACACACACACATGTATATTTCACAGTTACCACTGCATGAACTAAATTGTTGACAGTAAGACAGTTGTATGCACTAAATTGTTTACAGTAAGACAGTTGTCATGGGTACAGTGTATTATAAAGCAGCAGCATTAAGATTTTACAGTTTCAATACTGAAGGTAATGTAGGGAAGCTTTGACATGCCATACAAAAGATTATAATGAATCTAACTTTTCATTATTATCAACAGTTGAAAGTGAAAGACTTTCAAGTATCAATTATGATAGACAAAGTATAATACATGGTTGAAGAAATAATAATACCCAAGCAATATTCAATCATTTAGAAAATAATTGAAAAGTGTGGTCAAGTTGACCTTGTCCCTCCTATAACTTTGCATGCTAATCTCGCACATAATGCTACTCAAAATGGCTATAACTTTGTTTTTTAGAAGGTTTTTATATTTTTTAAAAAGCATAGTCTTCAAGTTTTTGTTTGTTGGGAAAATGTATTTTCCACCATGTGGTATGATCAAGTTGACCATGTCCTTCTTATAACTCAGATAATCGATAGGGAGAGCTTGGAATTACTAATTGACCCGCACATTAAAATATACACAAAACGGCTAATAAGTTTTGCTAGAAGCATATTTTTTCTGTAAACATAGCCGTAAATTCTTTTTCCTCCCTTTTGCCTTTTAAGTTTTTGTTTGTTGGGAAATGTATTTTCCACCATGTGGCATGGTCATGTAGACCGTGTCCTTCCTGTAACTGATAATCGACAGCGAGAGGTTGGAATTACTAATTGCCCCACATAATATACACATAAGACTCAAAACTTGATATATGGTATATGTATATAAAGTCAAATTTGAAGTACAGAATTTGTTCTTTTATGGACAAAATTGTTGGAACACTGATTTTTGATCCGGAACAAAGTGTTTTTAAGAAAGCACTATCCTAAGGCATAGTGCTGAACATTTTAAAGTTCGTCTTCTGAAAAGACATGTAATAATTGATAATAACAATAGCTAATTTTTTTTGCAAAATGTTTTTTTTACCTACAAAAAAATATTTAAATAACATTCATAAAAACACATTGTATAAAAATCATATCAACTAGGCAAAAGTAGTCGTTATACAAATTGACAGATATCACATTAAAAAGATATGCAAAAAAGGTTCAATTTTTGAAAATAATGTTCATCAAAACTCATTACATAAAAGGAAATACAGGTAACAAGATTTCATTTATGTTCATTAAAACATGTTTGCATCATTTTGCAAAACTTATTGCACAAAATTGAAAGTGTACATCAGAAAAAATTGTCAATTTTTCTTTCTTCTGTTAAAACAATAGTACAATTCAAATTTGTGTGCAGTAAAAGAAAACAAATCAGAATCTATATAATATTCATCATTAATATTGCATCATTTTTTGCAAAACTTGTCATGGGTAAATATATTTTGTTACATATAAAATACTTCAATATCATTGATACAAACTTTTTGTTTAAAAATCATTTCAACTAGGCAAAATAGTCTTTGACAAATATCACATTTCAAAATATGGCAAAAGGTAACAGATTCTTCAATGCCATGAAAACTCATCATATAAACTGAAAACGGGCAACAGATTTAAATTATGTTCATGAAATTAAAAACCAAACAAAATGAAAAGCGTACATCAGAAAAACAAATTGTCAATTTCTCTTTTTACTGTAAGCAATAACATAATTCAAACTTTTTTACAGTAAACATAAAGCAAAAGTTTTTTACAATTTTTTTTTAACTTCCGGAGGTTGCGGCTGGCTGTATCCATTACTTTGACACATTTCTTCCAAAAGACATCTTGATGGACCTGTACTTTACATGACAATATAACAAAATTCTTAATTACTTGAATACGAAAATGGTCTAAAAGGGCCCCTTGATTCCATGTACATTGCTACTTAAAAGTTCCCATGGAGTAAAGAGCTTTCTTATTAAAAATCTTGCCCTGTCCTCTCCAAAAGTATAACATTGCTTGGAAACATCCCCGGTTAGTGACAAACTTCCTGATTCCATACTTGAATAAGCGTTATAAACTTGTTGTAATGGCAAGAAATGGTTTGTGTCGTTTTGTCCACTATTTACTTCTGTTGTAGCAGTTTCAGCCGCTCTCTGTTCTAACATAGTAAGCTTCCTTTGGAGTTCACGAATTCACAGAATTACGTGTATCCAGCTGTAGAATTTTTCTTTCTAGCTTTTCAATGTAAAGCTTTTGGGCTCGATTAACAAACGGGTTAAACTGTTGTAGAAGAACAAGAATCTATTAAAAAGTGAATAAGACATTGAAATTGCCATTAGCATGTTTAGGGCCATAAAAAACAAAACAAACCTAAAACATGTTTTGCTCATTATTTTTTACACAACCAACCTATTTTTACTACCAAAATTACTAAGCATGGTATTGGCAATTTGCCCATAATGTCACAGTTGTCAATGTTGACTCTTCTTGTTTGTATAGACCTTAATCCATCAAGTCTTTAATTTACATTTCCGTTGTACGGGTCATTAATTAACACAAAAAGTTTTCCTCCTTTTGAATTGTCTTACCTTTTCACTGCTACTTCATCATTTTGCTGCAAGTTCCGTGGATGTTTCAGTGCCGACCAGTCTACTGGGCGTGGTTGTCTTATCAAGGGCCGCTTTAATACAGGCGGCCTCAAATCAAGATCTTGCAACCAAGACGTGTTATATCCATCCCATCTTGAAAGTAAATAATGAAATATAAAATCAGTGGCGTATAGGCCTATTGTTAAGACTTGTTTTCAGGGTGAAAAACCATCAAAGTTTTCAGGGTGAAAAACCATCAAAGTTTTCAGGGTGAAAAACATTAGATTCCAAGCCCCCTTCCTCTTCCTCTGGGGCTCCCCCTCTTGTTCTGGGAATTTTTTTGAGGGGGGACATAAATTTGTGTTGTGTGTTATGAATATGCAGGGTGGGTTTGTGAAAAGGCATCACGCTATGCCATTCATTACTGGCACCAAGTCTATAACCAATATGTGGCCAGAAAAAATGACAATACTCAAGCTTTCTAATGATACTCGAGTTTTCAGTTTCCGATGATTATTTTTTAGAAAAAAGTTAAATCCCATTTTTATTTTCATTTCTAATCGTGCTTATCAAAATACTATTACAAAAACTGAAGCATTATGTGGAAGATAATTTTCTTATCTTAAAAATGAGATATAATTAGTCAAAATGCCCCATTTACATGGCAAGCGACTTGTTTTTTGATTGACCCATGATTTCACAATCACATATTGGAGTTACGTTGTAACTCTTATTCTTAGGTTCTACATGTAGCTGCAATATCCATATTTCGAGGGCAGTTTATATAAATTTGCCATTTATAATCGTAAGTAATGTTAAGTATAACTTATTTATATTAAGGTAAGCTTAATTATGATTGATTTATCAGCTGGTTTTAAGCTGATTTCGGCATGCAGTACTGACTGACACTGTACAGTACCTTTGTAATGTCACTACTGACACTGTAACTTGTAACGTTAGTGTACACTCGTACAAGAATTAACTGTGTGCAGTAATGTAGCACAACTAGTACTAGTACGAATCATCATACTTTAGCTCATTTGCGATGAATCTTTGATTTAGAGTATGAACTAATTACATAAATAAAAAATTACACGCTTAAGCAAAATCAATGGGCTTCAATTTGTGTTTTCAACAAATTTGCCTACGAATTCTGGGCAACTTGATTTTCATAAACTTCCATATTTTAACATGAAAATTAGCACATGTAAACTTCAATTGGTACACCTTGCAAATATCATAATAACTCAATTGCTTTCTTAAGATGTTACACATTTTTCGTTCAAAAATGAAGCTTTGACAGATTTTCTGTGGAAAATAGAAGCCCTGTCTATAGGACATGAAAATATTAATGTTGAACATGAAATAAAGTGAGAGAATGACGTACAAAACAACATACAAATACCCACGTCATGACCTTTAGGTCATGGGACATAAGGCAATAATGTGCACGGTTTTCAATTTCTGTGCAATTGATGGATGGATTACCTAAATTTATCACAGAATGATTAAATATGAGTTCCTTATCACAAATTGCTTTGTCCCCATGCATAGTTGTGGTTGACCGAGATGAAAAGTCAAGGAAAAGGGAGGTAAATTCCCATACTTAAAACACATATACCAGTTCCACTATTTTACTCACGTGAGAAAGAACACAGACACTGGCAATTTTCATGGGAGCTCACTCAAAATAATTTATTTTGGACCTCTACTGAAATCTTAAATGATTTGTAACTATTGAATAAGTTCACTAATTAATTAAACAATTGGCTAATTAAATTAATTAGTTTTTTCAAACTACAAATAAGTTAACTAATCAACAAGTTAATTCTTAACAAACATTAATTAATTGTCTAGTTAATTATTTACAAACATATCACACAATTAACTACCTAATTAATTAAATAACACACTTTCTCACTTTAAAGGATGGGATATATATGGTAGAGAAAAAGAAGGAAGCAAATTTTAAATAATCTTAAAAACTTCTTGCACACTTAATTGTTAAGTTTTTTAAAGAAAAGTTATGGCATGCAGATTATTGTGGAATAAATATTTTCAAAATGCTTTGATGTAATGTATTTTTTCATGAATAAATTATGAATAGATTAATTTCTCATAATTTAGTTTGTTTTATTTGGCTACTCTCATGTTACATAAATGTTATTTGAAAGGTTTACGTTTAATCATTTTAGCAGATGCAAAACTTTGCAAGGGGCAGTCACATAATTTGAGTTCCCTATTACACTCATGAAGAGAGATTGTGTTGTAAATAATTTCAGTTTATAGCAGATGGTACATATACAAAAGAATTTTAATTCAGGCTGATGCTTATCCCTTCTTTCTGTGAAACAAAAAGATGAGAGATAAATCCTCCCCTGGACAGGACACCAGTCCTTCCCCGGTTAACTCCCCAGCATTGCTCACTTAACACTGCCCTTCCTTAAATTTCCAGAAAACCTGCTACATCATCCCAAAAAGGATATCTACTATTTATTTACAGAAAACTACCCAACTCTAATCATGAGCATTTTGTTCATTCGGATTAAAGTTCAAGCCTGATGACTTGCAAAGCTGATGCTTATCGGCTCTTTCTGTGATGCCAAAAGATGAGAGATAATACCTCCCCTGGACTGGCCATTAGTCTATCCCTGATTAACCTCCCATCATTACTCACATAGCACTCTTCCTTTCTTAATTTCCATGAAAGAATTTTACATCTCTAAATAAAATATTCACTATTGATTAACAAAAAAGTAACCAACTCTAATCATGAGCATTTTGTTCATTTGGATAAAAGTCAATCCTTTCCCAAGCTTGATGAATCACGAGACTCATGCTCATCAGTTCTTTCTGTGATGCAAAAAGATTAGGAGATAATACCTTTTCTGGACAGGACACCAGTCCATTCCTGGTTGAATTCCCATCATTACTCACATACCACTCTTCCTCCCTTAATTTCCATGAAAGAATTTTAAATCACTCTAAATAAAATATTCAGTATTAATTTACAAAAAAGTACCCCAATCTAATCATGAGCATTTTGTTCATTTGGATAAAAGTTAATCCTTTCCTAAGCTTGATGACTCATGGGGCTAATGCTCATCAGTTCTTTCTGTGATGCAAAAAGATAAGAGATAATACCTCCTCTGGACAGGACACCAGTCCATTCTCGGTTAACTCCCCAGCATTCAATTTCTCAATTGCCCTAAAAGCATCAGCATGCTACATCATTTCAAATAAAATATGAAAAATTAATTTACAGAAAAAGTATTCACCTCTAATCAGAAGCAAATAATGGTGCAGTTTAATTTGATTTTCCCATTCCTTTTAATTTTTGACACTTTCATTTCTTAAAGTATGGCTGATCAATGTTTACGCATTTTCTGATATGCGTAAGTTGGGACGAACATTTCTCTGCACAGTCGCAACCGTAGGGAAGACATCGTTGTCAACCACATCCGCCTCGGCCATTCCTCTCTTACTCACTCCCATCTCTTATCCGGCTCCCTTTTCCCTCTCTGCCCCACTTGTAACACCAAGCTCTCCATCAAGCATATTTTTGTATCCTGTCCCTTATACCAGAACTCCAGATCTCTTCTCTCCTCACTATCCTCAATCTCGTACCTTTTTGAAAACAAATCTTCCTCAAACATTATCAACTTCCTCCGCAACAACAACCTCTTCCACCACATTTAACTTCCCCCTTCCACCCTTTCTACACCTAAGCTTACTTACTTCCTTTTTTTTTTTTTGTTTTCCCCCCCTTTTTCCTTTACAACCTTTCTTTCCTCACTATCCTAAATCTTACACCATAATTTATTAACACCCTCTTGGCACGTTTGACTCTGACTGTCACAGTGCCGTTAAACATCAACAAACCAAACCAAACCTCTTTCATTTAATTTGGACTTGACCACTGAACTAACCTTTTAACACATACAAATGTATACATGTATGTACACATGCACATGTGGAGCTGTGTGACTGGAATTAAAAATAGATTTATATAATGCTTTTTGCTAAGGCCTCAAAGCGCTGAACCTTTGGTGCCATCATCACATGATCATGTTTTGTCTATGTACAGTACCACAAAATGGCCTCTTGAGACAGAATTCCGAGTTCATGGATTGGAATTTAATCAAGTTAGTTGTTTTTGACAGATGTTATTAAAGGCAGAAATCAAATATTTCAACAATTTTAATCAAATGACACTGGTTACATGTGTAATATATTTTTCATATTAAAGAAACGTCCCTGGGGGCATAACCACTGCTCCACAGTTGCAACAAACGTCACTCCAATAATTTTTCCGATTGAAAGTTAAGAATAATTACTGAAGGTATCTAGAATATTAGCACTCTCCAGAGCGCATTGCATACCTCCGCCACGTTGCAATTCCAACATGCCTAGAAATATTTGGAGTTCATTTGATCTTATGTTAACCGATATAATCTACCTCAAGAAATCCCAAACCCACCAAGATTCATCCCCAAGTTTTGCAAGACTCATCCCCAAGTTTTAATGTGTAATGAACATTTGCAATCTGAACACTTAAAGATTATCTTCTGATTGGATTTCTTCCAAGGCCATACCATTGTTTTTAGTTTTATTCAAGTGAAGCATCATTGTTTGCGCTCTATTCAGCCAGGATTCACATTTCATCATTTTCCATTCATGTCAGAAACCAATTGTTTAATTTTCATTGATTCCAGATAACACTTGATGTATCCCCACCCCTTAATTTCTGCCTTTCCCCTATTTCAATTAGTCCTAAATTGTAACCACTTCTTCATGAAACAGTAACAAAACCACACACCAAATTCAATTAAGATCCAATCATCAGTTCTGGAGATATCTTGATGACAGACAAACAAACAAACAAACAAAAACACAGGCAAAAACAAGCTGTCCAACTTCATTGGCGGAGGTAATAATTCAGCACTGATGTTAATTGTAGGTTTAATCAGAGATTTTTTGCCTACAGTACATATAAATGTTGTTTAATATTGTAGAATTCTCTGTGGAGCGTGGAACACACTACAGTATTGTACACTTTAAGAAATTCAAATGCAGTACTGTGGCTGCTAATGCAGAATGTAGGAAATTATATAAAGATAAGATGGTTATTGTCTTTAAGCATTTCACAAATTTACATGACATTAGTACAGACACTGCTTAAAAACTTGTTCTGCAATTTCAAACTACAAATTACATGCATCATTCCACAAGATAAACTTTGCTTTAAAGGACATTTCTTACCTCTTGGGAGATGCTGCTTCCCTTAATAAAACTCTTTTGTGTTGTGTGGAAATCAATCACATGGTTCATTGAAGAGTATGGAGTGTTGAACAGATCACATTTTGTGGTTTGGGATATAAAGAAATAGATAACTTTTACTTTGCCCTTTTAATAGTTGGTTTTAAGCAAAGTCATTTCTAATGGGTGACTATGGTTACCTTTAAGAGGCAAAATGTATAATTTTTCAACAATATTTGGCTGAAATGCAGTATAATGCAGTGTAATAAGGGGTGATGAACTTTTGATTTAGGATGGGTGTTTGTTCATCATATAATTTGGATATACTGTATACAATATTGGATTTGTTGTATCATGTATAATATACATATAATGATACAATGATTGAAATGACTAAATTATTTGTACCTGAACTTTGCTTTCATGGATGATTTATCACCTTTAAAGTTCAATATAATGTAGTATACCTACAATAAGTTTAAAGCAACCTGTTAAGGGGAGGGGGGGGGGGGGATAATTCCTTAAAAGTGTTATGGCATTATCAACCATTTATAAATAGAGTAAGACTTCACACTTTTTTCTCCTATATTTTCATATACAGTAAGTATTAATATGTTCCATATGTATTTGGTGGATTTGTCAGAAATGCAGTATTTGTAATTTTGACATTATTATCTATAATCATTTCAAATTGTCACAATGTGGTGAAAGTGGAAAATAAGTTTTTCTCATTGTTCTCTGTTTTTAGGTAAAAGAACTGTTGAAAGGAGAACAGATTGCTTTCAAGGCCCTGGAGTTGGATCAGCTTGGTGAGTTTGTATTTCGTTAAAACAAACATGTGACGTACCAAAATGAGCTACATGTATACTAAAGGGGAGCTACAGCACTGTACTTTATAGAACCTTAGTAAAGCTGTTGAAGATGTGCATATCATCTTACAGCACAGTAGCTATGTAAACTATACAGTACCTATGTAAACTATAAGGTTATTTTTACACTGTTAAATTGGTGATTTAAATACAGTACATGTACATGGGATACTTTTAAATTTGTTTAAGGGGTAATAAACTTTTTATTAGGAAGCCATACTGTAAATTTGAAATCATAGGAAATTTTGCAGGTTTTCCAATTCTTGAGGACTGTCTAATACTTAATCAATGTCAAAATCCCAGGGGGAAGGGGGCACAATCACATGTGAGGTATATATATATATGTGCCGCCTGAGCAGGTTTCTTTTTTGCACTATTTTTGTAGTGCAGGTGTCTTTTTTAAGTCTAAAAAAAATATATATATATATTTTTTATTTTTTGATAAAATAAAGTAGTCTTTTTTCATCATTTTCATAGTACACAGTTCCCAAAAAATGAGGTTATACTGTGTTAATTTTGTACTTGTACTGCTAGTCCATTTGTACAACATTTTCGTTGAATATTTATACTGTAAGGTATCAAAATTGATTTCTTTCATATTGCTGGTATCAAAATAGTATATTTTATACTGCAGTTACCAAAAAGTATGTCATACTGCGGGTATGTTTTTCGGTTGGTGGGCTGCACACCCCTACCACTTTAAGTATGAAGTGCCTCCCCCAAGGGTCCAAATGGAGTTTGGCAACTAACTAAATACTGTATCCTTTAGATTTATTGTTCATGACAAGTGTACATAGTTCTAAGAAAAAATATAAGCAACCTGTGTCCCCTTATTAACCCCAAATTTAACATGAACCCAGTTCTCATAGTTGCTACCTTTTGAGTAGCCTCTTGAGTCAGACTACTGTATGACCAGTTGTTTCCGGAAACCCCCATAAATCCACTCTTGCTCTGGACAGAGTTCTTCAAGGTAATCTCCCCATCATACCTTCTGTACTGTACTGTACTGTATAGGATCAACTTTATGAAATATGAAAGTGCAGATTATGCAATATCCATCCTCATGTTTCATACTGCCTTTTCAGGCTATAAACAATTCCTGTATTTACATTTAAAAATGATTTCACATACAACCTCAGTTGTCAAATTTAAAGCCAAGCTCAGATTGCAGAACCGATTTAGCCGGTGATAATGATGTCATCTATGCCAAATTTGTTTGCAGGTAACTCAATACCATTCTGTGCATGCCCTCAAGTTTCTTAACGTCAATCAATTAGTTTCTAACAGAAAGGCAAAAACCTATAAAAAAATTCTTTTCAGCTGGCTAAAGGGCTGTGTCACCCTGCAGGGTAATGCAGTAGCAAACTAGAATATTAGCACTCTCTAGAGCGCACACCTCCGCCCTGTTGCAATTCCAAGATACCTAGAATAATTTGAGAGTTCATTCAATCCCCATACCCAATGTAATCTACCTCCGAAATCTTAAACCCACCAAGATTCATCATAAGTTTTGATCTGTAATGAATATTTGCAATCTGAACACTGAAGATTATCTTCTGATTGGATTTCTTCCAAGGCCATAACATTGTTTTCAGTTTTATTCAAATGAATCATCATTGTTTGATTCAGCCAGGATTCACATTCCATCATTTTCCATTCATGGCAGAATGCAATTGTTTAATTTTCATTCATTCCAGAGAACACTTGATGTAAGTCTCTTTGAGTCCCAAAAAATTGATTGTTTGAATCTTCATTCAGAGCGCAAAGTCATTATTCAGCTCATTCCATTGGAAACTTTCAACTTAAGTCTTTACAGATCTTATCCTAAAACATCCTCACCCCTTGATTTCTGCCCTTCTCCTATTTCAATTAGTCCCACATTTTTACCACTTCTTCATGAAACACGAAGAAAACCACACACCAAATTTAATCAAAATCCAATCATCAGTTCTGGAGATATCCTGATGACAAACAAACAAACAAACAAACCGACCGACCAGTGTCATCATACAGGAATGGCACGAAATGAATGTCGAGATTGAATAGCACATGTGATGTGAATGAAAGCAATATTGGGACACCAAAATTCCTGGCTGTATACTTGCTAAAGATTATGATATCTATAACGTGCATGTTGTTTATTTGTGTTTCACAAGAAAGCACTATGTTGTCCCTTTCTGCATAGTGACAAATGTAGGAAAATGTAAGTTCTGAGATAAGCGATGTTAAAGATATTTTTTAATTTTGGAAGTTACTTTTCATTGTGATTCTGAATGGTAAAATAGTAATGTACTATACCATGTTGAAGAGGGTAAAAGATAACAGTTTTGAAAAATATTACAAAAATGTATATATCACTTCTCTTTTACATATAATTAGTCTTAACTCCCAAAAGCAGTCGCCAGAACTGATATACAAAGGTAGTATCACTGCACAAAAAAAGAGCAATATTAATCATCAATTCTGTACTGTTACAGGTTATACAGTGGTATAGTAAAAGAGTCAGTTTTTTTGGTCGCAGACTGACAGTCATATAAAGGTGCCAATTGTAAAAATTGCCTAATTTTTAAAGATTTTCTTGGGAAGTTGGTATTTGTGACAAGGCTCAAAATTAGCAGTGGTTTATCACTAGCCCGACGGGCTTTCTCACCTCACATTTCACTAGCCTGACTAGCCCTTCTCATCGCACATTTCACTAGCCCGACTAGCCTTTCTCTTTAGGTCTGACATCAACTTTCTGGAATAATTATGATTGATAGACTAGATCGATGGGCTTGAACGATTGAAATTGTGCTAGCTGGCATGGAAAATCGACTTGCCTTGGGCTAGCGGGCTTATGTTAATTCAGAGCGACTTGCCTTGGGCTAGCGGGCTTGCCATGGGCTAGCGGGCTTATGTTAATTCTGATCACTGATTTGTACAGTATTCCAACAAGTACAAAAGGAAATCAACTGTTTTTTGCTGACTGCACCTCCAAGGGCCCAGATAACATCCCCTACCAGTTCCTGAAACACCTCCCCAACAAGGCCACCGCTACCCTACTCACCATCCTCAACCACATTTGGTGGACAGCTATCATCACCCCTGTCTCCAAACCAAGAAAGGACATTACCAACCCCTCCAGCTACTGCTCCATCGCCCTCACCTGCTGTCTCTGTAAAATTATGGAAAGGATCATTAAGCAGAGACTAAACTGCTTCCTTGAGACTCAACAGAATCTTGTCCCCTCACCAAAGCGGCTTCCGGAAACATCGCAATACCCTGGACCAGTTAATCATGCTTGACACCGTTATCCAAGAATTCTTTGCAAAAAAGAAACACTTTATTGCCATCTTTTTCGACTTTGAGAAAGCTTTCGACACTACTCGGAAATACGGCATTACCTGCAAGCTTCACACTATCATCCTCTAGAGGCCACCTCTCCATCTTTATTTAAAAGTTCCTCTCATCCAGGCAGTTCCAAGTTCGTATTGGCCACACCCTCTCCAACCCTAACCCCCAAGAGGGGGCGTCCCACAAGGCATGATATCTGGTCTTTGTTAAATTGCCACAAAATTGACTGACAGCCTGCAAAATATGTTCTCGGAAAATGAGGTAATTTATTTATTACCTAACTATTGACCAATCGTAGTCCTAATGAATATGTATGATAATCATCTCTAAGAAGATGGTGACCAATGGTACGAATTGAATCATTATGGGATAGCTAGATGGTGTTGCAAAATGTCTTGGTTTAAAAGTAGGTGCAACACATTCAGAAAGTTAGTTTAAGTCCAAGTCTTAATCTTAGTCTTTAATAGTTTATTTTTGGCTCAGCCTCATCGTAAATAGTGTATCATAAATTCCACCTTGGCTGTCACACCCTAAATTTCTTACTTGAAATATTCTGAGATATTTTTGCATTTAAAACAACTCCAGATTGTGATTCATTTTAGGGATGTACCGGATATCCGGTCCGGCCGGATTATCCGGCCGGATTTGGGAAAAAAATCCGGTTCCGGTTCCGGCCGGATATTTTTCCAAATCCGGCCGAACGATTTTTGCCAATTTTAACAATTGAAGATTTACATTATGAGACTGTGGTACATTACAACTATATGAAATATAAAACAAACATGAATATCTGGATTTTTCTCGGTATAGATAATGTATTTTCTTTTTTAAAACACTCAACAAATTGGCTTATGTTACACGTATGATCATTTAAAACGGAATAAAGACATGTAGCTGTTTGAAATCAATAGAAATTTTGAAACAGATTGGGCTGTAACAGATAATAAATAAAACCACACCAGTTGTTAACAATTTTACAGTTAGAGACATTAATGAAATTTGTAGATAAAAGTACATGTACTGTACATGTAGGTTGACTGAATTTGTTATCCACAATTTTTCATTGCTTAGATTCTCCTGCTATTGAAAAAGAGAAAAATGTTTTTTCCCTTACTTATCTAAGCGAACTGTTTTACAAGTAATTCAGGGTACCAAGGTGTTTTAATGTAATAACACAAAAATAATTCAGAGAATAATTACTTTCCAAATGTAAAACATGAAAGAATTCGTATCCATTTCTATTACCTTGTCACTGTCCTTAATTATTTTAGTTTAGTTTTACACAATTTGCACATACATGCACTTCAAATACATGTTAGGTTAGATAAATGACCCTTTCCTCCTCCCATAGTGTCATTTGACTTTTGACTTCCTCAGTAAGAACACATGTATGACAGTCTCAAGTTTGATAATATTAAAGATGTTAGGATTAATCCAGAACTTTCACTAATTTTGATTTGATTTCATCACAATATGCCCAATAATTATTATTTTCCAAAATTTTTGGGTTGCTAGCCATTAGTAGCCAACTTGACAATCCCCTGCCCCCACCCCTTTCCCTTTGTTTCTTAAGATTATGAGAATTGTTGTAAGCAATGAAAAATCCGGTTCCGGCCGGATTTCAACCTGGATCCGGCCAAATCCGGTTCCGGCTGGATCCACAAATTTGGATCCGGTACATCCCTAATTCATTTTGACTTACTGCAAATAACAAAATTGCATCTGAAACTTTGCAGCTATGTCATGCTGCTCAAATAGCGAAAGGCACTATTTTTGTTTAAGTAGAATTGTTATTGATTGAAAGTTTCCAATTAATCCCTGTTATTTCTGTATTGCCTAAAGTTGTTTGAAACAACTTTAAACTGTTCAAATGTCATACTATGTACAGTATTCCAGAAGGACATATAGTTCTTGCAAAACTGTCTGAAAGAAATGAAGTTCCTGCAAAGCTGTTAAACTAAAGAAATGTTCCTGTTACTAAAGAAATGTTCCTGTTAAACTAAATTGTTGTTGACTTTGTCAGTGAATACTAAAGAATAATGGCCTAAATACTTCGGAGAACAGCTGAATTAAAATGTTATGCTTTTTTTTGATATAATATTCATGTTTATTTGACCTCTACTTGTTTAATCTGATAATTATT
This sequence comes from Chiridota heheva, assembly GCA_020152595.1. Taxonomy (NCBI): domain Eukaryota; kingdom Metazoa; phylum Echinodermata; class Holothuroidea; order Apodida; family Chiridotidae; genus Chiridota; species Chiridota heheva. Next base: position 21,688 of record JAIGNY010000440.1, on the reverse strand, counting down.
TATACTAGTTGGGAGATAATGGACAAGGTCTTTATTATTGCAATTATTTCACTGTAAATTTTGAACAACTTTGAAAAATTGTTATTCTTGTACATCATTCTTTTCTTCAATCGCAAATGTTTTTCTCCATAAGCACACGTACCTTCTAATGCTTGTTCGATTTATAACACATATACAACAAGGATTTCTTCGTAGCTAACTTCTTGTACATGAACTAATACGACATAGAAAACTAGTGTCCAGAAACTCCCTAAATAAAATTCTGAACTAAAGGTTAGCTAGAATAATTGTAGGGTGTTGCATTTTGCAGAATTTCACCCTGTTTTTGAACTGTGGACAGTTACCTCCCTGAAAGATACGAACATGAAAAATATTGAAAGGCATGAAGCTAGTTATTTGTAAAAGCTATCATATTTGGCTTTCTTGCACATATGCTTCAACTTGAAATTTATCTTTTTAGTAAATTTTGCAATGAAAGAATCTTGTCAGCGTTAAGCCTGTGCTGTTCATAGCAGTATAATCATGGTTGCACATGTGTAGAAACAATTCCATTCTACAGACATTGAAGTCAAACTCGCGTTTCAAGTTCCTACCATATGGTCAGGTAATCTGATAGGTTTACTGTCCTGAAACTCCCACTGTCCACAATTTCCTGATTATACACTAGATATACATATTTCTGATCTGTCTGTAAAGGCGCCAAATTGTTGCAGGGTGTTCAGTTATCTTCTTTGCTTTTCTCAGTCATATCTGAACAAAACTTATATTTTTCATCTTATACAGTACATGGAAGCATCATGTATAAATATTACAGTCAAGTTACTGTGAATTTATTTGCCTCTTCTCTACAAAGTTAGGAGCTGTAGGTGACATCAGATTATTGGAGGGACCAAGATGTAGCCTTCACTTCATATGGCATTATTTAGCTTAAAAAGTCAGATCCCTAGCTTTGCTGTTTTACAGGTGGGCCCCCTGCCCCCGGGGTCCGTCCTGCCCCTGGGGGTCTGCCCTGCCCCCTGGGGTCCGACCCTGCCCCCTCGGGGTCCACCCTGCCCCCTTGGGGTCCACCCTGCCCCCTCAGGGTCCGCCCTGTCCCCTCAGGGTCCGCCGTGCATGAGAAAAAAAAAAAAAAATATTTTTTAAAGATTTTTTTTAATTTTTAAAAGATTAATAATCTTACTTAACCTCATTAATGAATACATTACAGAGATACAGAACACAGAATGACAGCATAGTAAGCAATTGTCCTGTTTGGCTCATGAATGGTCCTTAGTCATAATAGTTTCATTCTGAGGTATGATTATAGCTAAAATTCCAGAGCTTCTTCACCATGGGATTGAGCCTTATGGGGGCCTCTGGACTCCACGCCAAAAAGACGCAGCGCTTCGCGTGCGCATAATAATGTGCCCCTCAACAAGTCTAGCACCCTGCCCCTTTTTAAATCAAACTAGGAATCTGAAGATTATTCTCTAGCATGCAAGTTCGAGAGAGAATTATCAAAAAGCTGTAAACTGTCAATTTAATTAACTGATCCTGATAATCTAACTGAATTTGAGCCATGCAGCATATTTAATTGTCTTCGTTTAAATCTTCAAATAAGTTGTTTGAGCACTTATATTGCTGTGGATAATTGTGTTATTCTTTCGCCTGGAGTTCCAGCACATTTGTGAGACTGTTTATATTTGTTAATTTTGATTTTGATTGTGCAAATAACCAGTCAACCAGCCATAAGTCTTCATCCGAAATCACATTTCCGATACCAACCACGCTGACTGTAAGTCACTCTTTTTCAACTTAAAATTGCCAGAGACACTTAAGAGATTCTAAAAAAGTGACTCTTCAACTTGGAAAAAGACTGAACTTTCGAGATAAACATGCAGCGAAAGTCACCCAACAAAACAATATTAAAATTACCTGGCCAAAGTTAAAGTGCACATTTTTTGTAACTTAAGTTTGCAATTTGTTTGTATTGTTTGAACCAAGTTTGCAATAACTTTGAAAGTATTCCTGAACTACAGTATATGCATACTTGATCTAAATTGTATTCTCTATTTTGTTGTTTGTTTGGTGATCAAATTTATCTCAAACTCAAACCACTTAAAGGATTAGTTCAGGAGCAAGTCCATCTTATATGAAAGAGGACTTCAAAAGAAACAAAATGGTGAAGAAAGCATTGATAAATCGAGATATTGAAATTTAATGTTCCGTATCTTTTCTGTAAAAACGACTGATATCAGACTAGTTGTGATGTCACAGCCTCAGATGCCTCAAAGTCTTGATGTTTTTTAAAGAAATTTTATTTAATTTTGCACTATTTCAATTATTTTTCTCCAAACTTTCTTCAGGTGATATGTTATAAATACCCTTCCCAGATTGTTTTACTACTTTTTTGACATATCTCATGGTAGTAAGCCACAAAATCGCACGACAAAATTTGATAGAATACATAAAGACTTTGAGGAATCTGAGGCTATGAGGCTACAACTAGTAGTAGTTTCAGTCGTTTCTGTACAAATGATACTAAACTTTAAACTTCAATATCTCCTTAACGGAATGAGATGTTTGAATGCTTTCTTCACTATTTTGTTTCTTTTGAAGTCCTTTTTTTTTTATATAAGATGGACTTGCTTGACCACTGAACTAGTTCTTTAAACTGTGATTACCAAAACAGCTGATTTTTGCCTATGCAGTATTCTTTGAAAGTTTAATGTTAGATATGTTTTGTTTTATGTTTTCTAGTGCACCAGAAGTTTAAGTTAGATTATTTTGTGGGGTTTTACCTTTGGTCTTGTTAGTTGTCATAGAAACAAATCTTTTACTATGGCCTTATGAATAACTAGTATTCCCAGATTGTTGGATTGCTATAGTATTTGTGTGTATGAATGTGAATATATATGTTCATAGTATAAGATATTTTATATTATAGGACTGTAATTAAGGGGCACTTTTCATTTTTAAAAAGGGAGCACTCTTGTCAGTTTTCAAAATTGTGGAGGAAACATGCCCCCTGCCCCATGGTTCCTACACATGGTTTTGGCATAGGCGGGATTTGGGGTAGGAACGGGGCACTTCCCCACCCTCACTTTTTGTCCAAATGGTTACTTTTGTATGGTGATGTGATGTATCTTAGCGTGATTTTGTGATCCCCCTCCCCCTCTCGTCCCCTCAAACACACACTTTTGACTTTCCCCACTTTCGGTAGGCAAATTCTTCTGCCTATGGGTTTAAGATGGGGAAGCCAGGACCAATGTTGACAATTACCTATCGGGCGAATTAGAAAATTATTGGGGGCGCCCCCTCCCATCATGGCCTTGGGTCGGTGCCCCTGGTAAATGAAATGCTTTAATTGTGTCCAAAAATACTAAATGTATGCAACAACCTCTTTTTTAAACAGCAAAATACTGTTGTATAAATTCAAGGCAGAATATACATCTGTGCAACAAGGCATGATTTTAACTATGGCATGTGTTCCTTGTATTGCTAGTTTATTAGCCAATTCTGAACAAAAAAATAATTATAACAATTAATGAATTACATTTAATCAATAACAGCGTCCCACAAATACGCTTCCAACTGCCAATCATTATAACAAAATATAACTAAAACGATTCATAATTTGTTTTTTGAAGTCCTGTGCATCGCCAGTTTTTTTCTGTAAAAGTAAATGACCTGTTGTTTTTAAAGCTTTATTGGTCATACATCAATACCCAAATCCCCCCTCTACCTTCAGTACCATTAAAGCCAAAACCTTCATATTCTCTCCAGTGCACACACAGGAAATAAGCTTTGTACAATAACAATAGAAGCTGTACTTTGGACTGAACATGTAATGGATCGCGTCAGCTTTACAAGTGTGCACAGGAAAAGGTTTCATAGATCTTGCTTGCTTTTACCTCTCTTGATGAATATACATTGAAAGCCTAAATTTATTTCCTGTATGTAATTTTTGTGATTATTTTGCTGTATTTCATCTCTTTATGTATGATGCTGCACATTGAAATAACATTCCTGCTTTTTTTCGACAGCTGAAGAAGAAATAAAAACAACTGAAGCACAAAGAAACAAACTTGCCACCCAAGTTTTCTTTCCAATTCAAATTATTAAAAAATATACCAAGTATACTCAGATCTACGTCATGTGTTTCTTTTAATTGTGTTTGTGTTCAAAATTAAATTGAAAACTTGGGCTTCTTTGCATTGAAGTTATATAGAAATAAACAGAAGTATTCAGACCCCTAGCTTGATTTAAAAAGGGGCAGGGTGCTAGACTTTTTAAAGGGCACATTAATGCGCACGCGAAGCGCTGTTTCTTTTCGGCATGGAGTCCTGGGGCCCCGTTAAGGCTCAATCCGATGGTGAAGAAACTCTGGGATTTTAGCTATGATCATACCTCAGAATGAAACTATTCTGATTGATAAGGACGATTCATGAGCCAAACAAGACAATTGCTTTTTATGCTATCATTCTGTTTTCTGTATCCATGTAAGGTATTCATTTATGAGGTTAATTAAGATTATTAAGTTTGAAAGGGAAAACAAATCTTTTTTTCTCATGAGGTGCAGGGCGGACCCCAAGGGGGCAGGGCGGGCCCACGGAGGAGCAGGGTGGGCCGCCTCTGTAAAACAGCAAAGCTAGCGGTCTGGTGTATTGATCTCTTTTGTAATTTCTCATTTTGCTACTTATTTACTAATCAATACTCCAGCAAATAAATATTTCCACTAATGAACCATGCAACTAATAACTGACTACGATCCTAAATATGATAAGGTACCCATCAGAATCCTGAATTTACTCAGGGATATCGTGCTAGCTAATTTGATTCTGTTTCAACTTTTCCCGTCCTTCTGCAATACCACGTGTATGTTAATTAGAATCCAGGCACTTATAAAGAACGTGCACTGATTTGCAAAAGACCCTCTAAATCAGTTCCGCGATAACTTTTAGGCTGTTAATATGAGTTTCTTCTCTAATCTCTAAAACGTTGTGATATAAACATTGTAGTCAAACTTGCATAAAATTATCTGAGGTTATGTAATTCATGCAAGCCTTGAGACACATAATAATGTGTAATTTGTACCTTCAAAATGTTGCTATCCCACAATACAATGAAACGTTTCAAATGGAAAAGTAAACATGCACACGCTCGAAAATCAGTGCTATGAAGTGCCGCTTTAACAATTAAAGTGGTATATTGCATTTTTTTTTTAATTGCAGCTTTAAAGTAAGATAATTTATTTTTCTTCAGATTATTATTAATGTCTCCTTTAATACTGTCCAAATTTTTTCTGAGATTGAAAGTCTGAAATCAATTTTGATATTCTTGTCTTTGTCTGGATTGATTATTGGCTTTTAGAACAAACAATTCAATCCTTTTGAAGTAAAGCATTTTGTACAAGCATATGCTTAGATTCTTAAATTAGAAGTAATGCAGTATACTGTTGTGACAAATCATTGCAATTCCCTGGACAAATATATTCTACTTTGTTGCCTATGCATCATGAAATGTGTACATAGTTAAAAGCTGAAATGGTAAGGCAATTATGAGGGTTTATTTGCAGTATGAGGGACATAATGCACTGCTCTCATTGTGTTTATGTTTTATATGCCTAAGGTTACGAAGGCATTATCATTAGTTGTATTAGATATGAAGAATTATAGACTCAACTTGAGATTTTAAAAGCTAAAGAATCGTTCCACCAATTGCAGCTTTGGAAATTGAAATTATAAAATTTCCGACAGTTCTGAATAGAGGTGTCAAAAATCTTCTCACAAAAAAATTGTGACAGAATTACATCTTTATATGCTCACACTTTACCACACATGCTTTCTCTTTTGCAATTTAATGTATTTAATTTATGCACAATATCCCTCCCCCCCTCCCTAAAAAAAAAAATTCTAAGCTCCCACAAATGCCCGTTTTCCCTGTGCTTTAAATCCATGGAAGCTGCGGAACTCGGGCTGCATCCTTTGAATCTTTCTGCCGTTGTTATTCAAGAATGTACAGGCTGGAATAGGCGTATGTGATCTCACATTGATAAGACAGCCTGCATCAGTTTCGATAATTTAATTTTGTCATAATTCATGGTCATTTTATCCCTGTATCAGTACTTGTTGAAAGAGCTGGCATTGACAAAGACTTGTAATTCGTTTGTTCACTACAGACCAATTAAAATTCCCAGGAACTTCATTTTTAGTTCGCATGTGTAGCATTAGGCAAACCTATGTAATGGCGATTACGTCCGTCCGGCCGTCGGTTCTAAAGATTTCCTCAGAAATGTTAAAGTTTTATGAGATTTCCTCAGAAAATGTTAAAGTTTCTTCAGAGTTCCTCAGAAAAAGTTAAAGTTTCTTCAGATATCCTTGTGGAAGGTGAGAATTTCCTTATAAAATGTTAAAGTTTTTCAGAGATACTTAAGATAGGATTGAAGACTAGTTTCCCTAAAAAGTCTACAATACATTTGATGTTTTCTTAGAAGATAACTGTAAAATGATATAATTTTCCAATTTTCTTCAGAGATCTTCAAGTCTCTTTTGTAGTACGTGAGATTTAAAATCCTTAAAATTCTTCAAAATATTTGGACACCAACAGTTGTATCAGGCATGATTTTTTAAACTCCACCTTTATTATTGTGCTCATTTGCATAAAGTTGCTAAAGTATTATAAGCTGACCAGACTTTATTATTTAATATGCTTAGTCAGGGAGTGTGACAGGATGTGATTGCTTATAAACATAGGGAGGGATGCCATGTGGGACATGGATGGGGGCCATGAAGGACATATAATTTAATATTTACCAAGTTGTATACACCAAGGACTATATCAGGCATAATTATTTGACTCCACCTTTTTTTCTTATTCAAGAACTCATTTGCATATAAGTTATTATATGAACTGACCCTTTAATACATAGTATGCTCAATCAGGGACTGTGATAGCTAGGATGAGACTTCTTATGGAGCTTATGGGATGTCTTGTCAGACATAGGGTGGGATGCCATGTGGGACATGGGGTGGGATGCCATGTGGGACATGGGGTGGGATGCCATGTGGGACATGGGGTGGGATGCCATGTGGGACATGGGGTGGGATACCATGTGGAACAGGGTGGAAGGCCATGTAGGATATGTGGTGGAATGCCATGCAGGACATATGGTGGATTGCCATGGGATGGAATGTCATGTGGGACATGGCGTCCCACCCCATTTCAACAAGTCATTTGCATATAAGTTATTATATGAATTGACACTTTCATACATAGTATGCTCAATCAAGGACTGACAGCTAGGATGAGACTTCTAATGGAGCCTTTGGGATGTCATGTGGGACATGGGGTGGGATACCCTGTGGGACATGGAATGGGATGCCATGGGGTGGGATGCCATGTGGAACAAGGTAGAATGCCATGTGGGACATAGTGGGATGCCACAAGTAACACAGAGTGTGACATAGGTTGGGATGCCATGTGTGACATAGGTTGGGATGCCATGTGTGACATAGGTTGGGATGCCATGTGGGACATAATGTAGGATGCCATGTGTGACATAGGGTAGGAGGCTACGTGGAACATAGGGTAGGAGGCCATGGGGACATGATATGTGATGCCATGTGGGACATGGGATGTGATGCCATATGGGACATTAAGTAGGATGTCATTGGGACATTAGGAGGGATACCATGTGGAACATATGGTGGGATGCTATGTGGAACATCAGGTGGGAAGCCACTGATGCGGGACACAGGGAGGGATACCATGTGGGACATAGGGAGGGATGTCATGTGGTACATTTGGTTGGATTAATGTGGGACATACATGTAGGATGGGCTCCATGTGGGGCATAGCGTCGGATGCCATGTGGGACATGGTGGAATGCCATATGAGACATATGGTGGAATGCCATGTGAGACACTGTATGGTGGTTTGCCATGTGGGAGATATGGTGGAATGCTATGTGAGACAAGGCATGGGATATCATCTGAGACATGAGGTGGGATGTCATTTGGTACATGGGATGTGGGACATAGGGTGGACTGCCATGTGGGTCATAGGATGGAATGCCCTGTGGGACGTGGGACATGGGGTGTGATGCCATGTGGAAGTGTGGTGGAATGCCATGTAGGACATGGGGTGAGATGCCATGTGGTACATGGGATGCCATGTGGGACTTAGTGTGAGCTGACTTTTTTATAATTGGCCAGGTCATTTAATATGGATGTCAATTTGCATGGGCATGCGAACCATGACGGTATTTACCGTTCTAGTTGGATTCTTAAATGGCTGTATTTTTGTGAGTAAAAGGTACAGTACATAGACAGAAAACCTTACAATTAACTTTTTTTTAAAGTTTCTTTTCAACAAACACGCAATATGTTAGAAGATAACCAAAAGCCTTCCCCAAAGCCAACGTGAAAGTCTCATTATCAATAAATGAATTTCAAGAAAGACATTAAGATTGAGGATTTGCCTTCTACTTGCTTCTCATGCATCACAGCTTTTGCGTTTTTTTTAATTAAGTTTAGATCAACCGTATTGTAAGTCTGAGAAGAAGAATGCTTTGCCCAATTTTCTTCAAGAGTACTGGGAATTAAAAACTCTATTTGATATTCAAACAGGAACATTTTTTTAGTGTCTATGGACCTTTAAATAACAAACAAGACAACGTAAAAAGATGAACAGTAGGGCTGGTACAGTGTAGGGAGTAGGGGTTATTTCTGTAGCTACTTCCCAAATTTGTGATTTTGAGTCAAACCTGTGGTGTGTGAACACTTAAAATACTGTATTCACAATAAAGTCTACTGGAAAGTGTACAGGACTTTGATGATTGCAGTTTCACTGCAGAAAGTAATTTAGAACTTTATTTTTTGAGTGTTTTTTATTCATAATTTGCAACGGTTTTTAATATCATATTTAGGAAAATTGGGTTTGTATGGACACATAATTTGGTCAGTTTTATGGATTGTATTTGTATCTCCCAATAATGAAACTGATCATTATGAAACTGATCATTATGAAACTGATCATTATGAAACTGATCATTATGAAACTGATCATTATGAAACTGAAAGCTGTATGAGGAAATACATTTAGTCATGGTATTGTGCTCAGTGTTAGCTCTTTTAGCCTGAAAAATGTGTCTAAAGGAAACATTACATTATTTAAACCTACTTTTATTCTAGGAATAGTAATATCTGAGAGATTTACCAGATTGGCATAATATTTGCATGTTTGAATGGAAAATTGTGTACGTTAATGGAAAGATGAGTCTTGGCTTTCAGTAAAATTAAATATGTAGTGCAATGAAAAGAAAGAAAAAGCCCTCTTTCCAAAATGTTCCCTAAAACCACGCCTGTGTTTTGGACACCCTTGGTAGAGTATTAAAGGGTTAACCAATAATAAAAGTGAGCATTATGATTTGAAGAAACGAATAGTCATGGTATTGTGTTCAGTTTGAGCACTTTTAGCTTGTTAAAAGGTGTTTAAAGGAAACAATTTGATATCAATACAACACAGACATCACTGTGTTTATATCAATACAACACAGACATCACTGTGTTGATATCAATATAACACATACATCACTGTGTTGATATCAATACAACACAGACATCACTGTGTTGATATTAATACAACACAGACATCACTGTGTTGATATCAATATAACACTGACATCACTGTGTTGATATCAATACAACACAGACATCACTGTGTTGATATCAATATCCCCTGGTTGGGTGAGTTTGTAAGAATTGATTTCATTCAGTTCCTGCACACAATGGTGGCTTTCCAGATAAAAGCTTCTCAATTGTTGTTATATGGGTGATTTCTTTTGTCAACCCAATTGGAGGTGCAATGTCAAAGGGTTATAACACAATTAAATCTAACTTTATAAAATAATGCAACAAATTTGTGTTTTTGCTTGCTTTTGGAGTAGCTTTATAAAGTGTTTTGTTTGTACTCCTTTTTGGAAAAAATTGTTTGACCTTTTTCAAATTTGATATCACTTTTAGGCTACTATTTTTGTCAAATCTTCATAGCATACCACTATCAGAATGAAACTTTGTGACATTCTTAAATCCTTCATTTTGAGCTTTTGATAAACTGATGTAAATAGAAAATTTCCAGTACTGTTTTGAATGTGCAAATATGGATGAAATGGGCAGTTTTGAAGAGGATTTCTTGATTTTAAATACTGTAGATTTTGAAATAATGAAGTTAATTTGGTCTCTATTTGTCCATAGGAAGGTCTGTACAAAATTAATTCTGGCCAAATCTTCTTGTACTGTGCTGTCCAGGACACATTTGCTCATTCATATCAGGGAGCTGTCTAATGACAGCTCCCTGTTCATATCCACCTTCCTATAGTGTTAAAGATTTACTTTTAAAAAATACACACTTGTACAAAACTCTCTTTCTATGCTTTTCAGAGAATGGCCATCAGATCCAGGACATGCTGTTTTCCATGAGTGGTCAGAAGACCGTGCCAAATGTGTTCATCAGGGGCAAACACTTGGGCGGATGTGACCAGACTCTCCAGGCACACTCCAAGGGGACATTGAGACAAATGCTCTCCCCACCCCCATCAGAAGGGTACAATTATGACTTGATTGTAATTGGCGGTGGTTCAGGAGGATTAGCAGCTGCCAAGGTGTGTTATGATATTATAATTCTCAAAGATTACCACCATCATCATGTAAACAACAACCACATGGTCTTCTGTCTTGAAAAGCATTGGCTTAAATAGTATGTTTAGCCATCAAGCTTTGTTTATGATAGAAGAAAATAAAATAAACAAAATGGTGAAGAAAGTATTGAAAAATGATAAGCCATTAAGGAAATATTCAAAAAGTATTTTTTTGTCATAAAAGATAAGTTCTCACATTTTTATTAGATAAAAACAGCTTGTTCAGATCAGGTCTTTAAAGGTCAGCTTGTACAAATTCACAGGAATTCAATGAAAAATAAACCGTAATGCTTGAAGTCACAACGAAAGCTAACATACATATTTTTACCAAATAAACGGTGATCCTATATTGTTACTCAAGGAATTGGCAAGAAAGGAATTTTAAGTATATCTCTGTTTGCAATGCCTATCTTTTGCAATGCTACTTTTTAAAATTTGTCGACACAAAAGTATATATGAGAAACATTGTGCATTGTGGGTACATGATGCATACTGTATGTTACCCCGTGTACATCAGTATTTCTGAACAAAGGAGCTTTCACATCGAAAATGATGGTGCTGTTGTGAGATTTTTCCAAAAATTACACTTTATGCATGGTACTAATATATTGTATCCCTATACATATTGTATCCCAATGAAATGTACCAATACAGTGTATTGAACAGGTAGCTCAGCTGGCAGAGTGCACGACTGAGATGCTGGGGGTTCCGGGTTCAAGACTCAATCAGGTCTAACTCGATTTTCCCACAGCTATGCAGACAGACAGATACACTGAACATAAAAGAGGAACATTTCGTCTGCAGCCCCTACTCATACAGCTGTTGAGAGAAGTGACAATTGTTGAATGGTGCATACTGTCCTTCGGAGAGGGCGTTAAGCTGTCAGTTATATTTGAAAATTCACTGTTCCTGCTTAAAAAGCACTGTTCTCGGTACACTTGGAATTTCTACCCCTGATCTTAATCAGCTAAATCTGTATGCCATCACACACACAATGTCCTTAGTTTGTATGTTATAAACAGGATTTTACAAATCCCTGGATTAAACAGGCTTTAATTTAAATTAAAGCCATACAATACATCCACTAAATGTAGTTTCCCATTTCATTTTAAACTGTAATATCAATTGCACTTTATATTTTCACTTGTACTAAGATTTTGATATAACCTTACAGTCTATCGCATTGTATGCAAAAAAGGAAAATATACAAAAACCCATAGTGGCCATAATATCGTGCTTTCATAGAGTACTTGATGCAATTCATGGTATTTGAATATTCTGTGCTGTTACAGAGGTGATAATGTATTGATCAAAGACAACCAAAACCTTAGCACCTTAGTTTTTAACACCCTCTGACTGTCATGGTGCCATTAAACAGCAACAAACCAAGAACCTTAGCACCTTAGTTTTTAACACCCTCTGACTGTCACGGTGCCATTAAACAGCAACAAACCAAGAACCTTAGCACCTTAGTTTTAACACCCTCTGACTGTCACGGTTCCATTAAACAGCAACAAACCAAGAACCTTAACACCCTTGTTTTTAAACCCTCTGACTGTCACGGTGCTATCATACATCAACAAACCAAACCAAAACCTTTGATCTGTCTGTCAGTATGTAGAATTACTATTTTTCCTGTGTGCTTGGAAATTTGATACTCTTTTGTAAAGCAAACGTCAAAGTGCCTCATGTTGGTGTCAACAGAATGTACAATAGAAGCACGACATTGAAAACTCTGCCAGTATTGTATGATTTTGTATTTCTCAGTACAGCTACTCCCAAGGGTCATAATGTAAAACGTGAGATACAATAAAAGAATGGTATCCCACACTGGCAATTATAATGACATTTAAAAAAATGTTAAAAGTGAATAATTAAAGCAGAAAAAAAAAATCCTTGGAAAGAAATGGAGGAATTGCAATTTCCTGCCTGAAAAGCACATTTTGAAAACCTTCACAAGGCTTCAGTACAGTAGCTTTGTGCAATTTTATTACATCCTTTTTTGAGCTTGGATATAGCTTTTGGCAACTTTATAGGAAGCTCAAAATCGGAACCTTTGGCAAGAAGCATACTGAACAAAAAACGTACACAGGCTGTATTCTATTGGAAAGTCGCATTTCATCTGCCTTTTGATAGTTGCCCTTTAAATAAATGTCAGCTTATCATGAGCTGGAGTAATATCAAACTTGTAAGGCTTATCATTGTATTTGTACTATACTTCTGTAGAAATATCATTACACTCTTTTTATATTTACCTACAGGAAGCAGCAGTTCTTGGAAAGAAAGTAGTCCTGTGTGATTTTGTAAAGCCATCTCCAAAAGGAACAACATGGGGTAAGTCCTGGTCATTTAAAGTTGTGTCAAACAAAATGTGGCACAGACATGCCCTGAATAAACAGAAACTTACTCAAAGTTTTTTAAGCAATGGCTGGGTTGCTATATAAGGTGATACCACAAACTTACAGTATATGTATGTACTCATTATATACTGAATATTGCCAGAAAGAAAAAAAGGAAAAAAATTACATTTACCTTAAAGGATTAGTTCAGTGGTCAAGCAAGTCCATCTTATATCAAAGAGGACATCAAAAGAAACAAAATGGTGAAGAAAGCATTCAAATATCTTATTCCGTTAAAGGATTAGTTTAGTGATCATGCAAGTCCATCTTATATGAAAGAGGACTTAAAAAGAAACAAATTAGTGAAGAAAGCATTGCAAAATCTTATTCCGTTAAGGATATATTCAAGTTTAAACGCTGTCCTATCTGTAGAAATGACTGATGTAGTATGACTGATGTAGTAACTTAGTAAGTCTACTATGGAAGGTTGGCACTCTCATCCTTACATTCTTAACAATTATAAAATGACTATGTAGGTTGTGATAGAAATCCGCCTTGTTTCGACCATGGCAATGGGGGCATTATATATGTGTAATGCCCTTTGACATTGCTAAGGGGATATGTATTCCGCGCGGACTGATTCACTTTATTTTAGGAGCAGCGTTTTAAATCATATTACGTAATAATAGATATTACGTCACAACCATAACAAACAAACGTTTAATGCTTGTCCGTCACCGAAATTGTCAAAAATTTCAAAAGAAATAGAGTCGGACCTTAATTTTTATTTGAAATTTGACATAGACAGTTTATTAAAGGAATCAGGAAATAAGGCAGTTGATAGCTATATGGAAGCAACTAAAACTAAGCCTATATACTCATGAAGAAAAGCCTCCAGCAGACGACAAAGGCCTAAGCCTATAGTTGCCTACAAAAAGATATGTGTATGCAAGTTCTGTGGAAATTTCAACATATGCACAAAATAAAACACTTCAAGCCTAAGCTAAAGAGTCAGATAAAGAAAATGATATGTAATTAATGTTGCTTTTTTGAACATTTTAAGTACATTTCTTTTAAATCCTTTCAAATGGTTTATATCTGTCAGTCTGTATATTAGTTTTTACTAGTACAGTAGGCCTATTCTGAGCTGTGCTTTCAACGTATCTGTACTGTATATAGCATGCACGTGTACAGTTGAACTCTTTGACCTTGATAAATTGTTGTTTGTGTACACAACAACAGCTGCAGTGCGTACGTACATAACTAAGAATAGAAATTGTTTCTTTGGGATTGTTTAATTAATCACCAATGCTGACATTGTTATGTTGCATATTAACAAATTACAATATTTAATGAATATTCATATACTTGTTAGCAATTACTTTAAAAAAAGTTCCCTTAATTTGTTTAAATCTTTTGTTTTATGGTAATGGTTAATGCTGTTTCAATATTGTTCTGTACAATTCAGTATTAAAAATGCAATTTCTATGTTATCTGATATTTCAATTTGATGTTAAAATGCTGTTCGAATTTTGCTCACCCATTTTTGTAAATGGAATGTTCCATCGATATGAATTATTAACTAGATTAGTTCATTTAATCAATGGGTACGTTGTTCGAAAGTGTTTAAATTAAAGGTGTTTTTTTTTTAAATGGATATCTAAAATTTGTTTTTTTAAAAGAATTTTAGAGATAAAAGTAATGGTCATTTCATAAAAAGATTTATGTTCTGGCATCGTGTTTATATGTTCCTATAATGCCCTGGTCAAATGATTTTGCCCTCAGAATGGCCCTTCTAAAGTCAGGCCATTCCACTTGGAATGTGGAATGACCCGACTTTAGGAGGGCCATTCTGGGGGCAAAATCCTGTGACCAGAGCATTATAGGAGAATATGAACACGATGCCAGAACATTAATCTTTAATTATTAATGCATTTTAAAGAATTGTTTTAGATTTTTGGTTCCTATGCTAATAGTGTAAGGAACCTTTGCAGTACTGACATGTGTATGTATGTATGTATGTATGTATGTATGTATGTATGTATGTATGTATGTACAGTATGTATGTATGTATGTATGTATGTGTGTGTGTATGTATGTATGTAAGGGTGTGTATGTATGTGTATGTATGTATGTTTGTATGTATGTACAGTACCGCTCACATTAAATTGGCCGTCGCATCGTGTATCGTGATCACGATAAGATTCCATATCGAAATCCTGAAGACTTGCTAACGTTATAACTATACTACAGTGAATCACGATTGAACGATATATCGTGATATCACGCACCGACGATATCGTACATTCTAGCTGCATAAAGGTAATACGTAATTTCAACCTGAGTACGTCCAGATTCGTAACTTAAATTCGCTCCGGTTTTTTTATTTTCACGCTTTTTGGTAGGTCGTAATAACGAAATTCCTCGTCAGTGAGTTCATATTGTGCGAGACAAAGTTTAGGAATCGATATTGTCTGGAGGTTTGCTGGACAATCTTAGTATTATTTGCCTAACGGGTACTACTAGGGCCCCACGTATACGCTTACATGTAAAAATATTAGCCTAGGCTTAAAATTGTTTTGAAATATTGACGCCATATTATGTATTATCAAATGTATTTTTCACAATATGCTGCAGTCAAATAGACCTTTGCCTTCGCATATCATCGGTAATTGACCAAAACAAGATGGCAACAACCATTGAGTTGCACATTAAAATGTATACAAAACGGCTTATAACTTTTGTTAGAAGCATATTTATTCTCAGCTGTCACTGAGGCAATTTAAATACGTACCCTGGCCTGAAGTGTACCAATCATGATAGCCATGAAATCGGATCGTCCCCTCACCCACCCCGTAATAAAAAAATCTAAAGAATAGCCTACAGCGAAAATGGTGTAAAGTTTTTTGATACAATTTTGGTCATGATTGTCTTTTTTTGTTCCATGAAAATCTAATGTTTTTCTCTTGTTTCTTTCTTTTTAGGAAGTTAAGTATAGTTTATCCTTGTATTATTGCTTTCTTTCTTCTTTATTTACTGTTTAGCATGTTATACTTAATTGGTTTTATATCGTCTTCAATAACTTTTTTTACACGATTTTGTTTTCATTCTTCTTGATCGCATTTCCTAAGTGGCAGATCATGAACCAAAAGGATATTTCTTCTCTTACGTCTTATTGTTTACTTACAGTATGAGTCCATTTTCCAACATTTAAGTAGTGACCGATCGCGAGCAGTTTGACAATTGCGCCGTAAAAGCGCCGGTACTGTGTGTAATATTTAACGTCTGCACACGTGCGAACATGCAAATTTCTTTAGTTCAGATAAGTTTAAACTGATGCAAATTTGCCGCTTTGGGCAAAATTAATTATTTCATTTCCCGTGTCTTTTCAAAGGACACATATCAGCCCACAATAAATTGGTAACGACAATGCAGTATTTATTTTCAATAAGTTTAACAAAAATTACAACCTGAAAAGTAAGGAACCGTGGCAACGCAACGTGTGTCTGCACTATCATGGCACGCCATTTTTTCTATAAATCATAAAATGAAAATTGAATGAAATAATATAAATTAAAACTAAAATGATAAGCGAAATACAAAGGATCGGTAATAAAAATAAACAAGTTTAACTTACTGAGATTTCCATGTTTTATTCCGAAATATATAGTATTCCAAATAGTCAAGTAAAATTTTAACTCGTGCAATATTTCCAACAAAATATTAAGAAACGTTGTCAAAAACTTTTAATATGTTCCATATACAGTAAGAGTAAAACGCGAAAGAAAAGAATAATAAAATAAGAACAAATACAATTCTAAACTAAGCACTCTTTGCTCAGTGTAGACCTCCGTGTTGAAAAAATGCATCAAAATCTTTTCAAATCAGCGACGTAAGTAAACAGAAACACACATATGCTCCCACTATTTGATAAGCCCAGGTGCAAAAATTTTTCTTTATAAATTAGATCCGTGCGAAAATGTCTTTCCTTTCAACAGATATATTTTAATTCCTACCCAAACTTACGAACATAAACACCATTAACATTAATCTCTATGAAACACATACTGCAAAAACACGCAAACTTCTAAAGGATCATAAATAATGCCGCTGCCCCATTCCCAGCACATTTGACAGATTTGTTTACAAATTGACGCCAGCTGAATCTCTGGACTTTGGCCTAACGCGTCCAATTAATTAAGATTGGCACATTTAAAGGAAATACTTACAAAGGTATATGCCCCTCCCGATTTTCATGTTGTCTTCCAAATATTTGAAGTCTGACATAAACTTGAGTTTGGTGGTTATGGGTAAGGGACTGGGGATCACAGCGGTTAATAGCGATTATTAGTGGTACTCCATGAGTGATTCCTTCTTATACATGTTTAATTTAATATTATCAGGCTATCAAATTTAGGGTGGGGGCATTCTCCTTTATGAAAACATACCGTAATTTGGTAGATTATCTCGTCCCCTCTCCAGTTTTCTTCAATTTCTCCAAAAAATTGAAGTATTAAGACAGCAAGGGTGCGGGGATGGCGAGGCGGGAAAAGTGGATCTTTGTTATGATTTCCTAGCTCGTTTGCAAGTTGAAGCGACAAACTGGGATCGTTGAACTATTGAATTTGGGGTGGGGGCATTCTCTTTTATGAAAACATAATTTTGAAGATCGTATCGTCCCCTCCCCAATTTCTCCTCAAAAAATGGAAGTATTACGAATAGGAAGGGGTGGACAGGGGCGGGTGGGGGCGGCAGTGCCATGGTTCTTTGTTAAGATCTCCCGTTTCAGGTTTCAAACGGCAAATTTGATCACCAAACATTGAATTTGAGATGGGAGAATTCTTTTACTGTGAAAACATACTTGGTATATGATATTGTCCTTTCCTCCCCATTTTCATGATTTGTTTTCCTGAATGAAGATAAGGCGATGCTTTCATCATCCCTCTCCCGTGCTCAGTAAATTTCCTCATATTTCTCACTTCACAAAATGTTAGATGTCCACTCCTCCCGGTTTTGGTATTGTTTTAATTTATAATACGCTACGGCTTTCCTCCATTTTGAATGTTTACATAAAAGTGTCATGCATGCAATATGTCTGTCAACAATTAAGCGCCCGCGTGGCCGAGAAGTTCGAGGAAACCTGTCAGGTTATAAACCACCCAGACATGTGAAGGGGGAACGCGGGCGGCATATCTTTGAACAAGATATTTTGTTGTTTTTCTGACACAGTTCTAATAATTTTGAAAAAATGTAGAATTTATACTGACGCGATGTGTGGTAATAATTTGCTATACATTAACTTGGCGGCCATTAACTGGGGCGACAGCTCCTGCTTGGAAGGAATGTACCACTGGTTTATGGAAGTTTTTTCCAGTTTTTGTTATGTGCAAAGATAAAAGTAAAGCATACGTTTTAAAACAAGGAAATAGCATTTGTTTGCAGTTTTACAGCTTTCATATTTTTTGTTTTATTTTCTATGACGGAGAAGTTAAAAAAAAAAAAAAAAAAATGTCTTTATCTTTGGAAACTTGTTTTGATAAAGTTTTAAACATTTTTTTGGACCAGGACTTTAATATTCGGAATATAAATATCTAAGTAAGTTGATGTTGTTAATTTCGTTGTGTATTCTCTCATACTTTTTCAAGTCGATTTGTACATATTTTCCGTAATTTTAAAGTCCTAACAAGTTGCCGTTAGCTGCAATAAACATTGCGCAGCTTTTTCTGTCTCGTCTAAGGAATTGCGTTTTTAAGTTGGAAAACAGTTTGGCTAACCTTTTTTAACTTGACATGCTTTCAAAATATTCCATGGATCAATTATATGGCAAAAATGTTTGCTTAAAATTGTTGGTTATACATGTATCTATTTCACGAGATTGAAATTACATACAAATGTAGGTTACAAAATGTTGGAATTAAAAATAACAGAAAAGGAAAAAGGTACAAGCAATATTGTACTAGCGACTAAAAATAATCTGCACATCGAAAACACTAAATTCGGATGTTCACATACTATTAATGTAGGCCCTAATAATACTTGATATGATGAATCAAACTCACATTGCGTTTGTGAATAATCAAACGAAAAATATGTATATGGAAAATTTGCCAGTTCCCCCCCCCTTCCATTCATCCGTCGAAAAGAAAGCCTGCTGGCTACAGGCCTGAATATATCACAAAACATTTCATAGGTTCCTAATCAGATTAGGTTTAATCTTTTGTAATAAAGGTGACACCAACTTGAAAAAATGTTTTAATTTGCCTGCGGTCCCCCACTCTATTGGGTAGAAGTTGTATTTTACTTGGGAGGAAGTCAGAGGTAGGACCGTAGGGTGGGTTGAAACTGTTTGGTCGAATTTCCCTTTTTTCGAAGGCAAATTTGTTGTATTTCCTTTAAAATTCAAGGTAACCTTTTAATGCCAATATATAAAGAATTGTATAGGAAAATAACAAGGGTGTACATTTTGTCTATTTATTTCTTTGTTAATTAAATATTTAAATGAGATAATGATTGCATACAATATTAATCTAAGGGTTATCATATGTCGTATTTTGATCTTATCTTGCCCGTAAAAACACGAATTAACAAGTTGCAGTCAATGCAGTGTCCTATTTTGGACATAATCGTCACTGACTGCACACTAACTTAACTAAGTATAATGCTATTACTAACGTTAGGCCTACACTGATATTAGAACACTAGTGGCATACAGCTCAAAGCATGTGGATATAGGCCTAGTGCTTATTCCGAAATTTTTTTGGTCAGTGTCTATTTATGATTACATCGCGGTCGACAATTATCGGAAGCCGACAATTATCGGAAAATTCTCCTACAATTCTAGATTTTTCTAACTGCAAAAGCCTTCCCAATTCTTCAAAATCCCGATAGAACGATCGTTCGTTCTGCTCACGTAATTCACGCTAAAAACGAAAAACAGAATCGTGCCATTTAGATGCCTATGCACACCATAACGATAAAATGAACGCGATCGACGGCCGATATTACGTTAAGCATTTGCAATAGGTGTAATGGAAACGTTGTTATAGTTGGAACGTGATATTTTATCACGCTTCACGATGCGACGGCCAATTTAATGTGGGCGGTACTGTATGTATGTATGTATGTATGTTTGCATGTGTGTCTGTGACAGCAAGCTTGTAAGTACGATATCTTAAGAACAATACACTGGATTCATGCCATATGTGGTACATAGATAGCCCATGGTCTGTAGATGTGCCCTATTGTTTTTGGTGTTGATGTCATTCATATTAATTAGTAGGTGGGGCTTAATGTAAAAATCATCAAATGCTCATACTTAAACAACGAACGTCTGTTTTGTTTTGTATTTGGTATAATTATGATCATGCTAGTTGGTGTGCATATGTTCGTGGTTTAAAAACATTGAATTTCATTAATATGCATAGTGGACGGGGCTTAATATGATTTTGCTGAGAGTACTTGTAAGTACGGTATCTCAAGTACAGTAACCTCGATTCATGTCACGTTTGGTACACAGATAGCCCATGATCTGTAGATGTGACCTATTGTTTTTGGTGGTGATGTTGTGCATATTAATGATGAGTAGGCAGGGCGTAATTTAAAAAACTTGAAATGCTCATATTTTAACAATCACATGTCTGTTTTCTGGTGAGCATGTGAAGCATAATGCGAACCTATGTAATGGCGAATTCGTCAGTCCTGCTGTCCGTCCGGTTAATCACAGTTTTGCCTGAGATTTCCTCAGAAATGTTTAGGTTTTTTGAGAATTCCTAAGAAAATGTTAAAGTTTCTTCATAGTTCCTCAGAAAAATTCTGAACAAACAGGGATTATTGAGAGTGTGTGTCACTGTGTGTGGGGGATGAGGGGAATTCTGAACAAACAGGGATTATTAAGAGTTTGTGTCACTGCCCCTTACAAAAAAAAGACCGAAATACATGGGTATTGTCTGGCACTTACATGTTCATCCATGCTCAAAAATACAGGGAAGTAGTCCCCTGTTTGTCAAGTGTAATCTTCCTTGTTTGTCAAGTGTAATCTTATCCAAGCTTGTTCATGCTAGTTCAAGCCTGTCAAGACAGGTTCTCTGCCATGGCCTTGACATGGCACAGACAGGGTCTGGACTAGGGCAGGATTCATGCCTGGCAGTCTTGGGTTGCACCATGACTTGCAAGTTGGCAGTGAATAGGTGACCATGTCAACCATAGGCAGAATAATATGTAACTTTTGGTGGCTTTGCACAGTATATCCTCAAAAAAAGATGTTTCATTTGAGTCTTAATTGTTTATGATATAAATGCTTCAGTCAGTCTGACCATGCCCTTGTGGAAAGTACAGTGCTTCTTGTTGTTTCACCCAAGCTGACATGTTTTGTGAAGTACATGTAAAGCACAGATAACATCATAATTTCCTTCTTTGTGTGAATAAGTTTCAAGCCCCCAGCAGATAAATATAAAGATGATGGAAGGGGACTTCAGCAACATAAACAACTTTCTGTTAGGGATTAATTTCCTGAACAAATTTCCACCTATCAACAAAGTTTTGATATATTATAGTTTAGCAACAGTGTATGGTTGGCCAGCAGTTTAGTAAAATTGCATCTAATGAACTTACAGTAACATGCAATATGTTAACTACAAATGTTAAATTGTTACATCCAAAAAACATCTATTAA